>VZRO01004409.1:0-23511 GCA_013397915.1 Daphoenositta chrysoptera
CTGCAACCCAGGACAACATGAAAATCAAACACTTTAGATCTCTACTTCCTAGTAATAAACATGTTCTATAACAGACACTCTCATTATTTTTAAACTTTTCTTCCCTTCCAGATGTGGCTATTGACAATCTGCTCTCCACCTTTTTGCCGGGAAAGTGATTAGGAGCTGGAGGAGCAGCAAAGCTCCTTTTCCACACAAAATTTACATATAGGAAGTAGATAAAATAAGCTCATACCACTAGTTTGAAAATCTTGAAAACAGTGATGGGGAAACAAGAAAAAAATTATTAAATTCAGCATATTAAACAATGAAAATATTTTTTTATTGATAGACCATTTAAATAAAAACCGTTTCACATACTTTGTACATATCCATCACATTACAGATAATAGAAGTATACTGTAACATTTTTAAAACGTCAGCACAAATTTTAAAAGAGTTAATTAAAAATGTCAGTCATGATTTTGTAGTACAAATTTAAAAAATCTCTAATCTGAATGAATACATGTCAGGCTCCATAGTTTTCATATATGAGATAAAATACTGCCTCATTAAATAAACCTCATAACATAAACCAACCAAAGCAGTTTCCCAGGAAAAGCAATCTTCTTTTAAAAAATAACTCCGGGTTCAAGACAAGTAACATCAGTTTTAAAATCCTGTTTGTCTCTTTTGTTTTAATCAGTCTTAATTTTTATTTACATTAAGAACTCTACTATACACGCTCTTTGTTAAAAACAAAACCCCTCAAGAACAATACAGAACTCCCCTCCCTTGTACTAGACCCACAGAAACTAAGAATACAAGAGTATGCCTTTGAGGAATATTCTTTAAAATTCCATAAAAGCATCATACAAATCATATGTTGAACTCTCCCATGATCTCCCTACAGCAGAAACCTAGAAAGTTCCCTTTACTCCAGAATGTTCCTATGGCTTCATCACTCAGTTGAGGAATGAGTTACTAAAGCTACACTGGCTGTACAGCCAGGCTTCAATGGAATCCAGAAACCTCCTCCAGCTCATGCCCTTCCTGCAACAAGAAACTCAAGACTAGACACCACATTCTGTCCCTCTGGGACCACATCCCTACTGCTGGTCATATGACAAAACTGCAACAGAAGAACCTGCTCAACAATCACAAGCTTCCCCACCAGAATTATATGAAACCGGTTTAGAAACAGAGAGATGCTAAAATACCTCAGAATACTAGTTGTATTACAGGCTTACATCTTAATTTCACTAAAAGGACTTTTCTGTATTTGTACAGTATTATCTGAAAGTAATAAACTTTAATTTTCTTATGTAAAAGTTATACACATTATGTGCCAAATACAGAAAACAGATCCTACAGTTTTTAACTAACATGAACTTCTACTGTTTTGTGCAGAGAATATTGCTTCTTTTCCATAACCTGAAATCCCCTCATTGAAACCTCTCCTGACATAAACTGCTGCCCTGCTTTCAGTGTTTTCAATGACTTGTATCTTATCAAGGAAAGGACAAACTCCTAAGACGGGGACTCCTGAAGCTCCATCCATCCTTAAATCCTACTTTCTGCAACTGTCATTTCTCTCTAAAAATGCCACATTGCTTGGTTGTTTCACTAAATTTTCTTCATAAATACCAAATTTCTCATGTCTTTTTATCGAAACAACTGGGATGTGCAGACTCAGGAACATGCAGCACTTAAAAATATTTTGACAGAACTTGATGGGGGAAGAAATACCCCTTAAGACAAAAAGACAGAGATTCAGTTAGATTTTTAAAAAAATAATAACAGAATGAAAATATTTGGTCGTCCAACTCAAAACACATTCAGGTGCAACTTTTTAACTGTGTAACTAACTCACCAGGGAGCTGTTATCTTTCACATGAGAGACTCCCCCTTCCCCAGAATGCGTAGCAACTAAAAATTACTATCACCTTGTATCTCTGAATGTATAATGCTTTGTCACTTCAATTTCAGCAGTTCTGTTATTAAACTGGAAAGCAACTTAGTAATAAGAAAGTTATTTCATACTGTGCTAGGCTAGGCCATGTACGGAAAGAGCACATTTCCTTAAACAACATTCAAACCTAGACTGAAGGTCACTGAAGCAGAGGCCATCATGGCTGAAATGCAACACTCACCCTCTAAGCAGCAGCTACTTCACACCACAACACTTGCCAAATTTTGCAACCCAAACCTATTCAGAAAGAACACTCCTCAGTTTTTATGGATTTCAGAACAGCAACTTTTTAAACGAAGGTACACAGCTACCTAATTTCTTAAGGAAACCAATCCTACAGATCAAAATAAAGTTAACAGAACTAGTGTTAAGATGAACACAATAAAGTTGAAGACCCATTGACAAAGAACAAGAAAAAAAATCCAATTATAATTTGAACAGCATTAAAACAGGAATAGGTCACATTTGGCAACCTGGATAAATCACAGCAGTTCACAGAAGCATTTGTCCTCCAAAACAGGAAGTACTGTTCGGCAAACAGAAGCACAGTATATGAACTGAGATTTCTTTAACAGCTCCCCCACTCCCTGCTCGTTACACAACCGTAACCAAACCAGGCTCGGTGAAGAACTGGGTCTGAGAGCACAGGGACAGCCCTGCCTGCCGCTGCTTATCCTCATACTCATCTTTCAACCATGCGAGCTCTCTCTCAAGAAATAGAAGCAACTGCAGCCTACACCTCGCCACACATAGGGGGCTGTTGCTGCAGTTCCCAGAACACAGTCCCCATGCCAAAGCGGACGCCGAGGCTCAAACCCGACTCTCCTTTCCCTGGAGGGCTGGCAGAGTCCAGCTGGGACGGGCCATAAGCCCCGGCACCGTCGCGCGAGGGCCCTGGCTCTCCCTCGAGGCAGAGACCGAGCCGCTGCCTTAGGCTGAACGGATGCCAGGGAGGGGCAGCGCGGCCCGGCCCGACACCGCCCGAGCGCACCCCGGGGGCACCGGGGGCTGCCCCACGGTCAGCGCGGGGACGGGAGGCCCAGCCACCGCCCCAGCAGCTCCTCAGAGAGAGATCGCGAGCCTCCCCCGTCTCGGAAACCCAGACGACCACAACCGACAGCACTGTGCCCAAAGCGGGCGAGCAGCAGGGCGGGCGCCGGGACGCGGCCGGCCCTCACTCGCTCCCTCACTCACCCGCTCGTGGAAGATCGACTCCATGTTTACTGAGGCGGCCGCAGACCCCGCCCCACGTGACCCGCCCGGCCAATGGCTGCGTCCACCGCCCCCCAGCGGCGCAGGGCGGGCCCCGCTGGCTGCGCTCGGNCCCGGCACCGCGCCGAGCACCGCCCGCCCCGCCCGCTCCCGCCTCCTGCTCGCCGCCTGCCCGTCCCTCACACCCTCCCGTCCTGCTCGCACAGCCGCAATACCTGCTTACCTATTCCAAACAAGCCCACAGAGGAAATACGAACAGAAGCTTACCCAGTTTCAATACAAAAACCCAAACAATTGTCAATCTCATTCTGGGTTTATAGAAGTATTCCTTTGAAGGCGAGTTCACGAATTAGCTATAAACACATGGATTCCACACCATACACATCAATAACAACTCAAATGATTTTTGCATAGTTTATTCTATAATTCTTCCTCTCCTCTCCAGAGTAGGGGACAAAAGTTTCTCTAAACTTACAGACTAATGGAATTCATATCTATCATGTAATTAAATCAACTTCAAAAAGTAACACTGGAAATTAAACTATTACTGATGAATTGCAGATGTCTTTTACTGTAATATCCTCTCAAGGTAAAAACCATATTCCTGTTCTTTCAGTATGTGAGGTAAGATGATGAATCAAACAAAAATGTCTTCCATTTCATCATCAGCGTTTTATTTCCATGTCACTTCTTCACCAGGCTTCAACTCCCTGTGTAGAAAGAAGAAACAAGAGAGAAGAGACTAAAATTAGTACCTTTCTTTTTAGAATAATTATTAATGAATATAAGTATTTATTCAATGATATCTTAATTTTGAGATTTATGTAAAAATTTAACTTTCCATGCAATTGTTGTCAGTTAAAAATCTTTCAACATTTTGCTCTTTTCTTTCAAAAGCTTCAATGGATTTGAGTCCTCTTAATTTCCATTAATTTAAATGGAAGCACAGAACAGCTGACTTCTGAGGAAGTCTAATTCTAATTAACAGTTAATTGGATCCAAAATGAAAAATTCTAGTTCTTTTAAATATAATAATGCATTACTTTAGTGGAAGGAGAGGTGTGAAAGCAGAAGGGATTTTTGCAAGATGCTGACGTAGCAACCCAATGTCACTTACAAATGTATTAACAAAAGTGCTAACGTACCAGTGAGGTGGATTATGTCAAAAGCTTTCTTTCTTACTCAAAACTATTTAGATGACGCCAGAATTGGAAAAAAAAATCCACTTGCAAACTGATAATAACACTCCTACTATCATTCTACGCAACATGATTTTTTCCCTCTTCTTTTATTAACCTGGTAATCTAATACAGAATTAGGACTGACATAGATGAGTCAATGCCTGAAGTCCTCTGACGTAAATTCTCCCTGAGAAGTCACAGCCGGAAAACCCAAACTGATCAGTGCATCATTCAGTGGAGACATAGCAGTTGCCAGTAGGTGTGTTAATTTTCAAGAACTCAGTTATTATTTTTAAGTAACACACACTTATAAAAAGTATTTAGTTAAAAAGTACTGTGATCATTTATAATTTAAGAGAGAAAATTAAAACACAAGCACTGTGTTTCCTGCTGAAGTTTCAGAGAGTCAAAATAATAGTTTCCAAATTTCATGACCAAGAACTTGACAGCAGTTAATGATCCTTTCTTGCATGAAGATAGCTCCTAAAGACTCATTTTCAGAGGGTATTACTGATCTCAAACACTTAATGAATGCTTGATATTTTTAGGGCTTTCTTCCCTTCTTCTGGTTATACTTAAAACTTTTTTGTAAAAAAGAACCAAGAGGCGCTTTGAAAAATAACTATGTACGTATATAAGAGGCATCATAAAGCAGACCTTTTATATAACAAGCTCTTGTTTCTGAAGGCAGACAATTTTTCATCATTCCATCTGTCCAAATAGCATCCAATCACAAATCCCAAGGGAACAAAGATGTGAACCCAGTGCTCACGCACAGCTTGGGCGAAATTCACCATGACTGCTAGAAAGAAAAGCGTAACAGGTAAGAGTTACTAATAAATCTGCACTTGGAAACTGTTGCATGCTAAGCACCTTTACTTTGACTTACTAGGATTCTACGATGACATAATACACGAGGGCTAGGAGATGCATACTGTTCTCAAATCCATACCTGGGTTTCCTAGAAATAATCCTAACTAACTCTTGACCCTGGGAAAAAGTCTTTCATCCTACAACAGGAGAAAAATAGAACATCTCTTTAATTTACCCAATTAAAGCAGCTCTAAAGAAATTTACTGTTCTGTAAAACATTCGTAACGCTTCTATAACCTAAACTCCTGTAGATGGACACTTTATTACCTGTGTCAAATGTCAGAGACAAGTTGTATGTTTAGTGGGAAGCTGACAGATAAGAAAGGACATTTATAAAATAAGGTAGAACGTTTCTAAAATCTCTCTAAAGGAGACAGAATTGTTAGGGTTGGAATGGACTCCTGGAGGTCATCCAGTCCAACCTCTCTGCCAAGGCAGGGTCACCTGAAGCAGGTGACACAGGAATACATCCAGGTGGGTTTTGAAAGTCTCCAGAGAAGGAGACTCCACCACCTCCCTGGGCAGCCTGTTCCAATGCTCTGCCACCCTCAATTTATAGAAATTCTTCCTTGTCTTGAGGCGGAACTTCTTGTGGCTTAGTTTATGGCCATTGCTCCTTGTCCTGTCGCTGGGCACCACTGAAAAGAGTCTGGCACCACCCTCTTGGCAGCCGCCTTTGAGGTATTTACATCCATTAATGAGATCCCCTCTCAGCCTTCTTTTTCCCNCGGCCGCTGTGCGGCGGCCACGCACCCATCCCCTGCGGGAGCGGCAGGAGGCGCTGCCACGCACCCCCCACGCCGGGCCCGGGCGCTGCCTCACGACACGGCCCCGCCACCGCCGGCTCCGCCGCCTCAGCTCTGCCCGGGACCCCGACCGCCCCTCCAGGGGCAATAACGCCATACAGCCCCACGGCTTCCGCCCGCCGCCGCGTCCCGGTCAGAGGAGCCGGGGAGAGGGCGAGGCGCTCCCAGGGAGGTCTGACGGCGGTTCCGCCCTCCACGCCGCTCCCGCCCCGCGCGCGACCCCAGCACTACCGCTGCTCGCGCCGCCGCCGGGACCCGCAGCCACCGCGCCAAGGGCACCGGGAACGGGCCGGCCGGGAGAGACCACGGGCTGCGCACGGGCGGGGGAGAAGGGCCCTCCCCCCGGCCGCCTCGCGGTGGTGCCGCCCTCTACTCTTCCGCCCGCTGCCCCTCCTCCCCACCTCCAGCAAAATGGTGGCGAGCGCGGCGCGGGCCGGGGGTGGTTGAGGGTGGCAGGTATCGGCTCTTTCACACCGTTCCCATCTTCCCCGTTGTTCTCCTCGTCTCGGACTCGAGTGGGCTCAGGGCTCGCCCCCTGGACGCCGTTCCCCTCCGGCGAGACTCGTCCCGTCAGGCCAGGCCCGGGCGCCGAGGCCCGGTGGGGCGCTGGAGCTCCGGGGCCCCTGGTCGGGCCCGCCCCGCGCTGTGCCCCTGGTCGGGCAGGCCCTGGGTTTGAGGAGTCGTGGCCCTGGATGTACCATCTCTGGGTGCCCCCATCCAGCTGCGTGGAGCTCCTGTTAACTGCGCTGCTCCTAGACATCCTTTTAATTATTATTCTTAATGCATATTGTGAAAAACAACCCCACTACTTTCTAATAGCAGAAGACCTACAAAGGTCGAATGTTAATATCTGAGACTTAATTGGTATCCAGCAGCTGTATTGAACAGTACCAACACCGTTAGCCTGCATATTTTCAGGAATATGTAAAGCTAGATCTGAGTAAATGGACCTTTACTTTGTGTTAGTCAATGGAACGTTTTGTCCCCCATTCAGATAAGTTCTTTTGGAGATTAAACACTTGGAGAGGAAAATGACATCGATAATCAAGTTGACTACGCTCTCGGGGGTGCAGGAGGAATCTGCCCTTTGCTATCTGTTGCAAGTAGATGAGTTTCGCTTTCTTTTGGACTGTGGCTGGGATGAAAACTTTTCTATGGATATTATTGATTCTCTGAGGAAGTAAGTAGTTCAGTTCATACACCTTTTTTTTAAACAGGTCTTGGCCTGTCTTGAAAGTTTTCAAAATTCCATGCAGTGGTATAATGTATGGTGGTGCTAAATCCAAAATTGTTCTTTTGTTTTGTTTTGTGTATGTTTTACCTGAAAGGAATCACACTGGTGAAACATTTCCTGCAAAAACTTGGGATTTTTTTTTGTCAGTCGAGTGAATTGTGTCTCTTACCTGTAATTCTCAAACTGTTCTGTGTTTTGGTTTGGATGGTTTGTCTGGTGTTTATTGTCATAAATATGACAGTTTATGAGAGACTAACCTTGGCTCTCAACTAATTTAGAACAGTTAAGTTTTAAATGGGAGAGGAAGCTTTAGTGTATATAGGCTGAATACAAAGCAGTTCAACTCTTGCCTTCTGTTTCAAGTTGAATAGACTGTCAGGAAAATGCCTTCTGTCAGTACAGCAGGCCTGCAAAGGGAAAAAACCCTAGAAACCAAAATCTATCTAGACTTTAATATTGAACTTCTGCGGGTGTACAGCAAGGAGCTGTGCTGATTGCCAAGTTAGGACTGAAACATGGAAATTCGGGAAAGAAACTAAGCTTTTTGATACTAATTTTATAGCACTGACACATTTGCAGTGTTTGGAATCTTTTAACTGAGGGTTGTTAGGTAGTAAGGATAATTTATGAAGTTTTTCAAGTGTCTTATCTGAGAAGCAATTAGATAAAATTCCCTTTTTCATAACAGCCATCAAGAAGAATGTGTGTGCCCCACTTACTATGCAAGGGAACGAAAACCTGTCAGACCAACTGGTATTTTCATTGGTGAAGTACATGTGTTTCGTGCCCTCATGTTTTTCAATTATGATACATAGAAAGGTTTTAGTCTGAGTTCTAATTTTATGCCACACTTTGCAAGAAAAAAAAATTGTTTTAAAAAGTAATAAAATCCCCCAAATGGATGTGCTACCTTTTTTTAAACAATATGTTAGATCTTTTCTACATTTAAAGAAATATATTTTGATTTGATCTTTATCAGTTTGAGGATAATTGTGTCTTTGGTTCTGTTACTTGGTTCTTTCTCAACAGAAGAAAAGTTGTAGTCTGTTTTCAGGTGTATAAACAATCTGTAGCACATCTGTACTGATAGTGTTTTTGGTCCCTCAGTTATTTTCTGGTGTCCACATATATACCAAGGTCTTTTTCATCAGGAGTTTGATGTGAAACTTATGTCTTCCAGATCTTAAAGTTACGCTTTCTGAAATCACTTGTGTTTTTAAGGACTTGAACATTAGGAAGTGCCTGTAACTTTTAATCATGATTTTTAAAACTGTCCTGAACCTTGAAGGGTTTAAGTTTCATTGTTTGGTATTCAGACTGTGTATGTATTCTCAAAATAGCCCTAACAGGTGATATACAAAATCATACAGCGCTCCTTTCAATGGCTTTTTTTGACCCTCTTTTTATAGGCATGTACACCAGGTTGATGCTGTTCTTCTTTCCCACCCTGACCCTCTACACCTTGGTGCACTTCCATATGCAGTTGGGAAAATGGGGTTGAATTGTGCCATTTATGCAACTATTCCTGTATATAAAATGGGACAGATGTTTATGTATGATCTTTACCAGGTAAGTTTGTTGATACTTTCATACACAACGTCTTTGATATGGCGGAGTGTTTGAATGCTCTGTTCCTCTTTGTTTGTTTTAGTCCCGTCATAATACTGAAGATTTCACACTCTTTACATTGGATGATGTAGATGCGGCCTTTGATAAGATACAACAGCTGAAGTTTTCTCAGATTGTGAACTTGAAAGGTAAAGTTGTCACCAAAGCCTCAAGAAATTACTTTAGTGAAAAGCAATAGAGTAGTTAAGAGTTAAAGTAACTTTTTAAAAGGGAGTGAGTTCTGAAATATTGTGTGTTTTGCAGTGCTGAGTTCGTTAGCCCCATGTCAGTCTGTATCAATTGCCTCAGCAATTATATCTAGAAATGGATAGAATATTCACTTAATGCAGAGGAGGTAATGCCAAAGAATGTTTAGATGTTTGTTTCTCTTTCGTGTTTTTGTAACTTTTCTTGGAATTAATTAATGTCTATTAGAAGCATTTACTTATGTCTAGTGGGAGATACCTCAGAACTGTTCATAAGCAGTAACACAAGGGAACGCTTTCTAGAGTAGATTGCAGAGAGGAAGTTACAGCATGCAATGGGGATTTCATGGGGAGATCTTCACTGACTCAGATCATACTCAGTATATCTTATTGCTGGGACCTGTGGCAACCAGACAATCAGCAGCTTTCCACTCGTGTTGAATGTAAAGATCAGAAAGAAATAAAAACTATCTTCTCGAACAGAGACACATACAATGTGTGACCACTAGCAATTTGTCTCTGAAGTATTTCACAGGTTCATGAATAGTGCTGCCAAAATATTTATCTTCTTATTTGGAAAACAGAAGTAGGATGTTATCCTTGAAAGACAGTAGGCCCCTTTTCGAGATAGTTGTAGCAAGGCTATGTTTGTGCTGGCAATTTTTACATCTAAAGAGTAATTTTAGTGTACAACTTTTTTAAAGCAACCAGCTTCTTTTATATTTAATTGAGGTGATTTGAAAAGACTCGATGGAGACATTTAAGAAGATAATGCATGTTTAATTAATTATTACTGTGCACTTCATGCAGCAGAATCAGTGAGTAATGGCCGTGGGTGTTCACATTTTAATCTGACAAAGATACAGGCTGGTATCAATGACAGGGAGCAACAGTGCATTTAAAAAATGCATCAGATGCTGGAGAGTTCTGTCATCCCTGACTGCAGCACATGAACACCTTTCCTGCTATGGTTGGATGTGTGTGTTTGTCATTTTGGAAAGCTTCTGGATTGTGTAATTTATATACGTTTTTCTAAGTACCTCAAAATGACATATTGTATNCATTTAGGCTTGCCCCGGAGAGCGTCCTGGCTTTCATCAGTGTGCTTGCCTTCTTGTGATATGTTTTTTATATCATTTACTGTTGTTTATGTCTATAGTTACAGCAGCTCTGTAGTGCCTCTGAGTATCAGTGGTAGGTGGAGGGAAGAAGTGATCTTTGCTTTAGTTTCTTTATTCTGGAGGAAATATAAAAGTGAATTGCAAAATATTTTGATGTTACTGGTTAGATGGGAAGAACAGATATTACTGCTTTTTCATACTTCATTTGACTTTTTTTCTCAGTGGTTATTTAGGTATTCAGTTGTTTAAAGTTACTATCTCTTGTTCAGAGTAATGGATTTTAATATGTGTAATCTATCTAAAATACTGAAAACCTTTGTAGGCAAAGGACATGGTTTGTCAATCACGCCATTGCCAGCTGGTCACATGATAGGAGGCACAATTTGGAAGATTGTCAAGGATGGGGAGGAAGAAATTGTTTATGCCGTTGATTTCAACCACAAGAGGGAGATGTAAGTTGAACATAGCAATGTATAGTTCTTAGCTGTGTTAGGTGTGTATCATTTATTGGGTGATAAAGAGGTGTGGAAGCAGAAGTGCATTTCCAGTTCTAATAAAACCACTAATTTCATTTGCATCTAAATTAATCAGTTTGAAGCAAGCATTAGCTCTGTGTTTCTTTATTCCATTAATTTCTGTTTATTTGTAAATTTGAAGCAGGAAGCATTCAGCAGCTGAATAGTTTGATTTCTGTACATGGAAATATTCAGAAGCTAGCTGTCTTATTTTTTCTCTTAAAATAGAAATGCAAAAGTGAGATTTTGCCTTTTTTTCACAGCCATCTGAATGGATGTTCCTTGGAAATGTTGAGCAGACCTTCATTGCTTATTACAGATTCATTTAATGCTACTTATGTACAACCCAGGAGGAAGCAAAGGGATGAACAGCTGCTGAGTATGTATTGTTTGGGCTTCAAAAATATCAGTTACATGGTTTATTAGCCACCATAAATGATTTTTCTGTGAGAAATTTATCAGCATTTAAACTTAAGAACCCTTATTAAAATGTAACAAGTTTTGAATTACTCTTTCCTGATGATACTGATCCTGTGAGTTAAATGTTTTCCTAACAACAGTGAACCATATTTGAAAACTGTGTATTTTACCCAGTATCCATAAATATCTTCAGGGATTTTTAAATTACCTTCCTCAGCACTTTCTTTTTAAAACTCCATTTTACTTTTGTTTTTTAATTAAAAAGAGACAAAAGAAAGAAGTGCCAAGGCAGAGAGATCTTCAGAGCTACTGAGAAAACTCCAGCTCCCTTTAATTTTGGTGGAAGTGTGGATTTGGATCTCCTTTGAAGTTTCATTTGTTTCTGTGTTCAGTATGCTTTTGAATGTGATTGCTAGTGTGATATAACAAACAAAAAACCCCCAAGCCACACCACAAACCTAACTTTGGTTCAAAGTATAAGTAGGTTTTTGTTTTGTTTTTAATTCTTCTTAGCTAATGTTTTGGAGACATTACGAGGTGATGGAAATGTATTAATAGCAGTGGATACAGCAGGCAGAGTTCTGGAACTTGCTCAGCTTCTTGATCAGATCTGGAGAACAAAAGATGCAGGATTAGGAGTCTACTCTCTCGCACTTTTGAATAATGTCAGCTACAATGTAGTGGAGTTCTCTAAATCACAGGTTTGTTTTGATTTTAAAATCCAGTTATGAAGAATAATGGAACATTTATACAAAAGCGTTTCTTTTTAATGGTGAAAAATGGCAAAATACTGGGGGAGTGTCCTTATTCTGTAGTGCGTGTTTGTGTCTCAGCTCTCTTGATCAAGTGACACAGGGTCCAGTTGTGACAGTGGGCATGTTTCTTGACATTGATTTCTGTTTTCATTATAAGACTTGGTAACATAGTTTATAGTTGTTAAAAAAGTGAACTTAAAGTATTTGTTTTGGTGTTGGTTATGCTCAACATTATTTCTACACCTGCTGAGAAATACTGAAGTAATCATGGGTATATTGCATCCTGTACTTCGTATCAGGCTTGTACTGTTGAAGAACTTGTATTCATATAGGTAACTTTCTCTAATACATGTTTTAGGTTGAATGGATGAGTGACAAGTTGATGAGGTGCTTTGAAGACAAGAGAAACAACCCTTTTCAGTTCCGCCATCTCTCCTTATGTCACAGTCTGTCTGATCTGGCTCGAGTGCCTAGTCCAAAAGTTGTTCTTGCCAGTCAGCCTGACTTGGAGTGTGGGTTTTCTAGAGATCTTTTCATTCAATGGTGCCAGGATTCCAAAAATTCTATAATTTTAACTTATCGCACTACACCTGGAACATTAGCACGATTCCTGATTGATAATCCTTCTGAAAAAGTCATAGATATTGAGGTAAGAGTTGTCTCTATAGCTCCAAGTTTTTATTGTGGGCCATCTGGGGTCATATGGACAAAATAGAACATAGTTTCCTTTTTAATCTTCTGAAAATTATTCTAGTGGTGGAGAGTTTGAAATTGATTGGTTGAAATCAATGTATGGCATATTTATTAAACTGTGGATAAATTTACATTAAAATAGATCTCCTAGTGAGAACTGCAAAATGCTTTTTCATGCTGTGGCAAAATTAATACTCCATAGACCTGAGCATGAAGTTACTTTTAAATATTTATTTTTAGGTAAAACTTACCTTTGTGTTTTTATTATAATAGAAAAAGGTCTGCTTTGCAGTTGACATACAGATCACCACATATGATGGGTTAGTCTTGCAGGAAAATACTCCAGGTTTGGGTGAGGGGAGAATCAAGTCAAATTAGTATAATATATGACACCAGGATTAGAAAGATAAGCAAATGCTGGAAATTAGGAGACAGTGAATTGCTGTTCATGCTTTCAAATTGTTTTCAATAATCTGTACACCTGTGTCTACTTCTTTTTGGTACACATTGTTAATTTATGGAAGTCCCCTGTGATTGTAGTGATTATTTCAATACTGATGATGCAGCTTTTTTTTAGTTCTAGATTGGATTGAAAGCATTGAATTACAGTATTAGATTATTACTAGAATTCAGTTTATTCAACGTTACCTGTACTCAGAAAACAACAAACAAAATCTACCATTGTTTTGCCAGCTAGTGTGACTTTCTTAGGTTCTTCTAGGTTGATGTTAATGATAGAAAAATTAAAAACCACTGCTCATCTAAGAGTATTTGCCTTCACTTATTGGAGACATATTTCCTGAAGACATTTTCAGAAAATTTTGGAAAGCTTAGTTGATTTTAATATTTTAGAGATTCTTTCATTTTAAAGTACTAATTGACACTATCATGATGTTGCCATACCAAGGTGTCACATGTTTGCCATAGTCTTGTCTTGTGTGTGACATACAATTTATACTTGCCCTTTATATCTAAGTACAAATATTCTTGTCAGCAGCATGTAGGAGAAGTATTAAAGTTCAGCTACTGAAGTATTAAAGTTCAGTAGTGTCAGCTACTCACAACAACATTAATTTTAATTCTATCTGCAGTTGAGGAAACGTGTCAAGTTGGAAGGAAAAGAACTTGAAGAATATCTAGAAAAGGAGAAACTAAAGAAAGAAGCAGCTAAGAAGTTAGAGCAGTCTAAAGAGTAAGTATGTTTGTTCATTCTGCTGTTATGATCAGAGTTGAGATTATTTTGCTCCTTCGACTCTTTACAGGGGTAAATGAAAATTACAGTTTCAGTAGATTTCTGTGAGGGCACTGAGGAATTGGGAGTGGTTGTCTTTAATTTGTTGTTCTGATAAACCCAGTTTCATCTGCCATTTGACTGTGAACTCTTTCTCAGATACATAAACTGCCCTTGGCCTTGGTTAGTGTTACGTCAACTGTTATTTTCAGGTCAGTGTGTTTATGTAATATGAAACTTGAAGAAAAAAAGAAGTGCTAGGTTTTTTTGGAATGTCATTTCAGGGCAGATATCGATTCCAGTGATGAGAGTGATGCTGAAGAGGATATTGATCAGCCAACTTTACATAAGACCAAACATGATTTGATGATGAAAGGTGAAGGTAGCCGGAAAGGAAGCTTCTTCAAACAGGCAAAAAAATCTTACCCAATGTTTCCAGCTCCTGAAGAAAGAATCAAATGGGATGAATATGGTGAAATTATCAAGTATGTGGTGGTAATGTAGACTAACGTAGTATCTCTGAAATAATCAAAAACTAGAAGGAATTAAAATCACCATTTTGTCTCTTTTGCAGCATTGTTATATGCTCTTCAAGCTGCTAAGTCTTAGAGGAAGTTTATGATAGAAATGAAGCTGCAGAGTGCTGATCCTTGACCTGTGTTCACACCTCTTAGGATGTATTTTCACTCCAGGATTTTTTTAAAATCGTATGAGATAGAAGATTTAATTTTTTTTTATCCTGACTTTTTTCTGCTTTAAATTATACTTAATGTTAAATTTGTGAGGTGAAAAAACACTGTTCATCCTACTAAAATCTAGTGATATTTGTCATCTTTGCATAAGGAATACTTGCTAGAAATCCTTGATTTGCTAATATTTCCTAAGTTACTCAAGTTCTTTTTTAAGATAGGAAAGTCATATTTTACAAATCAGCTCTGTTCAAGTATGGAAATACTGAAGGCAGGTGTAGTAAAATTGTTGGCAAAAACAGTTACAAAAAAATCTTAGTAGTAATAGTCAGCACTGTTTGTTTTTATATTAGGTAGTGCTTTGGTTTTACTCTAAAAAGCAAAATGCTTTTAATTCTTTAGACCTGAGGATTTTCTAGTTCCAGAACTTCAAGCAACAGAAGAAGAAAAAAGCAAATTAGAGTCTGGTTTGACAAATGGAGAGGAGCCTATGGACCAGGATTTATCAGATGTTCCTACCAAATGTATTTCTACAACAGAATCCATGGAAATTAAGTGAGTGACTTTGTTCTTGTCAGTTCTGCTAGAACAGTGGCATGGGTACAGCGCAAATTGGGTAAAAGGCTAGGTTGGATTTAAGAAAGTGGGAAAGGACTTGATTTTTGTTTATTTTTTTCCCCAAGCTAAGCTGTATTTTACTAGTCTTTTTGGGAGCACACAACAGTCTTATGGTTCCCCACTCTTATGAAATTTGGTTTATTCCCTGTCTTATGGAGACCACTGGAAGAAGTAGAAGAAATGATACAATAGTATGTTAGCATAGACAGTTAAATGTGTTTTGTCAAAAGAATAACATATTCAAATATGCTTATTTCACGGATAACTTATTTTTTTGAAAAGTATGTAAGTGGATTTTGTGAATGAATGGATAGTGTTAAATACACACATGCTAATATTTGACAACTGTATTTTACAGATCCATAATATACCTTGTACTGACAGTTTTTGTTGATGTAGAATAATTAAAAAATATCTTCATGAAGTATTTTGGAGCACTAAGAGGTTTAATCTTTTAAACTAAAACATACTATTCTTGGATTTTAAATTCAAACTAGAGCCAGAGTTACATACATTGACTATGAAGGACGTTCAGATGGGGACTCAATTAAGAAAATTATTAACCAAATGAAACCAAGACAACTAGTCATTGTCCATGGACCACCTGAGGCCAGTCAGGACCTTGCAGAATGTTGCAGAGCTTTTGGTGGAAAAGATATTAAAGTTTACATGCCCAAACTTCATGAAACCGTAGATGCTACAAGTGAAACTCACATTTACCAGGTAAGGTACTGGAATTTTTTAGTTGTGTAATTACTGTGAACTGTAGTAGAGCTGTATGGGCAGAATGTAATTTGCCCTTTGCTCTTTGGGAGAGGAGAAGTGGTACTACCTGTGCTACCTGTGTGTACAATTACTTCTGTGTGATCAAGGCATTAGTAGTGTTTTTCTGTCTTCTAGATAAGCATTCTCCTGATGTGTATTATTCATAAGTGTTTGAAAGGTTGGATGTGAGATCAGTGTGTTTTTACCTGTAGTGCGAAAGGCAATGTTCATGTCCATGGGGACATCAGTTGGCTTTGTTAAAGTATTTATAAATTTGTAATGCATATATTTAGAATACCATTGAATACTACCTGCAGTTCAGGATTCTCTTTGGAATCTGATATGGAGCTTTAAACAGCTAGAATAGAAAAAAAAATTCTTCATACTTAAATAGTACCTAAGATTGAACATGTAAAGTTAGGAGCAAGTTAATGATAAAAACAAATAAGACACCCATACCCCAAAAACTTAATGTGATGATTCTTGGAAAGTGAGGTTATGATGATGTATTGCTCTGTGTTAGCCATGAAAATTAAATGCAATATATTAAGTTCTAAATAAGAAAGCTGGAATAACTTGTGTGAATTATGTGAAAATTCTGTATTGTCACAATTAAATTTTTGAAGTTGTTTAGAGGGAAGTCTCTCACAAGCATTTTTGCAGTAGTCGTTTATTCCTTTGTTCTTTTAAAGTTAGTAGAAAAACATTGCTAGAATTGTTGAAAGAGGTACTTCTGTTTCTTTCCAGAGAAAAACCTGTTGTCCTCTAGGAAGTAAAAAGTTAGTTATTAAAAAGCATCTAGTTATGACAGCCTTAAAACAGCGTGTTTTCTGCATTTGGTTTGTTGGTTGTTGGGGTTTTTTTGGTTTTTTAAAGCTATAAGCATTTCTAGTGTATAAGAAATTACCCAGGAGAAGTGCAGTGGCAATGTTGAATTTGAAAATAATAGATATGAGTGCAGCGTCAGTGTCACAGTGTCATTTGAGTGGGCTGTGCTGTAGATGAGGGGGTCGTTGGTGGTTGTGTCTTTCACAAAGTTGCAGCCTTGATTGCACTGTGGGAATCCTGGACCTTCTAATGTGCATAACAATCTCTAAGAGTAGAGCTTTAGTTAAAGGATTAAAGTCCTAGAGTCCACCAGAGGAATCAGGGTAAGGGCACTTAAAAGTCTCATATTTACAACATCTTTTCTTACAATAAAATATGAATTATAATTTTTTTGGAGGGTTGAAATTTTGGACTATTCATCAATAACGTAATTGTATCTACGGAGACTTTCTCTGAATTTGCTAAGACCAGCTGAGGGACAACTTGGCTGGGAAAAAGGTTCCTGGTTTTTAAAAGGAAATGATTGCTCTTGCTGTAAATTTAACTCAGGTTTGCAGTTCTATAGGTTCTTTTTTTATTTTAGCCAAGATGAGAAAGGTGTTGATCTCTGCTGCTTTTTAAGTTAAGTAGTGATATGAGTGTTACCCATATTAAATTTTAAAGTATCTTGCCTTGGTCCTACCAGTTCTCTACTTTCTTTCCACAAGAGTGCATGAATCAAACCCATTGGAGAGACATTGAAGAGAAACTTGCTAATCTTTAAAGCTTGAAGTAAGAACTCTGTATTTTCCATGAAATTAATAGTACTTTTACTTTTGTGCAACCCAGGTGAGGTTGAAAGATTCTCTCGTCAGCTCTCTTCAGTTCTGTAAAGCCAAGGATGCCGAGTTGGCTTGGATAGATGGTGTTCTGGACATGAGGGTTTCAAAAGTGGATACTGGAGTTATTCTGGAAGAGGGAGAGTTGAGGGAAGATGAAGACTTAGAGATGCAAGTGGATGTACCCTCTTCAGACTCGAGTGTGATTGCACAACAGAAGGCCATGAAAAGCCTCTTTGGTGATGATGACAAGGAGATGTGTGAGGAGAGCGAGATCATTCCTACTTTGGAACCTCTACCACCTCATGAGGTACAGAAATGATGCTGGTCTGAATTTCTTTTATGAAGACCTCTGTATTCATTTGTCTTTTTCTAGTGCTTAGAGGTTGATACTGTGATCTTAGGCAAATGATAGCCTAACTGAAACTGGGTTTTCACGTTTGGGTTTCTCTTTTTTAAACCCGGTGCTGTTCTTTATTCAGCTTTTATGCTTTTCAATGAGGATGATCTTTTGCATCCATTAACACTGCCTAGCATACAGTATCATACATTTATGAAGATAAGATTTTAATTAGTGTGTCATATCTGTAATTAGTACTTGAAGACAGAGAAATAAGTTGATGTTAGTCACTCTTGGATTTTATTATGTTTCGTAGTACTATGGAAAATACTTCATATACTTGAGATACAGATCTTTGACATTCATATGTCTGCTTCTATAGTAGTGATTTGAGAGTTCATTACATTTATCTTTTCTATAAATTTACCCTTACTCTTAAAATACTTTGCATTTTAGGAGATATTATATTATCTTTCTGTTGCATGATTCCAGTACCTTTTAATCCTAGAGTTGCTTTTTAAGATTCTCTGTTTCACAGTCCTTAATGTAGTCTGTTCTAGGAGCTAGAGAACTATGGAGACAACTAAAGTCTGTTCAGATTCATGACAACCATTGTAGCATCCTGTACTGATCAGCAGTACAGCTCACTGCAGCTCAGTCCCTGACATAGCATGGGGAGGGATCTTCATTGTCAGCTTTCCATTTGTCTTCAATATGTGAGCAAAGAAAAACTTCTGCTTTTCCTGGTGGGTAACTTCTACTAGCTTTCAAACCTGAAGATGTATTGCTGCAGGTGAACAGAAGTAGAGCTAATCTTCTAATTTAGAGTCCTTTAGTTGAGGCCGCACTGCTGCCTATGCAATAATGAGATCTTTGGAAAAATGTAAGGTGTTAAATAGAAGTAGTAAAATTGTGTGTGTTATTTCGAAGGTTCTTGGACATCAGTCTGTGTTTATGAATGAGCCAAGACTGTCTGACTTCAAGCAGGTTCTCTTGCGAGAAGGTATACAAGCTGAATTTGTAGGAGGAGTGCTTGTGTGCAACAACCTGGTGGCTGTCCGCAGGGTAGGTTTTCTGTATCTTAATCTCTTTGGCAAATAATATTATAATATATATTATTTTAGTAATAAATTAAAATATTATTCTAATAATGAGTTCCTCATTAGTGTAAAGATAATAAATTGAAACATATCTTTTGTTTCAGACTGAAACAGGGCGCATTGGATTGGAAGGCTGCCTCTGCCAGGACTTCTATAGGATAAGAGACCTTTTATATGAGCAATACGCTATTGTCTAAGGAAAGTGCTGCAAAGGTGTTTGTTTTCACTTGAACTTTTACAGACAATGGAGGTTTCTCCCAGTTCTGACTTTTTGTAGTTTTCTAATTTATACAGGAAAATCTAATTCATAATGAAAAATTAGCTGCCATGAACACGTAAGTAACTGCTGTTGTTGTTCATAAATCTATTGATACATTCCATGTAGTTGACTCTTAAACTGTTACAGCTTGGCATCTCCCACATAACACATTATAAATGAGTCTGTGAACACTTCTCAGGAAAGGTTCAATTTGTGAGAGCATGTTTTGGTTTCACAGATTTCCTGCCAAAGAGTATGAAACATGTAAAAGTAATTTTTTTGTTCTGAAATAAGATGGGATAAAGAGCTTTGGTTTCTTTGGTTTTGTTCGTTTTGGTTTCTTTGTGGTTGTTTTTGGTTTCAGTTGTTTGGGATTATTTTTAGTGAGTTTGATTTGGGGAACAGTCTCAAATATTTTCCTCTTTTGTTTTTAAATTGAGGTTAGTTGAAGTACATTATTAACAGCACACTTAAAGCTAGACTACTTAAAGTTTCCCCAGTGTTAATCTGGCTGCATCTTAATTCTGTATGTGTTCCATCTTAATGATTTGTTCTGAAACAGCATTTCACATTCTGAAAGTATTAATCTGCAGGATAAAAAAATTACTTGGACAATTACTCTAAGAAGATTGGATGATATTTTCAGGTAGTTTAAAATGCAGTATTTATGCTTCAGAGTAACTTCTGCCCAAACTTAATTTGTAACTCCTAGCTCTTGCAAAATTATGCCAATTGTAAAACCTTTTCCAGGTTCTGATTTTAATACTTTTCAAAGCCTCAAGCCTTTATCCATGCACTGCTGTTTGTTCAGAGTCCCATGACCCAAGTTCAGGAAGATCTTTTCTCTTGAAATCTGAGCTCATGTGATGTATTTAATTATTTTGTGCCATGTTCTATTCTAGTTGACAGTGAGACTTATTGTAGCAGCTGCTGCTAGGAATTGACATTACTTTTTAGGTGAGGATAAGCACAATTTTGAGTTAATTAATTTCTCAGAAATTAACTTATGAAAACAAGTGGCCTCTAGAGTTTATTTAATCCTTTTCTTCCCTGTCCATGTGTGAAACACCAGCTTTGGCAGTGGACGGTTGTTTGCTTTTTTACATAAAACAGCAGTGTAATATATGTTTTTTGTGTGTATGCTTAAATAAAACCTTTTGAAAAAGTGGCAAAAAATAGCCCTGTGGGCTATCAATGGAAAACTAATTTACTTTGCAATTCATTCTCAACAAAAATTTTCTGTCCGATCTGCAGACTATTCTGTTTATAATAGTAGCTTAAAAGTGAAGACTTTGTTAAACATCTGTTAGAACTATATATTAGAAATGTAAAAAACTTGAAAATGTAATGCTGAATGAGAATGTATTTTCTTACACAAAGAAAATCTAAGGATAACTAGATGGCTCAGTGTTCTGGGTTTTTTTCTTAACAGTCTAGAAAAATGTGTATCTCCCTTATATTGGCAACCAGAATTTCCTAGAAATGCTCTGGTTTTGTAGCAATGCTATATAAATCTATATGATGCTGAACACGTTGCTGAATACTATTGTATTGTTATTGTTGCAGATACTAGTGAACTTTTATAAAGCGAGTTACTTTGTATACATAATCATATTGGCCTTAGGACTTTTACCTTGAGGGCTTAGGATGGGATTACATACACTCGCATGGAATGTACTAATAAAGAAAAAATCCCTTAGGAAGTCAAAAATAGTGCTGTTTTTAAGAAAAAGATAAAGACAACACAGTGTGATCATAAACCTTTCTATCAGTTTTGTTTGTTTTTCTAACCTACTGATACAAATCCAGCTAAGATCAACAAAATTTTAGTGTTATCAGTCAGTAAATTCCAGTGTGTGCTGACAGAGAACACCAAATTAGTGCCATCACTGAGGAAAACGCTCAAGTATAAGCAAAACAGCTAACTTCTTATTTTAGTTTATTCAGAATAAGGGTGGCTGAAGTGTGAAATCGGACCTAGAAAGCTGACACGCAAGGTGACAGTAGTCAGCTGAGTGCTGGGACTGGAGTTCTGGACATCTCTAGAAAATGTATCACAGGCTGTACTGGTGCTGTGGGGCAGGCGTGCTCTTCAGCTGTGCATTCAATACTTCTAAGCAGTGTGCAACTGAAGCCAATGCCCATTAATTTTGCCTATTCTGCTGTCAGTTCCCTGATACATTCTTAACTATGATTTGCTTTAGACAAATTGAACTTCTCTGTATAATTTTCAGAGTTACTAGTCAGGTTCTTGTTTGTATTTGAACTAAAAGATTAATTTCCCCTTACCTTCACAAAATGTCAGTGCTGCCATGATCCGTAAGTTGTATTTTCTGACTTCTACGTTTTCTTCATTAGCAGTAAAAATGTGACAAGGAGCACCATTTCTTATTCGCTAATCTGTTGCTCTGGAGGGTAAGAACATTAACTTCAAACCTAGTTTTGGTGTTCACCAGTTAAAAATATTTCCTTGCAAGGCTCCTGGATAGTTCCGATTCCTCAGATAAGACGACCAAAGTATATGTGGAGACACAGAAAAGGTGGAAACTTGCCTTCGTCCATCCCCAAGGTCTGTAGTACTTGTGGGTAAATCCTAGCTTTTGTAGTCTCTTCTTCCTGTACCTATGTAGTAGAATGCGAAGACATGTTTGAAAAGATTAAGGGAATGCAGAAGCAGAACTCTAATGATAAAAATATAATTCTAGCATTAATTATTATGCTGTTCCTATTATCAAAACATAGCTTAACTCATAACCCTGAATTAAATAACATTGTTTGTGACAGTTTCATTTTTAATTATTTTACTTTGACAATATGAAGTGAAGCTGAAAATCTTCTCCATCCTTCAACAATATTTACACTTAACCAGATCCACTTTAAATATGCTGTTAATGGAAAGGTAGGATGCCCAGCATTCTGTCAGAGTAACAGTCTTGTGACACCATTTGAGATCTACTTGCTGCTACAACTTGCTTGGAAATGTAGGGATTTTCCCATATCTCTACTAGCTTTTAATTGGGGTCAAATGCTATTCATTAGGAATTAACTACCAGAGACACGTTCCCTTCCCACCCTCCAATCTAAATAATTGTTATAGATGGTTGTACCCTAAACCACGTGTTTTGTACAGAATCAAGATTTCTTTGATAAGGCATGACATATATTGATACTGCAGGTAGGAAAGGGGAGTGTGTTGCCTGGGGTAGACACTTGAACCTGGTTCTGGCCAGGACAGGGTTAATTTTTTTCAGCAGCCAGGAGGGGCATGGCCAGGACCCAGAGGTTATTCTATGCCACCTCAGGTCATTCTCCAAGAATGGGGAAGGGGTCCCTTCCTGGAGGGGTATTGTTGAACTCCCTTTGGTGTAGGGGTGAGCATTCACATGGGAATCACTCACTTCCCTTGTACACTTTTGTTATTAATGTTCTTGCTGTTACTGTTCATTTTCTTATTTCATTGCTGTTTCTGGTAAATTGTTCTTATCTTAACCCATGATCTTCACTTTTTGTGACTCCAATTCTTCTCTTCAGCTCCAGCAGGGGAGGGAGAGGGAAAGGGAGGAGCAAACAAGCAAACATGGTTTGGAGTGTTTTGGTGGGAACGCTAAATGGGAGAGTACCATTCCTAAACCATGAAAACTACTAAAATTTTTTTAGTCTTTGTCAAAAGTAATCTTACTGTAAGGATCTGAATGTTGCATGATACTCTGTTTCATGGCTTCTAGAGATGTTTTCATAGTTTTGAAAAGGAAGTGCTGGGGAAGATGATCTCACAGTGAAATCTGATAAAGAAATGTATCTAGTAAACAGAATTTTAGCTCTTGGTCTGAAAACTGTGTAAGAAACCAATGGTAGTTCAAAATGGGATAATGAAACTAGATCAAAAGAATCTACAAAATTTCCTGTTGACATTTATTTTATAAAATATTTTAAACAGTATTAAGTGTTACCTTCTCTTGAGACTCTTTTTGATTGGATAAGAGGTGTAATACAAAGATCAAAATTTTGTAGAATCATAGAATGGTTTAGTTGGGAAAGTGCCTTAAAGATCATCTTGTTTCAGCACCCTGCCACAGTCAGGGACACCTCCACTAGACCAGGTTGCTCAGAGCCCCATCCAACCTGGCCTTGAACACTTCCAGAGATGAGCCATCCACAACTTCTCTGAGCAACCTGCGCCGGTATGTCACCCCCACTAATAGTGAAGAATGTCTTCCTAGTACCTAATCTAAACCTACTGTCTTTCAGTTTAAAGCTGTTCCCCCTCGTCAAGGTTTGAAAACAAACC
>VZRO01004413.1:7331-19624 GCA_013397915.1 Daphoenositta chrysoptera
GGATGGATGGATGGAGGGATGGATGGATGGATGGACAGATGGATGGCTGCGGGAAGGCTGCAGGGCGGGAGCCGAGCGCTAGGTGCTGCTCTCGCTCCGGATTCCGAGCGCAGGGATCGTGTCAGGACGTCAGACAGAGTTCGAGCGAGGCTCTTCAGGAAACGCGGGTCAGCGTCCCACCAGGAGCAAGGCAGTGTCTCCATGGGGCTTTTTTTTGGCTGTCAGGATCGAATTCCCTCCTCTCTCCCTGGCTGCATTCCGGGGTGACACTCCAAGGCACAAGGACAGGATTGAGCCTGACATAGCTGGGACACAGCCCGGACAGGCCGGGAGAGCTGGGTGGGCTCACCTGGAGAGGAGAAGCTCCAGGGAGAGCTCAGAGCCCCTTCCAGGGCCTGAAGGGGCTCCAGGAGAGCTGGAGAGGGACTGGGGACAAGGCATGGAGGGACAGGACACAGGGAATGGCTTCCCAGTGCCAGAGGGCAGGGCTGGGTGGGATCGTGGGAAGGAATTGTTCCCTGGGAGGGTGGGCAGGCCCTGGCACAGGGTGCCCAGAGCAGCTGTGGCTCCCCTGGATCCCTGGCAGTGCCCAAGGCCAGGCTGGACACTGGGGCTGGGAGCAGCCTGGGACAGTGGAAGGTGTCCCTGCCCGTGGGATGGAGTGGAATGAAATGAATTTTAAGGTCCCTTCCAACTCAAACCCTTCTGTGCTTTTCAATAACTTTAATAACCACAGTAATGAGAAAAGCACATCAAAAATGTAGAAAAATCTTTGCTTTTCTTTACTAAAAGTCATGTTTGGGAGCTTTTAGGAGTTTTTTCCTCCTGCAAAGCAATTAAGTCCCCCACATTGCCCCTCGCTCACCCTCTGACATTTCCCTGTGTCCCTGGTGTCAGTTTGGTCACTCAATGAGCCCCTGAACCTCTGCAAGCTCGGGAGAAACACCTGGAAGAACATTCCCTTGTGGGCCTGCCCCTTTAGTGCGTGTAGGGTTGTGACCTTAAAGTGCTCGTTTAGTCATGTGGGGATAGAAAAACACCACTTTTTTTTTCTCCTGCTGAGTCAGAGCACAACTGAAATCATGCAAAGTGTGTTTTATTCTCCTTTCTTGGAGAAACCTCCAGAAAGAAGGTGACAATTCTCAGGCCGTGGCGGTGCGGGGGAGGTGTTTCCAGCAGGGCCCAGCCTCAGGAGGTGTCACAAAACCTGGAGCAAGCCTTGCCCAGCTCCACACACAACTCACAGCACATGGAGATGGAAAGAGGAGGTTTTAACAGCCCACCTGAGGTCCTCAAAGCAGGCAGAGAGCCACAAAACACACTGGGCTTACCAGCAGGCCAGATCTTTGAAAAGAAACCCAAACCTCACCACCCAAACCCCTGTAATGATTAAACTCCCCACCCCAGGTTTTTCAGCAGTGCTGAAAGCACCGAGTGCTTCTCCCCTCACCTTCCAGCTCACCCCAGACCTGAGCTCTGCTGTTCCCCACCTGTTTTTCAGGAATTGCACCCGGCTGCTCCCCTCTGCCTGAGCTCGGGGTTGGGCACCAGGGAGTCCCAGAACAGCCAGGGTGGAGCTGGAAACAGCTTCCTGACGAGTTCCTCTGGAAAAACTTTGGTGTTTACCAGCAGTGGAGGAGTTTTCCTCTCCCGTTGCTCCAGTTCATCCCTCAGAACGTGGCCCCAAAAAGCCGGGACTGAACTCACCCCCATCACAACCATGGGCAGCTGCTGGAGGGAGAGGGGGTTTGGTGGGGGTTTGGTGGGGTTTTTCCCTCTTTCCCAAGGGTTCCAGAGGCACAGGCGGTGCTGAATCCCATCCAGGGGGTGTTTTCCACACCTCTGCTCCACAGGCAGCTCCGCCTGGGCCGGTAAATCAGGAGCTCCCTGGGGATGGGGTCTGTGCCCACCCTCTGAAATCTCCCTGCCCAGGCACAGCCTGACTCATTTTCCCATTAAAAAAGGGGTTTTCGCTCAGTGGAAAGGAACAGAAAACCTTTTATTTTCCCCTCCAAGCTAGAAAGGATGATTGTAAACCCACAAACATGGTTAGGGGAATTCCAGCCGGGGCAATGTGAATCGGGTTGGGCGACTGAACTCTCTGCCCTCAGCATCACAACACTCCCCTGAAAGCCCCTGACTTGCAAAATCAAGCAGCTAGAACTTCATTTTCCTGCCCTCCCAGGGAGGTTTCAGGTTAGTGCTGTTATATAGGAAAGAGATTAATCATTATTATTTTGTTGTGCGTGTGATATTTCCGGGGAGCTCACGGTGGTTGCATTTATTTTTCACGCAACCGTTGTAAAAGGGGGAGAAACCCACAACAGGGTGCTTGCAGACTTTAAAAAATAATCCAAATTCTTTTAGGATGCTGTAAAACACCTGAAAAAATTAATTTAAGGTAATAAACACCGATCTGCAAATCTTTAACTTGGAGAGGTGATGTGGGTTTCACTTGGACTGTCTTAGAGATTATTTGATTTATTTATTTGTCTTCGGAGGTTGGCTGTGAAATATCAGAGGTAAAAAGAACTGTTTGGGGAAACTCTGGGAATAACAGCCATGGGGTAGGTGGTACCAGGAGCTGAGTGTCACCATCTCCCACCTCGGCAGGGGAGCAGCCAGAACGTGGCCCTGAGGCTCAGGAGATTTGGGATCTATTTTCAGCTCCACTCTGGACCTGCTGATTGGCTTCTAATTATTCTGCACCTCAGTCCCCCAATCGGAAAAAAAAAAAAAAAAGCAAGATACCAGCATCCTTTATAAATAGCTCTTGATTCTGTTGATGGAACACAGTTTATTAATAGCAGTGGTACCTTCTCACACACACAGTGAAAAATATCATTGTAAATTCACATATGTCACTCAAATTATGGAAATGTGCAAGTGGCTCTGGAGGAAATAAAGCAGAGGAGGAGCACCAGGCCTGGTTAGATATCAGGGCTACAGGTTGTTCATTGCCACAAGAGGGAAGCCAACACTAATAAAATAACTTTATTTGTGCTTTAACCGTGGTTATTGTGGAGGTTTTCACACATTTCAAGGCTGTTGTTTGTCCTCTTGCCTCGTAGCAAACTTGCAGTGGATCATATGTCAAAACCCAAAGAACATTATTCCACATTCCCTTTGGTCAATGTCCTGTGAAATGAATTCCAGGGATTTGCCTGTTAGAATGGCAAATACATAAACCTGAAACAGAAAGTTGGGACGAAACTGAGCTGCTTGCCCTCGTAGTGAATCTTAAAAAAGGCCTCGTCCAAAGAAGGGGAAGTTTGGTGGACGTGGGGCTTGAAAAAGTAAAGACGGTGTTTCCCCTCATTTGGGTGAGCATGAGAAATTAAAGACTAATCCAGGACTCACAGACAGAGGTATTTTTAGGAGTTCTTACCCCACAGTAATGACAAATTAATTCAGGAGGTCTTCTGACTGTTGTTCACAGCGTGTGTGAGCATCTTCTCCGAGGCTCCATCTCTTAGGGCCCAGCTGCTCTCACCGGCGGCGCTGCTCACGGGATCTGCTTTTTGGGGGATTCATGGGGCCCTTCCTCCTGCAGGGAGGTGCCTCTGGAAGTCTCCCTTGCTCGGGTCACACCTTGAAGGCACAACCCTGGTGGGTCAGGACTTGTTGTCACATCTCCATCTGCAGCCAGAGGTTGTACCGTGCTCGGGCCTTGGGGAAAGGGCTGGGAAAGGGCTGGGAAAGGGCTGGGAAAGGGCTGGAAGCAGTGCTTGGGCAAACAGGGATTTTTAAAATAGCTCCTGTGAAAGTGAACGAAAAATCATCAAGCAGATTCCTTTGGTGGATCTTTTCCTGGCTCTCTTCTGGATCGCTGCAAGATATGAGTATTTCAGAGTCGCTGTTCAGATTTCTATAGAGCATTAAAACATTTTTTTTCCCTCACAAAACTCCCAGGAATGGGCCCCCAAAGCCCTGGGAATGGGAACCCCAAAACCCCCAGGAATGGGACACCAAAACTCCCCAGGATGGGAGCCCCAAAACCCACAAGAATGGGAGCCTCAAACTCCCCAGAATGGGACCCCAATCCCCCAAACTGGGACCTGCCTCCCCTTCCCCATCCCAAAGACCCCAAATCCAAGGCACCCCCACCCCAATCCCCCCACCCTAATGAGCTGGAACGAGCTGCTCAGGGAGTGGTGGAGTCACTGTCTGTGGGAGTGCTCAGGAGGAGCCTGGATGTGGCCCTTGGGGACAGGGTTTGGGGTGATGCTGGTGCTGCTGGGGTGGCACTGGATGGTCCTGAAGGGCTTTTCCCACCCTGATGATCCTGGGATTCTGGAATTGCTGGCATAGGACACTGATCAGGGATTGTAATTCCTGGTGTTTGGAAGTTATGATTTTTGAGGAATGGCAGAAAAGGGAAGCCAAAGCAGTGCAAAAACCACCTCTGGTGGGGATTCCTGTGAAGACCCCAAGAGTGTTCCCTGCAAGTGCAGAGAGGGAATCAGGGCAAGGCTGGGAAAGTCACCGGCAGAGATTGCAGTCCCCAAAGGACATTTGCATGACAAGATGCTTTGCTAATTATTTTTTAATATACTTTAGGAACATTTGGGGTGTTTTGTTCTCCTCCCCTTCACAGCACGCAGACCTTAAACTCCTGCCCTAAAGATGCTGCTGGGTTTAGAGGAATTGCCAAGCTGAAAAGGGGAAAGAGCCAGAAATATTCCCATGGCCATGTGGGCAGACCCCTCTCCCACATTGCTCAGGAATTCCCACACTCCCATCCCTTCTCCGTTCCCTCTGGTGCTGTTTCAGGCCCCAGTCCTCGTGGATCCGGGCATGTGTTTAACTCTGAGGACATGAGCAGTCACACTGAGGATATTCACATGACTAAAATCATGCACTTGCATAGGGATTTCCTGAATGAAGGGCATAGAGGGAAACGGCCAGGTTAAAAATAATGCCTGGGTTTTGTCCCTGATGCAATGCCTTTGACACCAGTGGAATTGTACAGCGCTGAACGGGATCCAGCTCCCTCACCTGCCACTTTCCATAGCTGTGTTTATGGTGGGATAAAAGTCAATCCTGTGCTCGGCTCGGGGGGAATTCAGATTCCTTTGTGTCCTTCAGGACAGGATTCTGCCCATGGAGCTTCACCAGAGCTGTATTCCCAACGTCCCCATGGCCACAGGGGTGGCTGGGGTGACAAACAGAGCAGGTCTGGCCTGTCCTGCCACGTCCCTGCTCCTGTGCAGTGCTGGGACACTCTGTGGTCCTGTCAGGGGCCGCTGCTCCTGGGGCAAGAGCCCCTCTTGTCTTGGTTGGGGTCTTGGCTGCTTCTCCTCGTGTCCTGCACCAGCCCTGCTCTGGTCAGGGTGGGAATCCAACAGCTGGGAGGTGAACACTGAAATAAAAATAATGTAAGGCGTTGAAGAAACCTCTCTTAAAGACGTTTCTCCCTCTTTTCCGTGGCCAGGTGTGTGGTGTTTTTCGGGAGTCCCCAGAGAGCGCCACAGTGAAGGTCTGGGACCCGAGTGAGGCCAAACTCACACCCACAGCTGGACTCCTGCGCAGCTCCCCCGTGTTTTCCTGCACATCCCCAGCAGCGTGTGCCACACCTGCTCCCGGGAATTCCCACCAGCACGGGATAAACCCCAAACTCCGGGAGCGGGGAGAGCCGGGGGAGAAAACCCACCCCAAAGCAGCGCTGTGGATAAACAACCCCGAGCACCCAGGGCTCCTGAGGGATCTTTGACAAGAGCTATCTTTAGTCGCAGTGAGTCACATCATTGTGATCTGACTTTACGGTTTGGTGGAGGTATGAGCCAGGCCATGGGACCGCGAGCGAGAGCATCATGGGATGGAGCTGTAAAATTCCACTGCGCTCCGAACCGGGCCGGGAGAGCGCCGANGCGGGCTCCGTCTGCCCGCGGCCGCGCCGGTGCCAGCGCGGGCTCTGCGCGGATGCTGCCGCGTTGCTAAGCGACATCGCCCGCCAGCGATGCTCCGGCCCGGGGTAGCGGAGCTGCTCCGGCGTCCGGGAAATGTTCCTTTTCTGCTGCCTCCCCGGGCTGCGACGGGAGGCGGGGGCAGCGCCCGGTGTGGGGATCGCGGGCGGCAGTGCCGGGGTGCCCCAGGTGCTGCGCGGGGCGGCGGAAACGCCAATAAACAACCGGGCGGTGATGCTGATGTGACAGACAGAGTAATTCCTGTACCACAGAGCCCCTACGGTTTGTTCTTTCACGGATTGATGGAATTACTGAGGGTGGAAAAGCCCTCCCAGCCCAGCGAGTCCAAGTGATCCCCACCTTGTCCCCAGCCCAGAGCTCTGAGTGCCACCTCCAGCCCTTCCTGGGACACCTCCAGGGATGGGCACTCCAAACCTCCCTGGGCAGCCCCTGCCAAAACCAATCCTGTTGTGAGTCCCACGTGTTCGTGCACACAAAAACCAGGGACATTGGCCATTCTGGGACAGTTTTGAGGCCCCCAACACCCCAGATCACTGGATGATCCCGTCACAAACCAGTGGTGGGTTTTTAGCCTGATGAGTGCGGTTTTGGCGGAGCCTTCCCGCTGAGCCCTCTCCTCTTTTTTTTTCCACAACCAGCTGTTGCACACGAAAAGAGAAACCCAATCCCATTCTGGGAGGAGCTGAGGGCTTGTTCTGAAGGCCAACAGCAGCCAGCCTGGTCCCCAGGGCCACACAGAAGGTGGCACCTGCAGTGTCCTGTCCCAGGGCAGCAGAGGCCTCTGCGAAGGCTCTGCACAGGCCAGGCTTCGAGCACAACTGCAACCCCCGCTGCTGCAGTGTTGGGTTTTTGGGCAGCTCATCGCTGGTAGCAGGTGGTGAGAGGGGAGGGATGCAAAGGAGCTGATAAAAGGCAGCAGACAGCTCCTGGCACGTGAGCCTGGCTGTGTTTTTCCGCTGCGCAGCGTCGGCCGCGCTCGGGCCCGAGCCGAGCAGGGAGGGAAGCGAGGGAGGAAAACCACACTGGCAGAATCCACAACGGTCTGGGGAGATCAGCAGCTGCCCTGCCCTTGCCTTGCACTTGAAGACACCCCAGCACCAGTGAAAACGGGGCCTTGTTTTGATAAATTATCGGGGAGCAGCAGTTTGGGTGTAGCTGAGCCCATCCTGTACCTGCACACCCTCCTGCTCTGGGGGTGGAACCCGCTAAATCAGGGACAGCTCTAAAGCAGGTCTCCTAGTTTAGGTATAGATTGGAATAAAACAGATCAGAACAGATTCTGGAGGAGCTGAGCCACTGCAGTTTGAGGCAGAAAGTGCTCTCGTGGCGCTCAGTGGCATTGGGCCAAGAGCAGAACAAAGGCAGCCACAGAACTTCCATTTTTCACCAAATTGCAGCAGACAGAGGCAGATTCGGCGCTCAAGGCTCAGCCCCTCCCGCAAGCTCCTCGATTTTTGTTTGTACAAAAGGCAAATTTAATAATTTAATGGTAGGAGAAGATGCTCAGGGTTTGCACCGGGTGTAGGAAATGCACGGAACACTTTGGAGGGAAAACCACTGCTACCAACACGTAAAATTCATCCTTCAGGCACAAGGGCCAGCTACAAGTCCTGGTTCTGCAGCTGTTTTTTTTGTCAGGTGAGATAAAAAAGAATATAATCTCTCTTTTCTCTTTCTTTTTTTTTTTTTTTTTAACTTTAATTGGAATGATTGCCCAGATAGATTTTCAGCAAGATATTTCTTCCACAAAGCACTTCGACAAAAAGTAAAACATAAGGGGTATGAAAAACATGCAGAATTTCACCATAAGTTTGCAAATCTTTCTGTCCCTCCATGAAGGACAGAGCTGTGAGGGTGGGGAGGTCCTGGAATTGATTATCCAGGAAGATTTTGGACTCCCCATCCCTGGCAGTGCCCAAGGCCAGGCTGGATGGGCTTGGAGCAGCCTGGGACAGGGGAAGGTGTCCCTGCCCATGGCAGGGGTTTATTGAGATGAGCTTTTAGGTCCCTCCCAACCCAAACCTTCTGTGATTCCATGATAAATACAAACGAGGACTTCTCCCAGCTCTTCCTGAGGGCTGAGAGTCATCACAACAAAATTTAGAGGATAAATTGCTCCTTACCCCCAGACGGTGCCAAATCCGGCACAGAAAGGAGAGCAGCGTTCAGCTGGGCAGATGTTAAAAAAGAAACAAGATCATCTCTAATGAAATTGGAAATAAAAACCAGCCCTGGGCTATTTTCTCTCTGAGTTTCATGGTAAATACCACTCAGCTTTCAGTGTCGTTAATATCTGATTATTACGGCTCCTGTTTAGCTGTAGCCCCACCTACTTTTGTCTCTGTTTCACGGGCACGTCCCAGCAATTTGCCAGCTGGAGGTTGTGCTCAGAGCTGGAAATAACTGTATCATCATTTCATTAGCACCTGGCTGGGGGAGAGGATCCATTAATCCGGCTCTGGAGGCACCTACTGTGAGCAGCGAGCGAGGAGGCCACTACAAACTCTCCCGTAGTGAAAGGGAAAACTGCAATTATTTCTTGAAGTTTTCTGCTTCCTCAAACAGATCACCGCAGCTTCTTCTCTTTTTTTTTTTTTCTCTCTTCTATTTATTTGCAAGAAATAAGGTTTGATTGTTTTGTGCTACAAGAGATGTCACAGCCTCCTGTTTGCTCCAAGTGACTCAGGGTCAGTGTAATCTGAAAAACAACTCCAACAGAACAAACTTGTCACAGATAAATCCCCTGGGACTGAATCCGCCGCTGTTCTCCCTCAAAAACTATTTGCATGTTTCCCTTTCCTTTGTATCCAGCCTGGGTGGATAAGGAAAAAGTCAACTTGTCCTTTAGCTCTGCTGCTGAGGCCTGGATGTGGGAGGTGTTCCTGGATAAAGGAATATCTGTGCTGGGAATAAAAGGAGCTGATCATTCAATGCACTCAAAAGTCTCCTGAAACCTATTTGGACCATCCTGATCATTTCCTTGGATTTCCTGCAAAATTCAGGCCATTGATCCTCAAATCCAGACCAAATTCCTCTCCCCACCCTCTGGGAAGTGTTTGAGCTCTAAAACAGGCTGTGACCATCTTCTTTTTAAGTTCATTTTAAATCTTTTCCTTGGATTTTGCCTTTGGATTTGCTGGTGAGGAGCAGCCAGGCCCAGGTTTGCTTCCGAAGACATCTACAGAGATTTATTTTAACTATTGCCAGAAGCAGGCTCACAGTCATAACTCTTATTAATATATTTATTTACTATATTAAGAATCGTTTAATACATTTAGAATCACAGAATGGTTTGGGTTGTAGGGACCTTGAAAACCCACTAATTCCAACGCCTTGCCATGGGCAGGGATGGCACTCACTGGATCAGGTTGCTCAGGGCCCCATTTACTGTTATTTGTATTTACTTTGAATTCTACTGAAACATTTATTATGCCCATATTTCAAATTGCAGTGAATTGAAAAATGAACCCAAAAAATGAACTCATTTTTGTGGTGTTTTTTTCATTGTTTATTTGAAGAAACACTTCCCCTGAGCAGAGAAAAAAAAAAATCAGATTTTTTTTTTTTTTTTTTTGGTAGATGTAGACATTTCAAGATGTTTCTCCTTTTTTTTTTTTTAATGAGGGGACGTGAAAAACAAAAATAGTATAACTCCTTCCTTTATCCAGTCATTTTTAATAGCAGAGCCCTAAAATCTGGTTTGGAAGAGGGAAGATGCGTTACAGAAATATCTCAGCAGGCATTTTTCTGCCCTGATCCTGGCCCAGTGACAGTAACACCCTCCTGAATATTTTTCCAGCACAGGCAAGGCTGGTTTAGAGACCCTGGGCCAATTTCTCTTTGTCCCTTGCCGTCGTGCCCGTGTCGGAGCCACCTCGCAGCACCAAACCACCAGCGAGGAACGCGCCGCAAAATCCAGAGATGGAGAAAGAGCCAGGGAAATCTCCCAGCCCGAGGCTTGTGCTGCTCGGGGCTGATGGCAGCGCTGCCACAGCTCTCCTGGCTGGAGAGAAATCCTTGCTCCAGCGCGGGGGAGTCACAGGAGCCAGGTTTTGATGTCCCCTTGTCGCGCAGGGTGACGCCGGACTCAGGGGTAACCCGAGCCCAGGAAGCAATGCCAGCGTGGCACTGTGCTCCCAGGGCCTCCTCGGCCCTGGAAATGTCCTGCAGTCGAGGCTTTTTCCTTCTGTTCTGCTTTGGAAAAAGGCAGAGTTTGACCCTGAGCTCGTGGGGCTCCAGGGGCTGCCATGTTGCAGCTCTGTTCAGGGAATTCGGATCCGTCGGAGCTGCGCCGCTCTAAAATGGGAGAAGGGAATTAATCCATGGCTCAATTTACACAGGAGCTGTCTTGCAGCTCTGTTCCCTGGTGTTAGGAGGACAGACAGGAGGACAGAAACAGGACAGAAACAGGAAAGCCCTCTCCAACTCCTTGCCCAGGCTCCTGTCACACAAACAAATTGAAATTTGTTCTGACTTCTTGTCACAGACTGCCCTGGATGAGTTTTGGGGTCCTGTTCACTCCTTGACAGGTCACTGAAATTCCTGTAAGGTTCTGCCTGAGGGATCCCTGCTCATCCCTGCACCTCCCTGTCACGGAATCCCAGGATTTAGGCTGGAAAAGCCCTCCCAGCCCATCAGTCCCAGCTGTGCCCGATGCCCACCTTGTCCCCAGCCCAGAGCTCTGAGTGCCACCTCCAGCCCTTCCTGGGACACCTCCAGGGATGGGCACTCCAAACCTCCCTGGGCAGCTCTTCCCAAGGCCTGACCTCCCTTTCCATGAGGAAATTCCTCCTGAGCTCCTTCCTCTCAGCTGTTTCCATCCTCTCCCACAGCTTCTGTTTGTATTTGATGAACCTTTCCAGAGGATTCTCATTTGATTTGTCTTTAAAACATCTTTCGAACCCCTGCAATAGGAACAACAACAAAAAAATATGAAATAATTAATATTTATGAGTTGCATCTTGTAATTCACTAAACAGTTCTGAAGAGCGAGTCACAGGAAACGGGGCTGGGAAAATCTCTTTGCTCATCAGCCCCTGTCAGTGCTGAGCTGCTTCTCCACGGGATATTGTCAGATGGTTTTTCCAGCTAATGTTTAACTGGCCAGATTAAACATTCCCGTGTGGGTTCCCGTTGAGGGGGGTGGGTATTGCAAGAAATGCTGCGAATCCCCCCCTCACTGAGCTCTGCTGCCTCGTGGGAAGGTGCCAGCAAAGGAAAACCAACACAGAGAACATAAAATCACTGGCCAGAGGTTTGGAATAACAGCTGATGGGAAGCAGAGGGATAAAGACCCCATTTGTGGGTGACTTTTTTCCAGTCTTTAAATTTAAACAGGGCTCATTTAGAAAGTTCTAGAATGGCCATATCTGTTTCCAGGGAAAAGAGAAAAAAAAAGCCCAGATTTCTCAATCAGCTCAAATGTCCCTGGCCATATGTATTGGCATTGGGACTCCTCTTTCCACACAAAACTAACCCCGGGATTAGGAACACCAGTAATTATTTGCTCAAAGTGAAGTCTAGAAATAAACCTCGTCAGGATCCAAATCTTGTTAAATATTTTGTGGTGCTGGACAGAAGGAAGACATTTCAGATTTGTAGTTATAATTCACTATGAGGAGGGAGAAAATATTCCCCAAGTTTCCTTCTCTTTTTTCTCTCGTTGTTCAAGGGCTTTGTGTGGGGAAACTCTACAGCTGGAGAATTGGAGAAAATATTGGAAGAGTGATGGGGTAGAGAACTGGAATTGTTCAAGTGCTAATTGGATATAAATTGGAATATAGGAAAATAGGAAATAGTGGCTGCAAACATAGGTCAAAACAAGGAAATCCAGGTTGGACTTTTTTAGATTTAAACAGGATTTTAAGAGAATTAGAAGAGTTAAAATCTGTCACTGAAGCTGTTTAATGAAAGTGAGTCCACGGGCATGGGGATGGAATCACCACAGCAGGATTTCAGCTCCATAGGAAGTTTTCCAGGGGTCCAAAGTGGAAATCAGAGGCTGGAGCGAGCCAAGGTGGCAGAGTCTGCAGTGCCTGTTTGTAGAATTTGGATTTTGGCACAGTTTGAGGTTGTCTGATGGGGTTTTTCTGTTGATTCTGAGGAGAGCTACATCTACATCTGTATCTGTTTCCACATCTATATCTATATATCTATATATCCATATATCTATATATCTATATATCTATATATCCATATATCTATATATCTATATCTATATATCTATATACCTATATACCTATATATCTATATATCTATATATCTATATATCTATATACCTATATATCTATATATTTTAATATCTATATCTATATCTATATCTATATATCTATTGTCTGCATATCTAGAACTACATCTATATATCTA
>VZRO01004413.1:19846-37737 GCA_013397915.1 Daphoenositta chrysoptera
TTTCTATATTTCTATATTTCTATATTTCTATATTTCTATATTTCTATGTTTCTATGTCTCTATATTTCTATATCCATATCCATATCTCTCTCCACAGCAGTAGCAGCCTCTGTGCAGGGAGTGTTCCCGAAGTTGTGGCTTTCATGGCTTTCCACCCTCTCCCAGGTGGTCCCTAATCCCTGCAGACGCCTTTTCACCTCCTCTGTTCCCTGCTTTCCTGGAGGATGATGGAAGAGACCCCTGGAGTTTCAAAATGGATGAGCCACTTTGACTCACACGGAAATCAGCTCTGCAATTTCAGCCTTTACTCACGACACGACTGCTTCGCTGCTTTCCTTGCCTCCCTCTCTCAGATTCCGTAACCTGCCTTTCGCCAAAGCCACGAGGAGCAGGATGAGCCCTTTCAGTTCCTCCAGCAAATCGCAGCTGACTCAAACCCCTCTGCTCCTCGTCCTCTCCCAGAGCAGCTCTGGCTGTGGGAGAGTTGTTTAAATTATCCTGGTTGTTACTCGCCTGAGACAGTTCTGACATCAAGGCTTTCTTTTGGAGCTCTCAAACACTTCTTGGGGGAAGATGTTGGAAAACCTGTTGGAATGAGCCCAGAGAGCTCTGGAGCCAGGCTGGGAGAGCTGGGGGTGCTCACCTGGAGAAGAGAAAGCTCCAGGGAGAGCTCAGAGCCCCTTCCAGGGCCTAAAGGGGCTCCAGGAGAGCTGGAGAGGGACTGGGGACAAGGCATGGAGGGACAGGAGACAGGGAATGGCTTCCCAGTGCCAGAGGGCAGGGCTGGGTGGGATATTGGGAAGGAATTGTTCCCTGGGAGGGTGGGCAGGCCCTGGCACAGGGTGCCCAGAGCAGCTGTGGCTGCCCCTGGATCCCTGGCAGAAAAAAGTGCCCATTTCTACAGTTCAGCTATAAATGTGCAAGAGGAAACAATTGCTTGGTTTAATTAGAATTTATATTCCTGGAATTCCTGCTGGCTGTTCCAAGACAATGACAGGAATTTATCCTGCCTTCACTGGGAGCAGAAAGAGGCCAGTTTCCCTCTCTGCTTTTTTGTTATCATATATTACCTCACCAATCCATCGATCAGTTTGTTGGTGAGTTTGCAGCACAGCTCACAGGCATTCCCAGAGTTGTTTTCTGGAAATGAGTAAAACAAACACCAGGAAAGAAAGTTGACACATGTTTTGGTTGGGTGGTTTTTTTATTTTAATCACAAAATCTTGCCGGGCACCGATCAATTCTTCTTTTAAACAAGAATTGTTCCAGGTTAAACAAGAAAAGAGACCAAACCACCCGGGGTTTGCTTGTTTTGGACACTGTTCCTGCAGAGGTGTAGCTGGTGAGCATCCTGCCACTTTGATCAGTTGAACAGAGAAAACACATAGCGAGTTCACAATTTCTTATGCCAGCTGCCCGGGCAATTATTTGAAGCTCCTGAGTTCATCTGACCTTTAAAACTCACTTTAACACACAATCACATCTGATCAAGTGGAGTGTTAAGGTCAGTTCTTGCTCTCAGAGCGAAGCAGAGCCAGCCTATTGTGCAAGCAGAGCTGGACATTTAAAGGATATCATTGTTCTGCAATTGCAAGAGAAGATGACTTTAAAAAATCGAAGACTAAAGGTGATGTGGATTGAAATTGTGGTTCAGAGCCAAACACCCCGAGCCAAAATAGGGCCAAAGATGAAGTGCTGCCATTTGGCCAGGCCATGGTCACTTAAACTCAGCTCTGGTTGTTTTGTGCTCGAGTTCTGAGGAAAATTAAACCTGTAGAAAACCTGTGCAGAATCTGGTGGAATATTCCATGTTCCCAGACTGGAATGCTGTTGGGAAGAGCACATTTCAGCCCTAAGGAGCACCTGAAGGGCTTTTCAGGCATGACTGAAGTCAGGTCTAATGGCCAGGGGGGAAATGTTCCCCTTGTTCCCCTCCCTGCTTCCCACTCAGGTCAAACTCCCACTGACTTCATCGACAGTTTGCCTTCACAGAATAATAATTGGATAAATCTCAAGGTCTGACTCAGACAGCGGCCCTGTGATCCACCCAGATACAGAGGCTCCTCAGGCTATTCAGGAAAAAAAAAAGCCTGTTTGGGGTGATATTATCTCTGAGAAAGACTGTGCCCTCTGGCAGCTGTTGCTGTGACAACGTTCCACTCCTGTCCACAGTGGGATTCCAGCTCAGGACCTCGGGATGTTCTTCCTTCGGAGATGTGGAAGCTCAAAGTGTGGCAGAAGGACACAGAAGTGCCTTGGTCTTGGCTTTCAGTGGTCCAGTGGCAGCAGAGGTGTTGGTTTTCACCAGAACGGAAGCCAAAAACCTGTTTTCCTGGAAAGTCTGTGGTGCATNTGTTCTGAGCAGGAGATAAGACAAAAATCTGTTTCCTGGAAAGTCTGTGGTGCATTCCAAAGGTTGGACCAATTTAAAATCTCACCAATCACCCTTATTGAATTCACTGAGGGGACAACAACTTGTAGGGAGTAAAAAGGGAGTAAAACATCATCCATTCATTTCCACTCCATGTCCCATGATGGGATTAAGTTCCCTTAGGGATGAGAGCTGGATCTGCCCCATCCCAGCCCACCCCATGCCCTGGGCTGATCCCACAGTGTGAGCAGCAGGGAAGGGATTGGGATTGTNCTGGGGTGAGCTCAGGGTGGCCTTGCAGGGCCTGAAGGAGCTGCAGGAAACCTGGAGAGAGACAATTTCCAAGGGCTGGAGGGCCAGGACACAGGGAATGGCTTCCCAGTGCCAGAGGGCAGGGCTGGGTGGGATCTTGGGAAGGAATTGTTCCCTGGGAGGGTGGGCAGGCCCTGGCACAGGGTGCCCAGAGCAGCTGTGGCTGCCCCTGGATCCCTGGCAGTGCCCAAGGCCAGGCTGGACACTGGGGCTGGGAGAAGCCTGGGACAGTGGAAGGTGTCCCTGCCATGGCAGGGGTGGCACTGGAGGGGCTTTGATGTCCCTCCCATCCCAAAACAGTCTGGGATTCCCTGATTCCCCAGCCCGTTCTCAGCAGAGGCTCCTCTTTTCCAGCCCTTTATGGAACTCGTGCCTGTGCCTCCCACACCTGGTACCTCCCACATGTCCCTCCAGAGCAGCCAAATCCCCATGCCCGGGTGCCAGCCTGGTGTTTTCAGGGCCCTGGGTTGGTGCAGCACATCCCTGAGGTGCCAGACCATGGTCAGACTCTGAAAGGGCCAAATTTTCACTCTGACAGCACAGAAAATTCACTGACCTACTAACCCTCTTCTTCCCCCTCCAAATAAAGCAGAAAACGCTCTATATTCTTCCTGCCTCAGTTTCCTGAAGGAATTTCACTCCTAGGTGCCTGTGATTCTTCTGCTCCAGCTTTGGGCTTCTTTCCAGCATTGTCCAGCCCATCCTGGCCAGCTTTTTCCCAGCTTTGGGCAGTCTGGTGTAGCCTGGGCCCCATTCAGATGAAGCCAGAGCTTCATCCACCTGTTTGTGCCTTTTTCAGGAGCCCTGGGAACCTCCCCATCCACCCTCACGTGGAGGCCTGAAGGTGAGTCTTGGGATTTTGCTTCCTTTCCACATCTCAGAGCATTTCCCAATCCAAACCAGGAGAAACCTGCCTCACACAGGCCTTCCCTCAGGGGATAAAGGTGGATTGAGAGCTGGGGGTGATCTCAGGGGATGGGGATCGGTGGCAGAAAGTCCATTTGGAGGCCAGTGGAGGACCAGGGGTCAGCAGCAGGTCCAGTCCTGCTCAGGGCCTTCATCCATGGCCTGGCTGAGGGGACAGAGGGACTCTGGAACGCAGCAGGAGGGAGGAACGGGCTGACCAGGACCTCATGAAGCTCAAAAATGGGGAAAAAAGAGGGAAGTTGGCACCAGGAAAAGAAAACCTCATGTTCCAGAACCTGCTGGGGAGCAGGACCTGGAGGTCCTGGTGGGTGCCAAGCTGAGCCAGCAGCCAGGAGGGGGAAGGGTGTGCTGGGCTGTGCCAGGATGGTGCCAGCAGGGTGAGGGAGGGGATTCTGCCCCTCTGCACCCCCGGAGCACCGTGCCCAGCTCTGGGCTCCTCCATGCAGAGAGATCTGGAGAGCCCGGAGCAACCCAGGAATGGCACAGGGGGTGAAGGGATAGGAATGTGTCCTGTGGGGAAGGGCTGGGACGCTGAGAGGGCTCCAGGATCTCATCCATGCCCAGGGACACTGCAGGGAGGGACAAAGGGACGGGGCCAGGCTCTCTCCAGTGTGCCCAGTGCCAGGGCTGGGGGCACAAACGGGACACGGGAGCTTCCCTGAACACCTGGGAACACTTTTTCCCTGTGAGTGAAAAGCCCAGGGTGCCCAGAGGAGCTGTTGGAAGCTTCCCATCCCTGGACATACTCAAAAATCACCTGGACACAGTCAGGGGGTCTTCCCACCTCAGCCCCTCAGATGCTGGGACAAACTGCCAGGACTGATTTCCCAGCCCCTGTGTTGCAATAAATGTCCCAGCCCTCCGCAGCCAACAGAGAATTCCAGAGGCACACAACGGTGCCTGACAACAAGCTGCTATTCCCCAAATTGTTCCCAATAAAAGCCACGGGTTATCTCACATGTATAAATATTAACACACGTGCAGGTACAATGAGACTGGAGTGAATTTACTTCTCCTCCGAACGAGGAAGGATTACTCAATGAATTAATCTGCAGTGAGTCACAAGGTAAATTTAAGTAATTGCTCACTGGTTCGTGTCATAAAAGTGGCAGCCTAAGATTTATGGATAACTGAAGATCTGCTGTTCGATAGCAGGGAGCAATCCAGCGCCGCCAGGTGCCACCGTTTGTGTCCCCTGGGGAAGGAGGGCCCTTGCCAAGGTGTGGACACCCCACGTGCCAAGGGGCACACAGGGCTGTGCTGGCAGGAGAAAGCTCAGGGTGGAGATCCCCTGTCCCACTGTGACAGCCAGAGGGGACACTGGTCCCCAGTAGGTCCCTGAGGTGCTGGGCTGGTGTCACCCCAGCCAGACTGCTTTTCAAAGATGTAAATTCCTGCCAGGGTCGTGAAAATCAGAAAGTGCAGAGAGTGAAAGTCAACTCAGCTTCTTGCCTGGAGAGGAGAAGCTCTGGGGGGAGCTCAGGGTGGCCTTGCAGGGCCTGAAGGAGCTGCAGGAACCCTGGAGAGAGACAATTTCCAAGGGCTGGAGGGCCAGGACCCAGGGAATGGCTTCCCAGTGCCAGAGGGCAGGGCTGGGGGGGATATTGGGAAGGAATTGTTCCCTGGGAGGGTGGGCAGGCCCTGGCACAGGGTGCCCAGAGCAGCTGTGGCTGCCCCTGGATCCCTGGCAGTGCCCAAGGCCAGGCTGGACACTGGGGCTGGGAGCAGCCTGGGACAGTGGAAGGGGTCCCTGCCATGGCAGGGGTGGGATGGGATGATTTTAAGGTCCCTTCCAACCCAAACCAGTCTGGGATTCCATGGACATCACCCCCAAGGGCAGGCAGGCAGAATCCAGGGATTTGGTTGTTTGATAATGAGCATTTCAAGGCCCAAACATAGCTCTGGATGAGCTGCATTCCAGACTGCTTCTTGCTGGACAGGAATCTCCTAGGGAAAGGTTCTGAGAATTGGTTTGGGTAGTGGATAAAGGGCAGCAAATGGCAGAACTACTGAATTATAGAATCACAGATTGTTTGGGTTTGGAGGGACCTTAAAACCATCCCATCCTACCCCCTACCATGTGCAGAGACTCCTTCCACTATCCCAGGCTGCTCCATCCTGGACTTGAACACTTCCAGAAAACCTGGCTTTATTCACACCACACTTGGACAATAACTTGTGCAGTTTCCCCCGGGGATGTCTTCCTTCTCCATGTTCAATTTTTCTAAAACAGGGATTTACTTCAGGGCTTCAAGGTGCTGAACTTTAGGTCATTCCTTGAATCTGTGTTCAGTCTTTCCTGATATTCAAGGGAGCACTTGAAGTTGAAGGACTTGTAACAAAAACCTGGAGCCTTTTGAGATGTGCCATGGAGACAGCTCCTATTTTTCTCCCAACCTGAGTGTTCCCAGATCCAGAATCCTGGTTCTGACCACACTGGCACCATCATTTTTTCCTATAGGGAATGTTTGCCTTCCAGGCTGGGTGTCGGGGCTTGATGGACACTCTGCCTCATCCGTTGTGGCAGGGCCTGTGCCTCTGCCAGCATCTTCTCCCAGAAATATTCCACAAATCCAACGTGCACGACGCGCACCAGAGCTGCGTCAGAGAGGTGACGTAGGGAGAAAAACACACAGTGCCCGTGGCTAAGGATGCCTCAATCACATCTTCAAAATGCACAGCTACGCACCCAGGAAATATTTTGAGGTCTATTATCTAAGCCTGCTATGAATAAAGATTTATTTTTTTGCGTTGAACGTCCTCCTTCCCATTGGAGGACAGAGCACTGGGGCAGTGGAAATTTTTTCGTGGCGTAGTGGAAATTTTCTTTCTCTTTTTCTTAGACTGTTTCAAACAAATCTGCACTTTGGTCTTTCCAGACAGATTACTTCAGTAGTTGCCCTCAGGAAGCTTCTTTAAGCAGAAGCTTATGTAGGACTCATGGTTTTTGTAAATTCCAAGGATTTTTGCTGGTTTCCAGCAGTTCAAGGGAGAGGATTTCACCCCTGAGCCCCTGTGCTCAGGTGAGAGCCCACCTGCAGAGCTGCCCCAGCCCTGGGCCCAGCACAGGGAGGACGTGGAGCTGCTGGAGAGAGGCCAGAGGAGGCACCAGGATGAGCAGAGGGATGGAGCAGCTCTGCTGGGAGGAAAGGCTGGGAGAGCTGGGATTGTTCAGCCTGGAGAGGAGAAGCTCTGGGGTGAGCTCAGGGTGGCCTTGCAGGGCCTGAAGGAGCTGCAGGAAACCTGGAGAGAGACAATTTCCAAGGGCTGGAGGGCCAGGACCCAGGGAATGGCTTCCCAGTGCCAGAGGGCAGGGCTGGGTGGGATATTGGGAAGGAATTGTTCCCTGGGAGGGTGGGCAGGCCCTGGCACAGGGTGCCCAGAGCAGCTGTGGCTGCCCCTGGATCCCTGGCAGTGCCCAAGGCCAGGCTGGACATTGGGGCTGGGAGCAGCCTGGGACAGTGGAAGGTGTCCCTGTCCATGGCAGGGGTGGCACTGGATGGGCTTTAAGGTCCATCCCAACCCAAACCATTCCACAATTCCCCAGTAAAACTGAGGGAAGAAGGGAATGACTGTTGTTGTGCCCGTTCCCAGAGAACATGAAGAGTTGTTTGGTCCCCGTCTGCGGAATTCCCTCACTTTAAGAGCTGTAATTTGTTAAAACTGATCATCTGTAGTGCTTGAATTTAAATGCAGAACTCCATAAAAACTCCGTAAGAACTCTCAGCTGGAGACTGAGAACTTGGGGTCCTTCATCCAGACTTACAGGAGTGAGGATCAAAAACCCAAAGGGAGAGGCTGGGGAAGAGAGAGGAGCCTGTGGGGTGGAGTTGTTGTCCCGTATCCCAGGGAAGGGAGGATTTATGGCTCTCACTGAGGACAAGTTGGCTGTGCCAGTTAATTCCTACCAGGAATGAATGAGTGGGTGAAAGAACAACAAACACAAACGTAACGAAAGCAATATTAAAGAAATGAAATGTTCCACTTTGTGACTCCCCAAGAGAACCTGGGGGAACTGCAGAAAAGCAGGATTGAAAGGGAATGGGAGTTTGTAGCAGAGTAAATACAAATTAACATTAAACTACAGTGAAATTCCCAAGGAATTACATTTTGCATCCACATGAAAACCGGGGTAATTCATCACCTTTAATGATGTTACAACGAATCCTGGCATGGGTTGAAATACTTCCCTGTTCTAAGAGTAGGAGAAAAATGTTTACCATGAGCACTAAATACGGACATTAATCATTATGTCTTTAATGCCAGGGCAAAACTCTTTTCATGCTGCGAATATTCAGCTCATTATTGTAATATTGAGAGTGAACAGACTGACTGAGACAAGTCTAAAATTCCTAAAGAGCTCATGCAACTGAAGGTAGAGATGCAGACAAAATCTGAGACCTATTTAAATGTTTGGGTAGTCGCTGCTGCTGCTCAGTTTTCATGAGGCTCAGGTGGAAAATGGTTGGAGGAGCAAGAAATGGAACATGAGGTGAGTTGAGGGTGATTTCACAAAATCTTTTGTGGCTGAGGTATGGAATGACATCCCCAGAGTCACATTTGCTCTGTCTGGGAAGGACAACACGGCCCTGGGTCAATTTTCCCAGCTGGGAGAGAGCTCAGAGCCCCTTCCCGGGCTGAAAGGGGCTCCAGGAGAGCTGGAGAGGGACTGGGGACAAGGGCTGGAGGGCCAGGACACAGGGAATGGCTTCCCAGTGCCAGAGGGCAGGGCTGGATGGGATTTTGGGAAGGAATTGTTCCCTGGGAGGGTGGGCAGGCCCTGGCACAGGGTGCCCAGAGCAGCTGTGGCTGCCCCTGGATCCCTGGCAGTGCCCAAGGCCAGGCTGGACACTGGGGCTGGGAGCAGCCTGGGACAGTGGAAGGTGTCCCTGCCATGGCAGGGGTGGCACTGGAGGGGCTTTAAGGTCCCTCCCAGCCCTGGTTCTGTGGTCCAAATTGGCTGCTGTCCCTGGTCAGGGCTCGGGGCCCTGGTGATCCCTCATTCCCAACACGTGGCAGGTCCCGTGCTCTTCCCGGAGCTCACCTCCCCTGGAGAGGCTGGAGAGGCTCTTCCCCTGCTGGGGTGGTTTTGTTTAGGGAAATTGCCCTGCCAGGCACATGCCCAGATCTGCCTGTTTACATTTTGAAGCTTCTGGGGCCGTGTCCAAGGTCCACTGAAATCATTGGGAGTCTTCCCGTTTATTCCAATGAACTCTGATCGGGCTGTGCCCCAACAAAAATTGAGACTTACCCAGGCTCTGCCACCTCTTCCTGCTCCTTCCCTCCCCTGGCTTCTCCTCTCCCTCCTCCTCCTGTCCCTGTGACACCGTCGCCACATAAACCAGAAAGGCTTAACCAAGATTTGTGCTATCAGTGACATTTAAAGCCTCCAGAAATCAGGAGCCTGTTCTAATCACAGGCTTTGTAATCCCCCTGATTATCCAGGTAATGGGGGGCTGGAGCCAATGTTATCTCAGCCTGTTCCCAGTGTTAATCCAGGGACTAGGAAATTAATGATCCCATTACATCTGCATGTTTTCCTGTCTGTCTGAGGGGCTGGAGTATCGTGGGTTCTTCACTGGATTTCTCTAATCTTTAGTGTTATTTTGTTTTGGGCTTCTTTTTTAAGGTAAAATTGGTGACTTTTTGCAACATAATTGGCTGAAGGAAGAATTACCAAACAAATAAATAGAAGTAGGAAAAGGGCAGGGAGGTGGAACTGCATTTTGACATTTTTGAATGTTCCAAGTTCAAGGCTCTGACCTTAATCCAGGCTAGAGAATCATGGAATGGTTTGGGTCAGGAAGGACTTTAAAGATCCCAGGCAGGGACACCTTCCACTGTCCCAGGCTGCTCCAAGCCCCATCCAGCCTGGCCTTGAGCACTTCCAGGGATGCAGTGGCAGCCACAGCTGCTCTGGGAAACGTGAAGGTGATGCTGGAGCCATGGGGTGGCTTGGAGAAGGGGACCAGCGAGGCTGACAGTGCTTCTCTTGCCTCAGCCTGGGGATTCCTCCACTTTTTTAGCCCTGGGGATCCTTTGGCATTCCCATGTGTCCTGTTTGTCCTGGCTGGTGAGGGATGGGGATGTTTTATGTCCTGAAACAGGAGTTTTATCTGCCCCAAGGGGCTGCCTTCAGGCCAGAGCAGCAGCAGTGGCCCTGGCATGGGGTGCAAGACACGAAAATGGCTTGGAGCCACCTTTGTCCCTCCCTTGGTGGCCCCTCTGCTGTGCCCAGGAGTGGAGGAGCTCAGGGATTTGGGATGGAAGCTGTGAGTGGCCAAGAGTCCCTGGAGAAAGAGAGACATTTGAGACAGGGATGATTTTGATCAGCCCCGCATGGTTTTAATCAAACCCTCCTTACAAGGACTCGCAAAGACCAATGGCCTGCGTGGTGTGATCCTGAGCAGAGGATTTTGTTTAACTTAGTGGGGATGTCCAGGCAGCAGAGCTTTGGAAATTGGATAAAATTCAGCTGATCTGGAGGAGCTCTGTTTATGTGTGTGTGTAAATCCTGGAGGCTTGGGCTGAGCCAACTGGGGGCTGCAAAGGCCTCATAAACTCTGGATTCTCCTGATCTGATTCCAGCACTTTTTATCCTAAGAGTGGCTTATTTCTGAGTAATTTCTGAGTAATGTCTAAATATTATCTAAAATGTTGGTACAAATATATCCAAATGGTTTTACTATTTACAATACTCTTCACCCCATGGTTTTGGTCCTGGCTTTCTGGAATTAGGAACCTGAGCCATGGGAATGCTCCAGTGTCATCTTCATTTGCTCACATGAAGTTAAGCAGGTTTGCAGGAACAGGCCCATGGAAAGGGTTAATTAGATCCTCCCTATCACCAGGATGTAAAAACCTGATTAATAGGCTTGAGAATAAAAGAAGGAAGAGGTTTTCCTAATTTAAAGCAAGAACTTGTGACTTACCACAGCTTATCCCTTAGAAAAGCCTTGGGAAGGGTGTTTCACTGACAGGGTGTTTCTCCCCAGCGCACAGCATCACCTCAAACGAGCATTTATGTTTTTCATAAGCAGCTCCCTTCAATTTTTAATCAACCTTTGGCAGCTGCTTTTATGTTCCCAAGCGTTTCATCAATGTTTCAGCAAAGTGTCACATTTCCCAAGGCACGGCTTCTGCCCCACGTGTGGGAGCGCCTCGGGATCCTCCGCCGCGGGCAGGGGGAGGGCTGGGAGCATCCCACGGCCTTGGGATGTGTGAGGGGTGCAGGGACCCGGGGAAAGCCACCTTTGGTGGAGGTGAAGCCCCTGAGAGCTGCTGCAGTGGGAGCTGAGGAGTTTTCCTTGCTGGAGGGTGAAAATTGCAGGAATTTGCTGGGAGAAGGTGCGTGCACTGGAGATGTTAGTGAGGAGCAAGCGGCCAAAAAAAGCACGGATGAGACAACAGCAGGGGCTTGAGGAGGAGGTTCTGGGTGTGCTGGGGAGTGGAGGAGCAGCAGGGGTGCAGCGCAGGCACGGAACATCCCAAAAAAAGCCCCAGGGAATTGGGGATCAGCTGCGGCCTAAGGCAGAGCGGTTCCTGCAGGGCCACGGGTGGCTGAGATGATGAGGTGGGAGTGAGTGATGAAGGATTGTGCTCAGCAGGAGGGAAGCAGTTTGGTTCCCTCATTGCTCATTCCCAAGCACTCTAATGTTTGGGTGGTATTTCAGTGGCAGGGTTTTTGTAAGGGAAGTGTGATGTTGTTTTATGGGGTGCCAGCCAGATCCCACTGAGCCACGCTCTCAATCTTCAGCCTTCTTAGTCACAGTTTTTTCAACAGGGAATTCATCTGCTCAGAAAGTTGCCAGTGTTTCAACATTAGCACTGCTGAGGACTGGCCTGCATTTCCATTTTTGTGCCAAAAGAGCTGTCTCAGTCAGGAGTGTGGGGTTTTACGGGTTGTGATAAAGGAACAGCCCTTTGTGCTGCCCCAAAGCTTTTGTGTTTTACAAGAAGGCACGAATTTTCCAAGCAGGCTGTGCATTTCATCTGCACCCATCGCCCAGCGCTTCAGGACATCCCAAGGAGGCATTTGGAACACTTTTCTTCAGCTGCACAGAAACAACGGTGCAGAAAGTTGAATTTGAAAGGAACACATTGTTTCTCCCTTTCCTTGGTATCCCTCCCCCAGCTCGAGATAGCAGGAGATTATTGAGCACCATGTCAGCAAGGCCTTCTGGTTATTGCTTCCCCGTGAGGAAAAAAGTGGTTCTGAATCCTCAGAAACAGCTTTTCCTTGATGGCCCAGCTTTTAATCCGTGATTTCGGGCTCCAGCGGTCGGCATAAGCTGCAATAAACCACACTTGGAACAAGATTGCTCAAGTTGAAGGTGCTGAAATTGAACCTGTGTGATTTAAAGCCAAAATACCTGCTCAGGACAGAGGCTTTTAGAGCAGCAATAATGCACCTGTGAGAGGGAAAGAGATGAAGGCCAAGCACGTGCCAGCTCTGGGGCAGGGTTTTGTTTCTTCCCTCGCTCAGAGGTTTTGGGATGTGCTCTGCATCCCAATCCCAGCTGCAGTGGTCACTCAGGAATGGTGTTTTCCCTGGGAACATCGCTGCCCAAGGAGTTGTTTTACATTCATTGCTGTTTCTGACTGCAGAAAAGGCGGGGGTTGGATTTTAGACCCGATTCTGTCAGAGCAAACTTTGGGGCTCTGGAGTAATCGGAATGTGCAACTCTCCTGCCTGGACACTGTGACCCTGCCCGGCTTCCCCGCAGCAGCTGCACTCAGATTCTGCACTGGCAAGGTCCAAATATAGTTCAGATTTCAGATTCTTAATTGTCATTAATTTTTCAGAGGGCCCCGTGTACCAGGGGTCACATTCCCGAGGCTGCCGGAGCTCCAGGAGCCTTCGGACAACAATCCCAGGGATGCACGGGGTGGGATTGTGGGGGGCCTGGGCAGGGCCAGCAGCTGGAATTTGATGATCCCCGTGGGTCCCTTCCAGCTCAGGATGTTCTGTGATTCCATGACCAGCCAAGTTCTGAGCAGACCCATCTGGGGACGAATTTGGAGAACTGGGAAAGGACTTTGCAGCATTCTGGAGGCTCTGATCCCTCTGATTTGCTCTGTAGGTGAATTTTAAGCCCAATATTTCAACACTTTATCTGATTTTGGGGCTCACAGTGATCAAGTGAACAGGGTGGCTGCTTGTCAGGATTAAAGTGGTTTTGTGTTCCCTCTCACTGTGGTCGTTGCTTGAAGAATGAACTCCTAATCCTGTTTATAAAATGATGAACAACTTCCAACTTCACTTTGGGAGAAGGGCAAGGCTGAGGTGGGATGGAGCAAGGAATCCAGGGAGTCACTGGCAGGACATAGGGAAGCAGGGCCCCAAAATTTACTGCCCACTTTAAATACAGGAGCAAAGTATAACAACAGCATAAACCCCAAATTCCCTGCGGGATGTGGTGAGCTGGAAACCTGGTCTCTGTACCCTGGGATATTCTGGAGCCGTGTTACACAGTGAAATAAAAGTGACTCAGTCCCAGAATTTATTTTAGAAATGCCATTAAAATGTTTTTTAAAAGCAAAATAAAACCAAGAGACACATGATCAGCATGGAGCAATTATTAGGAAAACTACACCGATCCAGCATAAAATATTTTATTAAATACAAAGCAAATCAATCTTCATTGTGAGTAAGAATAAAGTCACCAAATGAATTCCAGCTCTAAAAGGCAGAATAGGAAGTTTTGCTCTAAATCTCACCTATATTATTGTAGTGAGCATTTAAGGATCGGCAACTGCTGGGTGTTTAATGCTTGGTTCAAAGGTTTGTTTTGGGTACCCCTTGGCTTTGATGAATTTTTTTTTTATAATCTGTTTTATCTGTACAAGGGTCAAGCAAATGGCTCTGTCTTTTATTTTGCACCTTAAAAATTAAGAAAGATTGGGTTGCCCACACAACTGGGCTAAAACTAAAGATCACAGAATCCTAGAATGGTCTGGGTTGGAAGGGACCTTAAAGATCATCCAATTCCACCCCTCCAGCATGGGCAGGGACCCCTCCCACTATCCCAGGCTGCTCCCAGCCCCAGTGTCCAGCCTGGCCTTGGGCACTGCCAGGGATCCAGGGGCAGCCACAGCTGCTCTGGGCCCCCTGTGCCAGGGCCTGCCCGCCCTCCCAGGGAACAATTCCTTCCCAATATCCCATCCAGCCCTGCCCTCTGGCACTGGGAAGCCATTCCCTGTGTCCTGGCCCTCCAGCCCTTGGAAATTGTCTCTCTCCAGGTTTCCTGCAGCTCCTTCAGGCCCTGCAAGGCCACCCTGAACTCACCCCAGAGCTGCTCCTCTCCAGGCTGAACAATCCCAGCTCTCCCAGCCTTTCTTCCCAGCAGAGCTGCTCCATCTCTATAAAAGAGTGAAGACTGTATTTTTAAAATCTGTTATAGCTGTACTTGGGTCAAGCCAACAGCTCCATTTTCACTTCTGCACCTTAGAAGTCAAGAGATTAAATTGCCCACAGACCTGGGTTAAACAAAAGATCTTTGAACCATAAAAGATCACAGAATCCCAGAATGGTTTGGGTTGGAAGGCACCTTAAATCATCCATTCCCACACTTGCCATGGCAGGGACACCTCCCACTGTCCCAGGCTGCTCCCAGCCCCAGTGTCCAGCCTGGCCTTGGGCACTGCCAGGGATCCAGGGGCAGCCCCAGCTCCCTCTGTGCCAGTGCAAGGTGAGAGGAGCAGTTCTATGAAGAAGAAGCTTTGCTCCCTGTGGGGTTTTGCCCTCTTTTTCCCACCCACTGGTTTTCCTAAACCCTTTTCCCATTTGGCTGGGCTGGCACCAGGCCCTGGGTGTCCTGAATGCCCTGGAGGTACTGGATTCTCCCTCCCTGCTCCCATGGGATCACTGGGCCCACACCTCTCCCTCGCCACAGAAACCTCAGCTCTCCCCCCTCGGAACCCTCCCTTCCTGGCCCAGTTTTAGCAGGACTGGAGCACAGCTCTGCCATGTTTTTGTGGGAACAAACAATTGGGGATCACCAGAGCTCAGTGCTCTCAGGAAAGCAGAGTAAGGAAAAGTCAGGAAAAGGAAATCCTTCAATCCTCAGCGTCTTCTCTTCGCCTCCGGAGCAGGTGATGCCTGAGAGGCCACCTAAAAACAGACACTAGACAGGAATAAGGGAATAAAGGCAGGGATTTATTGGAAGGGCCTTCAAAGGTGCACCCTGGGCAGGCCAAAGGTGACACCCAAGATGAGCCCTGGGTCACGGGTTCTTCACACTTTTATAAGTTTGGTTCATTTGCACATCAGGGTTAATTCTCCAATTAAAGCTTCAGTTAATGATGTAATTACCCCAAGTTTGCCCCCTTCAGAGGCTTTTTAGTTTACACATTTTGGGGCCTGGTACAGCCTGGGTGTCCTTGGAGAGCAAACCCAGAGAGGTTTGTTCTGTCTGACCAGCACGAGAGAGCAGCAGCTCACAGGCCCCACAAATTTCAGAGTTACACACCAGGGAGTGCAGGATTTGAAAAATATAAAAGTTAAAACCTAAGGCATCACAGGGCTGGGAGTGCAGAGCACATGTGGCTGTTTTCCTGGCACTGCTTCCCAGATTTTTCAGTCTGGAGAAGGCAGGTGATTGATTAGTCAGCTACTGAAGGAGCTGTAAAACGTGGCTGCAGAGAGCTGCTCTTCCCCAAGAGCCGCCGGAATCCCAGAGGAGCAGGATTCCCTCGGGATGTTTGCTGACCCAAAAGGGTTTTCTGCCTCACCCTTGAATTTGGGGGCTGCTTTGCTCTGTCTCCCTCTGGGCCCGGCATCTTTGTCCAATCAAGCTTGAATTAGGTCACTCTTAACCAGTGTCAACTTGGAGGAGCCTTGCTGAAGCTGGCAGTCTAAAAAAACAAAAGAACAACCAAAAAAATGGAAATATTTTCCATGCCACAGAGACTATTGGTCTGTGACCCACCAAAATATCCAAAATCCAGATGCATCAGACCAATTCTGATGAAGCTGGCATGGTCTTATCTGGGTCAATTGTCTTAACAAGACATTATGTCACCCGTTAGGGGAAAATACAATCTGAACCCCCTAAAAATAACTGATGGGAAAAACCTTGCACAACAAAGCCAGTGGCACATCAGGAAAATAAAAATAAATTCAGACTCATGATATATTTAATCATCTGTATTTATTCCTCTGCTAATCTAAAAACAGGCGAATGTTCTTTTTCTTCTTGGAAACGAGGCAATTCTGGAAAATTTCATATTTTAGGCAGCTCTTTGAACAGCTTTTCTCCTAAAACTTCAGTTTTGTTATTTGTTAGGAGGAAAGCCATTGGCATGAAAGAAATCTGCATTGGATATAAGTTATTTTACCATAGCAGCTCTGTCCTCTGGGCTCTCACAACAGGCACCAGAGGAATCCACTTTTGGTGTTTTGCCACAGGAGGAGAACTTGGATTTTATGCCAATCCCTCTGAAGAAGATGGGAATGAAGACAAGAAAGGCCCAGGAAGATGGGAAAGGCAGAGGGATCTCCAGGTGCGTTGTGTCCATGCAGAGCATCTTCCACGTGGAAGTGTTTTGTGGTAGTGATGGATGAAGCCTTCAAAATCACTGATCCATTGGGATTGATGTTATCCAGACACCAACTTCCAGGGGTTTTATGTGAAAAAAAATCCATTGGTGGAAAAAATCTGAGGTGGGAGAGCTCCAAAACAGCAACCTGCAGGTTCCTCCTGAGGGACAGCTCCGAGCTCTGCTCCTGGGCCAGGGACAGGATCCTGGCTGGAGCTGGGCCAGGGCAGGCTCAGGCTGGAGAGCAGGGAAAGGCTCTTCCCCCAGAGGGTGCTGGCACTGCCCAGGCTCCCCAGGGAATGGGCACGGCCCCGAGGCTGCCAGAGCTCCAGGAGCCTTTGGGCACCGCTGCCAGGGATGGACAGGCTGGGGCTGGTGGGGGTCTGGGCGGGGACAGGGCTGGGACTGGATGATCCCTGGGGGTCCCTTCCAGCTCTGGAATTCCACGATTCCATGAAATAGGTGTTGAATTCAACCATGTGGGGAGTTTTTCCAGCCCGGCCTGAATTGGAGAGGAAAAAGGAGAAGCAGTGAGAGAGCTGCAAAGAGGGGCTCTGTGTCTGTGGCACTGTGGAAACCAAAGAGATCCTCTGGGCCTTCATCCCAGCAGAATCCAGAAAACATGGGAATTTTTCACTGAGGGGATACCTTGGAGCACAGAGATAATGGAAACATGGAATGGTTTGGGTTGGAAGGGACATCAAAGCCCATCCAGTGCCCCCTCTGCCATGGCAGGGCCTCCTTCCCCTGTCCCAGGCTGCTCCCAGCCCCAGTGTCCAGCCTGGCCTTGGGCACTGCCAGGGATCCAGGGGCAGCCACAGCTGCTCTGGGCACCCTGTGCCAGGGCCTGCCCACCCTCCCAGGGAACAATTCCTTCCCAAGATCCCATCTAAAGTTCCTCACAGCTTAAGGCCACTCCCTGTGTCCTATCACTACAAGTCCTCTTGAAAAGATAAAACATTTCAGATGTCTTGGAGTTCTTGAAACTCTTTAAAATGGTTGTTTGAAGCTTTTTTCTTTTGCTAAATGGATTTGAGATTTACTTGGATTAGGGCCTTAATAAATACCTACAGTGTTTGTCTTTCATCTGGGAAATGTTTGCCTGCTTTTAAATAGGCTTTTCTTGTTTGCTCCAGTGTTGTCATGTTGATGGGAGCCTTTGGAAACAGGAATTCTGCCCTTTATTCAATCAAAGGATTTGGAAACCTGAGGCTCCAACTTGCCTCAAATATAACTGGGAGAAATCCAGAGTAGCAGGACTTTATTTCATTGCTGGGGAAGCAGCAGGAGAGCAGCTCCTTGACAATTTCTGATGTCTGGATGGCTTTTTTATGTGCCTCAGGACAGTTTGTGGTAGTGTAGCTATTATTTTTAAAGCTCAGCCCTGGCCAGAGGGCGGCTGTGCTGCTCCACGTGGTGGGAAAACCCAGCGGTGCTTCCCTGGGAGGAGTTTCCTCCTCCTGCCCCTCTGCCCCATCCTCGTGAGATCCCACCTGGAGTGCAGCTTCCAGCACTGGGATCCCAGCACAGGAAGGACCTGGAGCTGCTGGAGAGAATCCAGAGGAGGCCCTGGAGATGGAGGCCTCTGGAGCCAGGCTGGGAGAGCTGGGGGTGCTCACCTGGAGAGGAGAAGGCTCCAGGGAGAGCTCAGAGCCCCTTCCGGGGCCTAAAGGGGCTCCAGGAGAGCTGGAGAGGGACTGGGGACAGGGGATGGAGGGACAGGACACAGGGAATGGCTTCC
>VZRO01004413.1:37871-68226 GCA_013397915.1 Daphoenositta chrysoptera
GTGCCCAAGGCCAGGCTGGACACTGGGGCTGGGAGCAGCCTGGGACAGTGGGAGGTGTCCCTGCCATGGCAGGGTGGCACTGGAGGGGCTTTAAGGTCCTCCCAACCCAACCCAACACCTTCCCTTGTCCCCTCCCATGAGGACACAGCCACGTGGGTTTATGGCCTGGCTGTGCCCTGGCACCTTGGGGAGGGTTTCTCACCAACCAAGCCAAGGTGGAAGCTGCTGGTGGCACTGCCAGGACCTGCCGGTGGGAATGCCAGGTCCTGCTGGTGCAAGGTGGGGTAGAAGGCGGCCCAGAGTTGACCAGAGGTGACCAGAGATGACCACAGGTGACCACGACAGCGTCAGTCCCAGGCTGCCCAGGGAAGGGACAGGGCAGTGCCAACCCCCAGGGAGACGCCTTTTCCAGGGGTGTTATTGACAGTCCCTTTGCAGAGCCATAATGAACTCCTGGGAATAAATCCATGCTGGGACAGCTCCTGGAGCCGGGGATTTTCCACCCTGGTCAGCTCCCAGGTGGTCAGCACAGGGACAGCAGGGACAGCAGGGACAGCAGGATGTGCTCCCTCTCCCTCCCAGAAAGCGCTCACGGAGCTGACTTGGCTCTGCTTCAGTTCAGGACTGTGACCTCTCTTCTCCAAGGGACACTCTGGCAGCTTTTTAGTGTCCTCCAGGCCGGTGGTTGTGCTCCAAGGAGCTGTGAAGGTCACAGGGCTGCTCAGGTGCCACCACGCTCCCTTCAACACTCCTGCCTTTGTCACCTGATCCCTCAGGACTGCGGGGATGGGACTGGATTTCATCCTGCCCGATGAAAAGAGCTGGGAGTGAAAGGTTTGTTCTGCTCTCAAAATCCTATCAAAGAACTGTATTGAGCTTTAAAACAGAGAATTAGGAGGTTGGGAGATGATTTTGACACTGAACTGGGTGGCTGCAGCAGCTCTGGAGAGCTCAGTCCTGGCAGTGAAGGTGAATTTTAGATCTGGAGTGTGCAAATCTCCCAGGGTAATTCATAGAAATTAATAAGATTAATTGCTGGCTTTTGGAGAACGCTTTCTCTGGCCACAAATAATAACAAGAGTCCCCTTTGCCTGGCCCTTATCTACTCATACCACCAAAAAACAGATGGAAAAAGCAAGGAGAAAAGAGGGCAACAAAGGATGTGAAAGGATCCTGATCACCCAATAATCCCAGGTGTCCATGTGTTGTCCACCTGCACCTTCTCAGGTGATTTGTAGGCACCAGCATTTGTTCAGCCCCGGGTTTTCCCCAAAAATCTCTTTGGATACAGCCTTCAGTTGTCTCTTTTCCTTTCATTTTTTCCCCCAGAGCAGGACAAGTCGGTCTCAGACACACAAAGAAGGAACCAGAAGGGCCATGCCAGAGTGGGGAATAAACAGGGAAGGTGATCTGTGATGCTGAGAGCTGGCAGGTGCCAGGCTGAGCAGTTTGGGCACATGGAGGTGTTATTCTCCATGACACTTTAATGGCTGATGATTAAATCAGAAGGGAAAGAGGGCAGGCAAAGGGATTTTATTATTAAAAGGGATGAGAAGGAAAAATTGTGTGATCTCCTAGGACAGATCACACGCCCAGGGCTAAACTTGTCACAACAGAATCAGGTTGATTCATGAGGCCGTGTGCTGGGTGTAATTAGACCTTACTTAAAAATGAAAAAAAAAAAAAAAAAAATGGGCTGAAGGTTGAGCCACACCAGAGCTCAATCCTGCCCAAATTAGGGAGGAAGAAATTCAGCTGAAGGGCCCTGAGTCGCAGAGCTCCTCGTGGCCAAACCAAGATTCCTCAGGATGGTCCAGGCAGAACGTTCTGGAAAGGAAACACACCCAGAGGCAGCTGTGGTGCTCACAAAGCCACCAAAGCAGCCACCCCTGCCCCACACCCCACGGTGGCTCTCGAGTGTCCCCATGAGAGACGGGGATTTTGGGATTGCCCAGAACCTGGGCAGGGCTGGAAAAGAGGCCCCCTCCATCTGCTGAGCAGCACGGGGCAGGATGGAGCCAAGAGATGACTTAATTCCTGTGGAAACAGCCCGAGCTTTTCCAGAGTGGCTGAGCATCCCCTGAGATCAGGGCAGGGGGAGATGCCGGGAGCACCGAGAGGGGCCGAGCTCTTCCCTGTGCTCGGCAGCTGGGAAGGGCAGCCAGGGCCTGCACAGCTTCATTCCCATTCCTGCAACACTCAGCCGTGCCTGAAAGGACTCAGCCAAATCCCTTCTGAAGCAGGGAAACTTCAGCCTGAGCAGGGGATGGCTCCGAAATGCAGGGATGAGGAATAGTGGGATTCAAAAATAGGGCCTTGCTGGAAGTGGAACGTCTGCTGCCCCAGAGGTTCCTGAGTTGGGATCAGGAGTGGGAGGTGAATTCAGCTGGTGGTGCCTCTGTCCCACCCCCACACCTGCAGCGTTTCTGCGCATGGAATTCCTGAGCTTTCTCTATGAAACAGCAGAAGTTCAGCCCCTTCCACTCTGCTAAATCCATTTATTTGTCCCCCTCTCTCTTGTCCTGGGTTAATTGGTGATTACTGATAACGTTCATCCTCCTCTGCCAGCTCCCCTTCACCCAAACCACCCCTCGGAGGGAGGGTTCCAGCTGGGTGACTCCTGCCTGCAAAGCTCCTGTTGTTCCCAATTCCATCTGGGAGTGCAGTGGGAGAAGGCCCTGCCTGGGAGGGGACACAGACAGCCCGGGCTGCCAGAAGTGTTGGGAAACATCCTGATCCCTTTCCATGCTCACAGATGCCTGGCACAGCCTGGCCGTGCCTCGCTGATGGCACCATCGAGTTTCTGGAATTCTGGCAGTTAAAAATGTGCAAATTGGAGGGGATTTCTGTCCCCATAAAATCCCAGGATCCCTGAGGCTGGAAAAGCCCTCCCAGCCCATCAGTCCCAGCTGTGCCCGATGCCCACCTTGTCCCCAGCCCAGAGCTCTGAGTGCCACCTCCAGCCCTTCCTGGGACACCTCCAGGGATGGGCACTCCAAACCTCCCTGGGCAGCTCTTCCCAAGGCCTGACCTCCCTTTCCATGGAGAAATTCCTCCCAATGAAGAAATTCTTCCACACGAGTGAATTGCACCATTAAACATCAAACAGCTTTTGTCACCGTTTTCTTCCAATAGAGAACCTGGTCCAAAAGCGTGTTTTGCCCAATTATTCCAGCTTTTCTCACCATTTTCCCCTTCCACAGAGATTGGCTCTTGCCTGATGTGTTTGCCTGTGCTGGTGTTGTGGTCACAGCCCTGTCGTGGTCACAGCCCAGCACAGACGTCATTGTCCCTCAGCCTGGTGGCTTAGCAGGGGTGGCATCACTGCACTGGGCAGCAGAGCCCTGCTCTGAACAGAAATTGCTGATAATCAGTGGTCTGGTTGGCCCAGTGCAGCTGATTCTGTAAAACAGAAGGGTTTAGGAGGGGAGTAAAGATGTCCTGGGGATTTGGTGTCAGGGACAAGATGAACATGAAAGTGACAGGGATTTGGTCAGAGGGATGGAGCAGCTCTGCTGGGAGGAAAGGCTGGGAGAGCTGGGATTGTTTAGCCTGGAGAGGAGAAGCTCTGGGGTGAGCTCAGGGTGGCCTTGCAGGGCCTGAAGGAGCTGCAGGAAACCTGGAGAGAGACAATTTCCAAGGGCTGGAGGGCCAGGACACAGGGAATGGCTTCCCAGTGCCAGAGGGCAGGGCTGGGTGGGATATTGGGAAGGAATTGTTCCCTGGGAGGGTGGGCAGGCCCTGGCACAGGGTGCCCAGAGCAGCTGTGGCTGCCCCTGGATCCCTGGCAGTGCCCAAGGCCAGGCTGGACACTGGGGCTGGGAGCAGCCTGGGACAGGGGAAGGTGTCCCTGCCATGGCAGGGGTGGCACTGGGTGATTTTAAGGTCCCTTCCAAGCCAGGCCTTGCTGTGATTCCAGGATTTCTCCAGGTGGCTGAGGGGGTTTTCAGTCCCTTTTCACCCCATAAATGTGGGGGCTGGACTGGTCCCCAGCTGTCCCTGCTCAGACCTGGCTCTTTGGAATATCGATGTTCGTGCACCACAAGCAACACTAAACAGAATCCTGCTTTCTCCTCAGCATTGATCCTTAAATAGGAAAAGCACAAACCATGGAGCAGAAACTCCATATCCATGGAAACATGGTGCTGCAGCTCCTACGAGTCAACAAACACACCAGGAATTATTGTGCTGTCATTCTTACAACTCCATCACTTAATGGTGTTAAGAGACCCTTGGCTCCTCTGGTTGATTGTTATCTGTCATTCCTGGTTAAATAATACTGTCAGGAGGATATCACTGCCTGAAATTTCATGTTCTCATTCCCAAAGTAACACCTACCACACGCTGCTGGATTAAGTGTTATTTGAGGTTTAAAATTAGATGGATAGACAGATAAATAGATGGATATTTGGTCTCTTTGTTCCCTCTCAGATATTTTGTCTCTCTTTTTTTTTTCCCCTCGCAGTCATTTTTTAACTGGAGACACAAACGAGTTCTGTGCTTTTATTGTAAAGCTTTTTTCACTTTTTTTTTTGTGGTGGCAGGTTGGTCTTTCACTCAGAGGTGAAAGCAGCTTTTTGGAAATTAGAAACAAAACCAGCTTTTCAAAATGGAAAAGGCAGCAAGAATCTGTGTCTGGCAGAGCTGATTTATGCACAAAGATGCTTTTTTTTACTGGTGGAACTGGTTCAAACAGAGAGCAGAGCTGCTCCTGGAAATGGTGGCTTTTCTGGTTATCTCAGAGCTTTGGGGGACAGGTTTGGAGAGGGACTTTGGACAAGGGCATGGGGTAGGACCAGGGGAATGGGTTTAAGGTGAAGGAGGGCAGGGATAGGTGGGATATTGGGGAGAAATTCTTCCCTGTGAGGGTGGGGAGGCCCTGGCAGAGAAAAACCATGGCTGCCCCATCCCTGGAAGTGCCCAAGAGCAGCGTGGACAGGGCTGGGAGCAGCCTGGGACAGTGGAAGGTGTCCCTGCCCATGGCAGGGGTGGCACTGGAGGGGCTCTAAGGTCCCTTCCAACCCAAACCCTTCTGGGACTCCCTGTATGGAACAAACTCGGTTTATCCATCAGCTGATGGCAGCCAAAGAAGCGTTGGAAAACCCATCCCAAATCCCGGGGAGAAGGAATGAGAAGGTCTGATCTCCTTAGCAGAGCCTGCAGGAGATTCCTGAGCGCACCGAGTGGTCCCACAAGTGCCACACAAAGGGCTCATAAACAAGGGAACCTTTATTGCAGCAAAGTTTCCACTGAGCCAGTCCTCCCCTGGTCCATAAAAGGGCATAAATTGGCTCTTTCATTCCAGAAAAATAAAATGCCTTCCCACTTGATAGCACCAAGGGCAGGAGCCAGCTCTGCTTTAAGGTGTTTACAGGATTAGGCACTCGGGGAAGGCAGGAGGAGGAGGAGGAGGAGGAGGAGCCCAGGCTGCCCTGGATGCTGCCGCACCTGCCTGGCCCCACACAATCCATTGTTTGCATTCCAAAAAAACCCAAACAAAACCACCTTCACGCTTTAAAAACCACTGGCAAAAGAGCCACACCGAGAAATCTGCCAGGTCTGTTGCAGCCTGACAAGAGGAGAGAAGGTCCTTAATTTTAAGACTTCCAAGGCTTTTTTTCTTTTTCTTCTTCTTCTTTTTGGTTTTTCGCATGAGAAAATAACTCGGCATTCCAACGACATCACTTGGCAGGAGGGGGATCGGAGTGCTCCAGTTGGAGGTTCAATAAATCAGGACAAGAATTGGCTCTGTCACTCCATAAACTCTTGGGCATTTGCTTTTCCTACCCTTCTGGAAGTGGCTGGCTGCTCTCTCAGGCACGCCGCTGGTGACGCAGCCACGGTTTCATCACGACACGCTCTGCTGCAGAAAGAAACCCAGGAGCACATCGGTATGGCACAAAGACAGCCGGATTTTTCACGGGCTTCGTCGCAGCCTGGTGAAAATGGAAGAGTTTGTTTCACGTTTCCAGGATTCCCTCGCTTTTCTTTCGGTTTAGTTTTTAATTATTTGGAAAAATCCGAAGGCAATCTGACACCTCGCAGCGGGCGCTGCTGTGAACATGATCTTTCTGTGCTGGTGTGTGGAAAGAATGCACAACAAAGGAGCTACAAAAGCTTTGTCAATATACATTGCCTGCTCTGGCAGAGAATATTCTGTCTGATCAGCTCCCTGCTCCTGCTGTAAACGATATCCCCCTTTTATTGAACAGTTCAAGCCCTCCTGAACCCAATTAAAAGCTTCTCAGGTGTGCCCGGCGAGCAGAATTTGGATGCTGCTGTTCCCGTGCATGGGTGCATCGGGAATTTTTGTCATTAGAGCTCTTAAACCTGAGCACAATTCTGCATCCATGGAGGGCCCGTGTGTTTTCCCAGCCTCAGAGGCTCTCGCTATATGAAAGCATCATTGTTTCTCCAAATGTTATGGCAAAAGCATGACTGGAATTGCAGCGTTTCTAAATATTTTGCCTAATTAGTCTGTTGGGAAGAATTTGAACTCCACTTGTCCTGGATGTGAATGTGAAGTGTTGACTAAACCCCAAACATGTTTGCTGGCCAGCAGGGTCACTATCCCCAGACAGCTGCAAATCCCAAGGGAGGTTTTCCATGGATCCTTCCCTCCCAGCCGTTACATCTTGGTGGGGTTTTGGGACTCTGAACCAGGAGTGACTGGAATTCTAAGCCCGGGGCTTCCTCCCCTGGCTTAGAAACAAAACTGAAGGCATTTCCATAGCCAATAACCCAGGGAAGGATTATATCCTGAAAATCCAGCTGTTCCCCTCTGCTGCCTCTGTCAGAGGAGCATCCCCTGATGTGTTGTTCCTCACCTTATTCAACCCAAAATTAACTTTCTGTGGTAGAAAAAGCAGCTGCTTTCCACAGGAGAGAAGGGCTGGAGCAAGGGGCTCTGCCTGCCATTCCACAGGGATTACTGGGAGGGCTGGAAATGGTGGAGCAAGGGGATATCAAAGGGTTTATGTGATGATCTTTAAGGTCCCCTCCAACCCAAGCCATTCCCTTTCTGCCCAGAACTGTCCTGGTCAGCCGAGACAGGGGCTTCTGCTCTGTGAGATCCTCAGACAGCTCTGGGCACCAAAACCTTTTCCAGGTCCCCACTCTGGGTGACTTTGGTTGCCTGTTACACCTCACCTGGATCGTGCTCACCTGCACAATTTCCTGTCCATGGGTTAAACTCCTGTGCCGGCCAAAATTCCCAGTGCTGAGGTGTGTGGGTGTGCAGGGAGCACGGGATCATGGAATCGTGGAGTGGTTTGGGGGGGAAGGGGCCTTAAAGCTCATCCCATTCCACCCCTGCCATGGCAGGGACACCTTCCACTGTCCCAGGCTGCTCCAAGCCCCAGTGTCCAGCCTGGCCTTGGGCACTGCCAGGGATCCAGGGGCAGCCACAGCTGCTCTGGGCACCCTGTGCCAGGGCCTGCCCACCCTCCCAGGGAACAATTCCTTCCCAAAATCCCACCCAGCCCTGCCCTCTGGCACTGGGAAGCCATTCCCTGTGTCCTGGCCCTCCAACCCAAACCCACGGGCTGAGCTGCTGTTACCTGGTGAATGAATTAACAATTTCCTGATAAATTCTGTCCCCATTAGGTTCACTCCTGCCTCCCACTGCTGTTCCCTCCTCCTCTTGCCCCCAGCCAGCCTGACCCCCTTTAACCCTCTCTGTTTCAACCCTTTCCCAGCTGAGGAACAGAAAATCCCATTCTCCCACCTCCTGCTTCCCATTTTCCCCTCATCCTTCACCACAAGTGTCCCACTCTCCAGAGCTGCTGGCTGTGTCCCCACAGAAAAGCCAGGACAGGGCAGTGTTATCTCACTGATAGTGGGGGACAAGGTCACCTGGAAACCTCAGCTTCAACCTGCAGAGGAAGCCAAAGGACCTTGCTGGGCCCACAGGAAGTTTTCCAGCTCCAGGGTTGTTTTCTCCATTTTCACACCTGGACACAGATGGAGTCACAGGGCAGTGAAGATTCTCCCAAGCCACTTTTTTATGAGTCTCTGGAAACACTTGGGGACAGAGGAAATGGGCCTGCCTGGCTCCCAACCCGGGAGCCACAACATTTTTTCCTGAACAGCCAGCTCTAATTCCAGTCCCACAGCCCAGCTCTAATTCCAGTCCCACAGCCCAGCTCTAATTCCAGTCCCACAGACGTGGGGAGGGAAGAGGAGACAATGGGAGCTGCTGCTCCAGAGGGGAGAAGGAAGAGCTCGCAAGAGCACGAAGGGCCTGGTTTGTAATTCCAGCTCTGGACACCCCTCCTGCCCCCACGGGCAAACCAGAGCCATTCCCAGCTGCTTTCACCCTCAGTGAACTCCGGCAGTGACCTTGGGCCACATCAGTCGCTCACAAGTTGTCACCTTGTTCCAGAAAGGTGCAGAATCCCGGGATGGGTCAGGCTGGACGGGCCCACAGTGGTGACCTGCTCCCACCTCAGGGCCATCCCGGAGCACAGGGCTCAGCAGTGGGGATATTCTGGAATGTCCCAGGGAGGAGACCCCAGCCCCNTTGCGAGAGCCAAACTCCTGTAATCCACGCTGGGGGTGTTCAGAATCCTGTACACCGTGCCGATGGATTGGTCACACTCAAATAAATAAATACCTCGGGAATAAGCGTGTGGAAAATCCAGAGAAATGAGCGCGAGGCGTCGAAATTAGCGAGGAACTAAAACTGAGCAGAATTCCTCCTTAAGGGGGAAAACCAGCCAAGAAATCCTGCATTAGTGCAGCTTGTTAAATCAGCAACTTGTTGTGTCTGATCTTGTAAGGCTGGGAGCAGGTTTCCCATTTCCCTGTGCTCCCCTGGGCTTGTTCACACAAACCTTGGCATTCCTTTTCCAAGGAATTTCAAAGCATGCATTTCTTCTTCATTTTACTGTGGTCAAGGTTAATTCTCTGAAAAGAAGGTGCTGCAGGTAAAGCATCTTTTAGCCCCAACAGGTAATTTTATCCATAAAACATCCCTGGGTTTTATGCTTGGAGCAGGAAATAACCGAGAGCTCTCTGAGGTCTCCGGGAGGTGCCGCTGAACAAATGCAGGAGAATTTTTGCCTTCAAGAACCTCTTCTCCGTCAGTCAATAAAGCACTGAGTGGTCTCATTTCTGCACGTAGCTCATGTTTGTGGTCAATTATTCTTTGGTTATGTTCTCATGTGCCCCAAGGCTCCTACCCAGGAGCTGCAATGGGCTCTTTTATTTCAGGAAGTTTCCAGAGAGGGTTGCAGCAAATGGCCCGTGGCAACCCCTCCTGCTAATCTTTCACAGGCTCCAGAACTTTGGGTTAAAGGGAGGACAAATCCCTTCCTCCTGTAATTGATAGGTTCCTCCTTTCACTTCCCCAGATTTTATTAATAAAAACCAGAATTTGGCCATTCTGCACAGCTCTGTTACAGCTGCTGGTGGCCTTGCTGTGGTCGGTGCCACCAGGTCTGTGTGAGTCTCATCCTTCTCACTGGTTTCTGCTCCTCGTGTTCCTCAGGATTCCCCAGCCCAGGATTGTCTTTCCAAGAGTGAACAGGGGTTTAGGATGCCTCATTTCTGAGGGGTCTGTTGAGATAGAGGACGGAAGGGATGGAGGATGGAGAATGGAGAATGGGATGGGAACGATTCGTCCAGTGATTCCCAGAGAGCTCAAACTCCATCACAAATCCTGAAGGGATGGGACAGGGGGAATGGTTTTAAACTGCCAGAGGGCAGGGCTGGGTGGGATATTGGGAAGGAATTGTTCCCTGGGAGGGTGGGCAGGCCCTGGCACAGGGTGCCCAGAGCAGCTGTGGCTGCCCCTGGATCCCTGGCAGTGCCCAAGGCCAGGCTGGACACTGGGACTGGGAGCAGCCTGGGACAGTGGAAGGTGTCCCTGCCATGACAGGGGTGGGACGGGATGGGCTTTAAGGTCCCTTCCAACACAAAACATTCCATGGGTCTCTGAGATAGCTGGGATTTTAATTTTGGACCAGAGGAGTCCTCAGATCTGCCCAGCAGAAGTCCAGGCTGCAGTGAGCCCTGCTTGTAGGGCTGCAGAGTGGGTGCTGATCCTGAAACTTCTCACTTCCTTCTCACTTTTCTTCTTGGAAATCACTGCAAATATCAATACCCCTCATCAGCGAAGTGGCACTTGGGGACAAGGTTCAGGGTGGGACTGGATGGGCCTGAAGGGCTCTTCCCACCCTGATGGTTCTGGGATTGTGTCAGGTCACTTGGCTGAGCGTGGTTTAGTCTCCTTGGGGTGTTTCTGTTTGATAGGCAAGGTGCCTGAAAGTGGCAAACTTGAGCAAATATAAATTTTCTTACTTGCTACCAGCCTGGCTGTGAGTTCAAAGGGGCTCTTCCAACTCCCTGGATGTGCACCTGAGTTATGGAGCACCTGCCTACAAGCTGGGAATAGAAAACACAAATAGACAGCAAGGGGAGGCACTGATTCATCTTCCTTTGTAAAACTGAGGCTTTAAGGAGTCTTTGATAGCACTGATTCCTGGGACCGAGTCCATCTGGGATGATGAACTCATAAATAACATTTGGGGTCTAAATTAAGAGCTGGATTGTGGCGTTGGCTGCCCCCTGAGTAAGAGGGCAGGGCAGCACAGATGGTGGAGATGCTGAGTGAGAAGTGGTGACCCTTCCTGCAGCCCCAGGGCCCAGCCAGACTCTGCTCCTCCCTGTGAGATCCTGCTGGGAGCGGACTGTGCTCTGAGACAGCTCTTGGCACCTAAAAAAGAGCCAGTGGGGCATTTCTGGTGTTGGATGTGTGTCCTCAGCAGGGCAGGGATTGTCCCCTGTGCTGGGCACGGCGAGGCCCCTCGAGGGCTGTGCCCAGTTCTAGGCCCTGCAGGAGAGCCCTGGAGGGGCTGGAGCGTGTCCAGGGCAGGGAACGGAGCTGGGAAGGGGCTGGAGCCCCAGGAGAGGCTGAGGGAGCTGGGAAAGGGGCTCAGCCTGGAGAAAAGGAGGCTCAGGGGGGCCCTTGTGGCTCTGCACAACTCCCTGACAGGAGGGGCAGCCGGGGGAGTCGGGCTCTGCTCCCAGGGAACAGGGACAGGAGCAGAGGGAACGGCCTCAGCCTGGGCCAGGGGAGGCTCGGGGTGGACACCAGCAGGAATTTCCTCATGGAAAGGGAGGTCAGGCCTTGGGAAGAGCTGCCCAGGGAGGTTTGGAGCGCCCATCCCTGCAGGGACAGTGCAGGCAGCTGAGTGTCCTCGCAGGGCAGGGCTTCCCCAAACTGGGAATGAACATGAGGGAAGGAATACGTGACCTTCCAGCCCGGAGCTCTCCTGCCATGGGGCTGGTGGGAGGCTTCAGCAAGGCTCCACTGTTCAGGGCTGTGGGTGTCCTTAGGAACGCTGGGGACAGAAGCCAGCGGGCCAGACAGGCACCCAAATCCACATCAACACTTCTCCAACAGCAGGGAAAACACGGGAAGCGACTGCTCTGCAGCTCTGGGTGGGAGCCGGGCTGGAAGTGGAGGGATTTGGGCCACGGTGACATAACCACGGCAGGGAGGGGCAGAGCTTGCAGGGGCTGTGCACAAGCCAGCCCTGGGTGTGCTTGGGCTCAGCTTAAAATAAAACTACAAATCCTCTCACTTCTTATTCTGGGAGCAGGAGAAACAGAGCGAGCTCAGCAGCAGCCTCAGCGTGGCCCGAGCGTACGAGGATTCCTCCCACTCCCTTCCCGGCCATTCCTCCCCTCCTGGCAGCTCCCAGGGCTGGGAGAGGCAGAATTTGGGAACGCAGGGACAGCGTGGTCAGGGCTTGCTCTGCACCCTCATGGTGCTGGGGTTCCAGCTGCACCTCAGGACAGCTCCTGGGGGTGCAAACTCCGTGTGCTGGGGAAGAGAAGGCTGCATTTATTGACTGAAGGCCTTGATCCAAGCTTAGAATCCTGGAATCACCTGAGCTGGAAGGACCCACAGATCATTGATCCAACACCTGGCCCTGCACAGACACCCCAGCAATCCCACCCTGAGCATCCCTGGGAGCATTGTCCAAACCAGGCCCTTCCCCAGCCTCGTGTCCCTCCTTTGGACACCCTCCAAGAGCTCCAGACCTATTTTATATCGTGGTGCCCAAAACTCCAGACAGTTCTGGGCACCGAATCCAGCTGGAATCTCTCTGGGGGTGTCCCAGCCCAGGTGTTCCAAGGCTGGAGATGGCAAACCCAGAGTGGAAAACCCGTGTGATGCTCACCCAGCAAAGGCCCAGCCTCCCTCCCCTCTCCCAGTGCCCCCATTCTCTTCCACAGACGAGCTGGTGGAGAGGAGAAAAAATAAATATTTTGGGCTAAGGCTGCTGAGTCATTAACCATGTGATGGAAACAATTCCTGCAGTTCTCACCCGCCAGCTCCACCTCCAGCCTCCCAGGAGCTGGGGGCTGCTGCAGTGCTGTCCCTCCTCCTCCTCCTCCCAGCCTTTTGTGCTCCAAGTGCTCTGTCCACAGGCAGGACTGCAAATCTGCTCCCTGGCTCATCCCCTGGGCACTGCAGTCACTCTGATAACGCTCCCTGCTCAGACCTTTCACATCTAACACGGCCGGGAGAGCCTGAAATAAGGGTTTGGGGCAGGGGAGAGAGATTAGCTCCCAATGGCTTCTCTTTTATACATTTCAATCTATAAAAATATAAATATAAAGCATGTATTTAAATGGGGAGTTGAAAATGAACTCTGAAAGGGACCTCAGCTTGGCCTCTATAATTGCAAATCTGAATTTTCCATCCCTCCCTGCCCTTGCACCATCCTGGATGGAGGTGTGGACATCCTGCAAGAGGTGGTTTGCATAGAGAAAAGCTGTTTGTGCACTTCAGGAGGTGCAGGAAGAGCTTTTGTGCATGCAAACCACCAGCTCCATTTGGCAAATGTGTCATTAAGTGGTGGTTTGTCACAGCTTTTTTGCCTCCCTCCCTTCCAAACGCCTGTGCACACAGGATTGAAATGCTCTGGGAGCTGCTGGGTGCAACAGGATTTTCAGATCCTTCAGTAATTTATATTTACTGCCATCTAACAATGAAAATTGCTTACAGTGCACAACTTCCAGCCTACTATGGATTAAAATGCATTTTGGAAATCTCCCCAGATTCCTGGCACATTTATTACGACAACTCCAAAGTACAGAGCGTTTGGGATCTTTAATCTTCCCGTTCCTGTAATAAGAAAAGTTGTATAATCCATCTCTGAAGGACAAATCCTTGTGAAAATACTGCAAGTGTATCCTGAGAGTAGGATTTCTCCCTTTGAAATCTCTCATCCATATTCAGCCGGGAAAAGCCGCTCATTTTCTCCCATTATCACATTTGCTTGTTTGTTGAAAAGCACTCACGGAACCCAGCAGCCTCTTCCAGGTCCATTTCCCTTTCCACAGCCCTTTTTCCTCCCAGCAGCTGCTGGGGTGGGCAAAGATGGGACCAGAGTGGTGCCCCCTGGAACAAGGAGCTGGTGCTTCCCAGAGCAGCGGTGGCTGCCCCTGGATCCCTGGCAGTGCCCAAGGCCAGGCTGGACACTGGGGCTGGGAGCAGCCTGGGACAGTGGAAGGGGTCCCTGCCCATGGCAGGGGTGGCACTGGAGGGGCTTTAGGGTCCCTCCCAACCCAAACGAGTCTGGAATTCTGGGATTCTGTGAAAATGTCATTAAACTTCAGAAGTCTGGGATGGAAATGGCCCCTAAGGCCTCTGCCAGAGAAAGGTTCCTCCTTCCAGGACCACAGCAAGTTCAGCAAACAGGGAAGAGGAGGAAGCTCCACTCTCTAACCCAGCCTTTCCACCTGCTTGTCCATCCCTGGGCTTCAGCTCTCTCCCCTCTCCCAGGTCATGGAATCCTGGAATGGTTTGGGTTAGAAGGACCTTAATGCCCATCCCATNCATCCCTTGTCCCCAGTCCCTCTCCAGCTCTCCTGGAGCCCCTTTAGGCTCTGGAAGGGGCTCTGAGCTCTCCCTGGAGCCTTCTCTTCTCCAGGTGAGCACCCCCAGCTCTCCCAGCCTGGCTCCAGAGGGGCTCCAGCCCCGGAGCAGCTCCCTGGTTTCCTCTGGCCTCTCTCCAGCAGCTCCCTGGTTTCCTGTGCTGGGCCCCAGGGCTGGAGCAGCTCCACAGGTGGGGTCTCCCAGGGCAGAATCCCCTCCCTTGCCCTGGCCCAGCCCAGGATTCCTTTGCCCTCCAGGGCTGTGAGATTTCATTGCCTCTTTTCCAGCTCACCTCCAAGAACTTGGTTCCTGCAGATCCAACAAATCCATGGAGGAAAATTCCACTGGACAAAGGGGTTTTTGGTTTCTCCTCCTTCCCAAACACCACTCTCAGAGCAGCTGGTGCCAAGTTACATAATTATAGATATTGGTCCTCCTTCTCCCATTCCTGGGTCCTGCACAAAAGGGGTTTGTGGTGTGCAAGGGCAGCTGGAGAGCAAGAAACTCATGGATCATTTTCCAGGGGGGAGAACAGCTGAGCTGGGCTGGGGACAAAGACCTAGGAGGAGAAACCAGCATTTTCTGGAAAGCTGAGTTGTTCCAGGACCATCTGTGGAGGGATCTTTGGATGTGACACAACATAAAAAGTCCACCTTGGATTCTCCAGGGCTCCAGCCATTGTGTGTTGCCCACTGAAATTGAGAAACCAACAGGAATCTGCTGAAACTGGAACGGTTTTCCCTGGGTGAGGTGACATTATGGAAAAAACTGGGATTGAGCCTCTCAGGACTTCAAAACTTGGAGTGGCCTTTGCTGTGTGATATTTGTGTTTATAGTTTTATCTCGAGATAGAGCCAGAGCTGTTTCTGTCCCTGCCAAAGGAAACCATAGATATAAATCATGCACCAAAAAGTGAGGCCTGGGGCTGTTGTTTATGTGATATGGAACAATTTCATTATTGTTAATTATTTATTTTGGTAGGGCTACAAAGTGGTAAAAGGCCTTTTTTTTTTTTTTTTTTTTTTTTTTTTTGAAGAAAGACAGGAAAGAAAGCAAACTTAAAGCGTTCCAGTTTCTTTGGCATTTTCACGCTGGTGACTGTTCAGATTTCATGTGAAGAGCGCAGGAATGGGAGTTAAAAAAGGCAAATTTTGCCTTCCCCCTCTGCTAAAGGGCATTTGCTGCTTCCTGTGGATTTCTTAGGGTAATTTTCCTGCTGTTTCCAGTGTGGCTGTCAGAACCCATCACCAAGCAGGGCAGAGCTGCTGGTTCTTACAGGAACTGAAATTCTGTTTTGTTTTCTCTGCTGCATTGTGTGCTCATCCCCAGCCCACGCTCACCCGCAGCGTCCTGCCCACACCTTGCAGCAGGTGGAACACGGCTCCACCCCAGCTAAAGCCTCCCAAACCCCAAATTCCAGTGGTGCTGGGGTTGCAGTCCCTCAGGTGACGCTGATGCTGCCACCAAAGCCGTGGTGGCTCCCGGTCTGTGCCGCTCCTCCTTCACCCCCTGCTCATTCCGCCCATCTCAGCTTGCATTGAGTGGGCCTGAAAAATAAATAAGGCCCAGAACTGCTCCATGAACACAGAATCAGGGAATATCCTGAGCTGGAAGGGACCCCCAGGGATGATCCAGTCCCAGCCCTGGCCCTGCCCAGACCCCCACCAGCCCCAGCCTGGGCATCCCTGGCAGCGGTGCCCAAAGGCTCCTGGAGCTCTGGCAGCCTCGGGGCCGTGCCCATTCCCTGGGGAGCCTGGGCAGTGCCAGCACCCTCTGGGGGAAGAGCCTTTCCCTGCTCTCCAGCCTGAGCCTGCCCTGGCCCAGCTCCAGCCGCTCCCTGGGTCCTGTCAGGTCACAGGAGCAGAGATCGGAGCTGTCCCTCGGGACGAACCGCAATCCCTGACGAGTCTCCCTCAGCTCCCTCTGCTCCAGCTGGACATTCCCAGCGCCCTCAGCTGCTCCTCCTTCGCCTCCTCCAGGTCCTTCCCCATCTTTGTGGCCCCCTCCAAGAGCTCTCGCTGTTCCCGAAGCACACACGTGTGCCCACACCTGCCTCGGGAATGACGGCACAGTTCCCCCCACGGGCTGCAGCCCCGGGTCATCCATCCATCCGCAAATCGTCTGGGCTTTGTCTCGTTCCCTCTTCCCAGAGCGCCTGGCACACAAAGCTCCAGACAAACAGCGGCATTGCCATGGAAATGCTCGCAGGCAGCCCCGCATCGCTGGCACCCGCAGCTCCCGCCGCCGCCCGGTGCCGGGACCCGGGGCGGTGGGAAGGTGCCGCTGCCCCACGCGGGAGCACGGCAGCCTCGGGAGGGGGGTGAAGCGGCACGGACACGGGTCCTGGGCTGTGCCACAGCTGGGGATGCCTTGGGAGGCTCCCCAGAAACAGAGGCTGGACAGGAATAAGGGAATAAAGGTGGGTATTTATTGGGAAGGTCTTCAAAGGTGCACCCTGGGAGCCAAAGGTTACATCCAAAAATGGACCCCAAGATGGACCCCAAGTCACGAGTTCCCCACGCCTTTATAGGTTTGGTCCATTTGCATATCAGCATAAATTTGCCAATTAAAACTTTAGCTAATGATGTAATTTCCCCTCAGCTTTCCCCCCTTCAGAGGCTTTGGGCCAGGACAGCCTGGGTGTCCTTGGAGAGCAAACCCAGAGAGGTTTGTTATGAGCAGAGAGCTGAACTCAGCAGGGTACAGAAACTACAGAGTTACACATTGGGCAGTACAGGATTGAAAATATCAGAGTTAAACCTGAGGCATCGGTGGCACTGCGGGGACATCACCCTGTGCCCGTCCCTGTCCCTCGGCACAGCCGCAGCACGGGAGGGGTTTGGTGCTAAATTCCACGGCTCCGAAACGGGTGAGGAGACCAAGGGGGCATTCTGTGGGCTCCCGGGGCTGACTGTGCACCGGGGGCCGGTGGTGCCAAGGGAGAGGTGCCAGCGCTGTCAGCTGCTGCCCCGCCAGGGCTGGAGGGGAAGCTCAGGGGGTCATTCTGTGCTTTGCTGCCCCACGAACGGGAGGGAGGCGCCGGGAACCTCCTGTTTTATCTGGGATTGCCATGAGAACTTGGGAATGGGGCACGTTAGGGAGGCACCCACGAAAGAAGTGATCCTGGGAATTGCTGATTGTGTCGGATCCCCCGGTTTGGGACAAGGAGGGAACTGTGCAGATTCCACCGCTCCAAGCCCAGCGAAGGAGTTGCTGTTACTCCCCGAGTTCTGCTGAGAAGGGCACGAGTTGTTCTGCCTGGCAGCCTTGGAACATCTTCTTACACAACACGCAGGGCTCCACATCCCGTAACGCAACGCCACAAGTCATTGTTTCACTTTTTGTATCTCATTTCAACATGGGAATTGCTAAAATATTCTCTTTTTTTGGTGTATCAGCACTCACAACATCTCTGCAAGGGGCTCTTTGACTTCCTGCTTCCCTGCCACTGTTGCTGTATTTTCCACAGGTTGTTTTCCAGATGTATTTGCTGCAGGAATTGTTCTGTTGGGAAAATTTGGGACATAAATCCCTACATTTTGCTGATACAACACACAAAGTTCTGTTCTGCTTCACCTCACTTTTGGTAGCATCAAGACCATAATTGCCCTGCACTCATTGCAATTCCCAGTGTCAGGTGGATCAGCTTCCACTAAAAAAAGGGGTTGGATATATCCCAGACGTTGTAGCTGCTGAAACAAGTTGGAAAATCCGTATTTTAACAGGACGCACTGCTGAGGATCATTGTGGTACCTCACAAAGGGAATCAGAGGAGTGGGAATATCCTGGGAGGGACCCACGGGATCATCCAGCCCTGCACAGACACCCCAACAGCCCCCCCTGTGCCTGCTGAGGGACAGTCCCGTTCCAGTGTCCCCTGCTGGGCAGTGGGGTGGGAGTGTTTGGGCACAGGGACACGCCTGGCACAGCCGGGCTCTGCTGCCAGCCTGTGCCAGCCCTGACTTGCTGTGCTCGGGAACTCAGGCTCAGCACCCCCTGCTCCTGCTGGGCCGGGAAATTGGGTGTGAAGTGGCACAGCAGAGCCAGCAGGGCTGCAAATGGAAAGGGAATCCTGATTTTCTTGGAAGGTAAGAAGTGAGAGGTTCTGGACACAGATTGGTGTCAATAAGAAGTGGCGCTGGAAATGGTTTTCATCTGTTGGAATTGTACAGTCCTGGAATGGTTTGGGTGGGGAGGGACCTTAAAATCATCCAGTGCCCCCCCTGCCATGGCAGGGACACCTCCCACTGTCCCAGGCTGCTCCCAGCCCCAGTGTCCAGCCTGGCCTTGGGCACGGCCAGGGATCCAGGGGCAGCCACAGCTGCTCTGGGCACCCTGTGCCAGGGCCTGCCCACCCTCCCAGGGAACAATTCCTTCCCAATATCCCATCCAGCCCTGCCCTCTGGCACTGGGAAGCCATTCCCTGTGTCCTGGCCCTCCATCCCCTGTCCCCAGTCCCTCTCCAGCTCTCCTGGAGCCCCTTTAGGCCCTGCAAGGGGCTCTGAGCTCTCCCTCGTTGGCTGTATGATTTTGGGGGGGTTTTTTTGAGGTTGAGATCCTGAGAGAGGTTTCTGAATTTTTATTCAAAGTGTGGCAGAAAGAGCTGAGCCTCTGGCCCTGGCACAGCTGTGGCTGCCCCTGGATCCCTGGCAGTGCCCAAGGCCAGGCTGGACACTGGGGCTGGGAGCAGCCTGGGACAGTGGAAGGTGTCCCTGCCATGGCAGGGGTGGCACTGGATGGGCTTTAGGATCCTCCCAACCCAAACTATTCTGGGATTCTGTGATGCTGATTTTTAAGCATTCAGATTTTCCTGCCTGCAGGGTTTTCTTCCGAGGCCTTTCCTTTGTTACTTCCCTGTCAATAAAAACCCCAGACTGCACAAGCTGAGCTGGAGCTTTCTCCCTCTCCCAGATGAGCCAGAGCTGCCTCCTGTACTGCCCTGAGGAAACTTCCAGTGAATTCCTGGAAAAGCCCAGGTGCCATCAAGCACTGTCCCTGCTCCCAGAGACTGGAGCTGCCCCTGGGGAGGAGCTGCAGCCCCTGGTGAGCTCTGACCTCAGTCCTGAACCCCAAACCCCAAAATCTTCCACATCTGGGGGGGTTCAGGAAATCTCCTGGCTTTTATTTTCAATTTGGAAGTCTGGGTAGGTGTGGGGAGTTGAAGCCCTCTGGAAGACATTTCACTACTGAATTCCCATCCAGGCAGGAACACCAATTACCAGAAATTTCAGAATAGTCTGAGAAAAACTGTGATTAAGTTCTTAAAGCCTGCCGAATTCCCAGGTGATTCAATCCCCCAGGTCGATGATATCAGAGACATCCAACACCTGTAAGCTCCTGATCTTTGTCAAGCAGAACAACTTCGCACAAATGTTAATTGGTGGAATTAACACCTGCATTAATCATCAGCATAAACTGAACTTGAGGTTTCTGATGATATTTTAGGATTTCTGCTGCAGGTTGCACATGCAGGAATAAGTGGATTATCCAAAAGATTTGAAATTATTCCCATTGCACCAAACAGTTTCCTTAATATATTGTTGCAAGGACTAAATTCCTTTGGAATGTGACTCCAGTGAGCTCTGTCCACTGATGTTGGGATCCTGTTTGTCATTTGAAATGTTAAATTTTAAATTATCACTCTGTAATAAAGAAACCAAGACTAAGAGCAAGGCCTTTTGTTGCCCCCAGGATGATTTTTCTCTGCCTGGCAGCATGAGAGGAAAACAAAGAAGGTGCTTGATGAATCCTCCTTGTGTCATTCCAAGAGAGAATTCCTGAATCCTGTGGAATCAATGATGTGGGATCTGCAACTCTTCTCCAGGTGGGTGGTGCTGGGCGGGCTGGATGATCCTGAAGGTCTCTTCCAACCCTGTGTTTCCAGGAATTCTCATTTATTGAGTATTTCCAACATCTCCACAGTGACCTACAAAGACTTTTTGCTTTTTCCTGGGGATTTCTTGGACAAAACTGCTTGAGCACGTTCTGGATCGTGGAATTTTTAGAGGGAGTCGGTGTCCAAATGGAAATCCAAACGTTTCCTGTTCCATCAGAAGTCCTGCACAGGGAATTAACCCTTGGAAGCACCAAGCTCCCTCTGCCTGGAGCACAGGGGGACCTGCAGGTGGGCAACAGCTCCATGAGAATTGAGGCAAAGTCACAATTCCAGCTGGATTTTCCAAGACCTGAAAATGCTGAAGAAATGCCTGAAATCAGCATTTTCTGCCCAGACACACTTTTTGTATGGAAAAAGCATTTTTGAATGGAAAAAGAATGAATGTCCAGGAAAACCTGGTGCAGAAATTGTCTCTGTAAGAAAGGGAGAGACAGAGCCTGGCTGAACATTCTCCACTTTAATAAACTGGAATTTGGGAGGAGCCACCACGATCAGAGAAGCAGGAGACAGGTGGGCTCCACTGGAACCAGGCAGAAATCAATTTCCTTGATTATGTTTTTGCTTTTCTCTTGTATTTACCAGATTCTGAGCATTTCTGCAGGGTATCAGCACTGTGAACAGCAACGTGCCTTTTGCATGTGTGATTTCCAAGGGTGAAGGGATCAAACCTTAACACTCCTCTCAATTCATCTGGATTAGGGAATCCTCAGAGAAAATGTGGGGTTAAACTTGATTAAATTGGATCAGTTGGTTCACAATATTCTATTTGCTCAACACAATTTATTAGCAGCAAATTCCTGCCCAGAGAAGAGGACAAACAGCTGGAAAAGCAGCGAGAGGTTTAATGGGGGAGGCGTCGTTTTAATTGCATGGAATTCCATTATCACTCCCCCAGCACGGGGAGGATTGCTCAGCACAATCTCAGAACCCTCTGGAAGGAGCTGAAGTGGCAAATCAGCCAATTTCCCAGAATCAGAGAATCCTGGGATCCCTGAGGCTGGAAAAGCCCTCCCAGCCCATCAGTCCCAGCTGTGCCCGATGCCCACCTTGTCCCCAGCCCCGAGCTCTGAGTGCCACCTCCAGCCCTTCCTGGGACACCTCCAGGGATGGGCACTCCAAACCTCCCTGGGCAGCTCTTCCCAAGGCCTGGCCTCCCTTTCCATGAGGAAATTCCTCCTGGTGTCCACCCTGAGCCTCCCCTGGCCCAGGCTGAGGCCGTTCCCTCTGCTCCTGTCCCTGTTCCCTGGGAGCAGAGCCCGACCCCCCCGGCTGCCCCCTCCTGTCAGGGAGTTGTGCAGAGCCACAAGGGCCCCCCTGAGCCTCCTTTTCTCCAGGCTGAGCCCCTTTCCCAGCTCCCTCAGCCTCTCCTGGGGCTCCAGCCCCTTCCCAGCTCTTTGTACCTCTGCTGCTTCTCGTTCTCCTGCCCTGGCTCCGGGACCAGGCCAAGGCCAAGGGCTGTTGCCTCCCAAATGTTTGCAGAGCCATCCAAGCACTCCCATCCTTCAGGTTCCTGACAAAACCTCTCCTTCCCCTGACAAAGCAGCGGTGCCAGTCCCTGGTTGTCTCCCAGGTGATGGGATTTCAGGCTGCTCTTGCCAGAAATGCACAGGATGCAGGATCCCTGGATTTATTAATTTATTTCTCTGTTTTACTTCTTCATTTTGCATAAGATCCCAACAAAGCTGAGCGTCCTTTTTTCTCACCTGTGGCAGGAGACCACTGAAGCAGAAATTCAGCCATTCTGTGTCTGTTTACAATCATTGAAGGCACAAAAAGACCTCAAGAAACGATCTGGGTCTCAGAAACCTTTCAGTGTTTCCATGCCAGAGCTGATTTTTCTTTTTTTTCCTGCTTTGAGGTTGCTGGAAAGAACTTCCTGGGAGCTGAGAGATGCTTCACCCATGGACAGCACCCTGGCGATGTCTCCAGCTCCAGATGTCACCTGAGCCTTCCAAATCCATCTCTGCAACTTTTTAGGTACATTTGCCTCAGAATTTCTTCCCTTGGGGCTTCCCAACACACCAATAATCAGTGATGTTTTTTCCAGCTGCATTTAACCCCCTCAATGCCCTCCACTGGTCTCAAGGCTTCCTTAACTCCCTAACTAGGAAGTTTTTCCTTAAATCCAGCAGAATTTGTAATTCTGGATGTTGTTTAAGCTCCCTGCTCCCCTCTAAGCATTGAGAGTTTCCTGCTGCCTCCTACCTGTTACATATTTGAAGACTCTCATCGTGTTTCTTCTCTGTCCTATTTTCTCTAGATTAAAACAACCAAACCCAGTTCTTTGAGATTTCCCTCCAGGGTCAGCTTTTTAAAAGACTTTTAGCACCTTTTTGTGCTCTCAGGACTTTCTCTAATTGGCCTCGTGAGGAAGTTGGAGACCACGATGGGGTTTCTCGAGTTCAGGGGCCAAAGGGAATTGTTCATTTTTTACTTTCAGACCTCCCCAGGGCTGAGTGGAAGGGCAGAAATGATTCCACCCATCCCAATCAGCCCATTTAGACATTTCAGGACAATTCTTGCTTTCCCACACCGTTGTTAACTCTCAGGGAGCTTCTTCCAAAATCCCCACGGATTTTTGTCCAGGTTTTTTGCCTTGTTGACTCCTTCCACTGTGGGGTTTATTCTTATCTAAAACTGAGTCTAGACCTGCACTGAATCCTGCTTTTTTCACCCCATTTCTTCAAGGATCAAGATGTTAATCCTGGTAGAACTTTCCCACTCGATCCACCATCCTCTAAAACACGAGGAAAACGGGGAATGGCACAAACCCCGGGCAGGGCATCTGCAAAAATGCTTTCCATAATTTTTCTACACCAACAACAAACACTCTTGGAGGGTTTTTGATGTTTCAAACAGCTGAGTCCACCTTACAATGGTTTCATTTTAGTTCCCTCGCAGGAGGCTGTGCTGAAAGCCTCGCTCCAGTCAAGATATGCAATATCTATTGTCCATAAGAGCTGCTACTTGTCAGGGGAGGAAATGAGCCTGGCTCGGCAGGATTTGTTCCTGGCAAATCATTCTTGGCCTCCACTTATCATTTCATGATTTCCCATGCACAAAAGAAAACTTTGTTTCGTTATTTGTTTCCAGAAATCTCCAGGAATTCACGTCGGGCTGTTTGCTCCTCTGCCATTCCCCAAGCTGCTTTTTTTATTCAGCAGCACCTGTCCCTGCTCTTCCCTTCTCCAGGTGTCTCTTCCCAGTGCTGCTTTCAAATGCCAATACTGGATTCCCAGCTGGATATAAATTTAGAGTCACTGTTCATTCTCACTTCTGACTCCATTCCACATGGAAATTCCTTAAAAATACACATCTGCATGTGGCCAACTCCCCGCCTTTTTGGGAATCCCACACCCCCCAGCTGTATTTAAATCTGTCTCAAGACCCCCCAAACATCAGCCTGAGCCTGAGTTCACTCTTGTCTGTGATGGGATTTGCTCTTGGCAGAAACATTCGATCCTGAGACCTCATAAACCCATTCCCAGGTGGATGCTTGATATCCCTGGAATCCTGATTTCCAAAGAAAGGGTTCCTTGTGGATTCCTCTAGGATTCAGCCAGTCCTCCACGCCCTCTCAGTTGGTTTCTGCCAGGTCTGGCTGGCTGGAAAAACCCCAACTCACTGAAATGCTCTGCTCTGCTCTCTCTGTTCTTCGTGGTTGCTCAAGGGACCATTGTTCATTCTCCTTGCTGAGGAGTGAGGGAAAAAGTCATCGATCATTTTGGATCATTTTGGCATTCCCTGTGTCACCTCTTCCCACCCTGCCATCCCTATGGAAAGCAGATCCATTTTCCACCACTGTCTTGCTCTAACTCCTAAAGGACAGCCATGCCTTCCTGGAATCTTCTCCATCCTTTGCTAATTATATTGATTTTATTCGTTTTCACTTTTACAGGCTTCTGCTTTTATTCCTGTCCCCAGCTTGCTCATCCTGGAGGGTTAATGAGCCACTGATTGGGATTTAACCCAGTTGTGGCCTGAAGATGGGACACGGGAACCAAAGGTGTGCCCGTGGTGGCTCTGCAGCTTCTCCCAGAGCCTCCTCTGCCTGCTCGTGCATTTAGAGCTGTTCCCTCTCATGGAATCATGGAATGGTCTGGGTTGGAGGGATCTTAAAGCCAATCCAGCCCCACCCCTTGTCATGGACAAGGAACCTTCCAGGAGGTTCCACATCCCACCTGGCCTTGGGCACTGCCAGGGATCCAGGGGCAGCCACAGCTGCTCTGGGCACCCTGTGCCAGGGCCTGCCCACCCTCCCAGGGAACAATTCCTTCCCAATATCCCATCTAATGTCATTTTGTATCTCTCTCATCTTATCTTGTATTCCCCGTAAGATACAATTTGTTACAGTTACTTTTGGACTCTGTCACTGGCCTGCCTTTCTCCCTCTTTAAAGCTTTTCTGACTTGAACCATTTCTCCCTTTTTTTCTCCAGGCTCTCCTGGCACTCAGCGGTTTGGGATGACCCAGTTGAGCCCCCCTGGTGACTGCACCTCCCAAACCACACCTTCATTCCCAGTGTGCCAGAGCTTTCTCTGGAAGAACTGGGTCCTGTCAGAGCCCTGTATCCCACCACAGTCATTCCCACCACCACCAAGCTGTATTTCCCGGAATCCCAGGATCCCTGAGGCTGGAAAAGCCCTCCCAGCCCATCAGTCCCAGCTGTGCCCGATGCCCACCTTGTCCCCAGCCCCGAGCACTGACTGCCACCTCCAGCCCTTCCTGGGACACCTCCAGGGCTGGGCACTCCAAACCTCCCTGGGCAGCTCTTCCCAAGGCCTGACCGCCCTTTCCATGAGGAAATTCCTGCTGGTGTCCACCCTGAGCCTCCCCTGGCCCAGGCTGAGGCCGTTCCCTCTGCTCCTGTCCCTGTTCCCTGGGAGCAGAGCCCGACCCCCCCGGCTGCCCCCTCCTGTCAGGAATTTTGGAGACTCCTGGTCCCACCTGGCAGAGCCATTAACACTCAGGAGAAGGGTGAGAGGGGCCGGGCAGTCACAACAACTTTCCTGAGCATCTTGGGTTTAGGTTTTTGGAGGGCAGGACACTTTTGGGACATCAGGACGAACAGTAGGAAGACGCCCCTTCCTCCCTTTTCCATTGAGAAGAACAATCAGCCATAAACATGTTTTGTTTCCTCTTGGGTGGGATGGGTTTGGGATGGGCTGGAATTACCTGCAGTTGAAGGTTCTTTAGATCGTGGTCCCTCAGTTTGAGACAGTCAAGAGTTCAAGTGAATATTTCAAGAAGTTGTTGCATTCCTCACTCAGAGCACTTCACATGTGTAGCACCAATTGAATTTATTCCATCTGGGACCATTCAGCACTTCTGCAAATGAGACCACAAAATGTCAATTCAGACACTCAGAAACTGGGAGGGTGAAATTCACAGGCACCTGCAAGAACTGTGGTTTAACTGACTTGTGCAGCCTCACCCAAGCAGGGAAGGAGGGATTCAATCCCTTCCTAAGGCACATCCCAGCTGCTTTAAACCCAAGAGCTCATCCTTTTCCACATGATCCCGTGCAAATTTCCTGCTCATCTTCTGTCTGCTGAAACAAATGTGGAAAAACTTCTGGAGACAGCAGCTCCTCCACTATGTCATCCTGACACAGCTCCAGAGTGGCTCCACCCTGAAAAATAAATGTGGCACAGAGCCCATGGAAAAGAAAAGTAGGCAATTATCTACTTTGCATATGCAGATGCGAAGGAGAGGAAGGAGAAATAACGCTCCTCATTATGTGGTATTGATTTTGCAACCTAGTCCTCATTTAAAGCAGATTGGATGGGTGCAATTATGCTGCTTTTTAACAAGTAAACAGCGAAAAGAATCCGAACTCCTTCCATCGTGTGCAGCATCACATTGTGGCAGATGGACATGGAGCTGCTGGAGAGAGGCCAGAGGAGGCACCAGGATGAGCAGAGGGATGGAGCAGCTCTGCTGGGAGGAAAGGCTGGGAGAGCTGGGATTGTTCAGCCTGGAGAGGAGAAGCTCTGGGGTGAGCTAAAGGAAGTGCCTGAAGGGAGGAGACAAGAAAGGTCCCAGATCCACGGAATGGTTTGGGTTGGAAGGACCTTAAATCCCATCCATTCCCACCCCTGCCATGGCAGGGACACCTCCCACTGTCCCAGGCTGCTCCCAGCCCCAGTGTCCAGCCTGGCCTTGGGCACTGCCAGGGATCCAGGGGCAGCNCATGATTTTTCCCGTTCTCTTTCCTCTCATTCATCTCCCATCTTTCCCTGTCCTAATCTTCAAATCTATCCTTTCTTCATCCCAGTCTTTTTCCATTTATTCTCCTCCTTTTTCCTCTTCCCTCTCTTTTAGATCCTCTCATTAGATCCTCGTCCCAAATCCCAAACCCACCTGCCATGTGTGGTGTTCAGGGAGAAACCTCCTGGAGAGGTGAGGAAAGAGCAGGGAGAACAGGCCTGGACCTGTCCTACACCCCTGCCCATACCCAGGCAAACAAAACCTCCCCTGGCAGGGCAATTCCTCTTTCCACAGGCAACCCCTATTTTCTACCAACACCTCCAGAAATTCCTCCTGATCAGGAGCTGGAGATAACCAACATCCCAGTCCTAAACCTGTGATAAATTTTGATTTTATTTTGATATTGAGTGACGTGTCAGAGGTAGAAATTGAAGTTTTTAATAAGCAGAGAGAATTGGCTCTTCCGTGGTGCACACAGAACCTGGTGCAAAATGAGGTTTAGTCCAGCCTAACCAAGAGAACACTAAAACCCAAAAGAGCTGTGCTTAGAGAGGCTCTGAATGGTGATTTTGAGATTTTAAAAGAGCCATTGTTTTTTCTTTCGTTTTCCCCCTTAATCCTGCCATGCTGGGCCAGCTTCTTTGTCAGGAGCCTCTGAGATATTGCAGGACATTTTTTCATAGGATCCCAGAATTATTGAGGTTGGAAAAGCCTTCCCAGACCATCAAGTCTGACCTGTGACCCCCTTCCAGTGCCTGACCGCCCTTTCCAGGGGGAAATTCCTCCTGGTGTCCAACCTGAGCCTCCCCTGACACAGCTTAAGTCCATTTCCTCTTGTCCTATCCCTGTTCCCTGGGAGCAGAGCCCGACCTTGCTACAACCCTCAAACATTCCCAACTCCTTTTCCAAAGAAAACCTGTATTTGCATATATATATGGAATGCACGAGGACATATTTTTATCTTGTGCTTTATTACAAAGGGTGATGTATTAAGGGTGAAATTCTTCATCCACACTCTCTGTGCTGCTCTCTGGGATAGGGATGGATGGGAGAGACCCCAGGATGCAGAGAAGATGGTTTGCCCAAATTCCAGCATGAAAAAGGACATTTTGCATGACATTTATTACCTAAATAAAGTAAATAAAAATCTCCATTAGGGGAGTTTTTATTTCCTTACTGAGTATTCAGGGCATGGCCACCACTTATTGTTCAGACCTTCTTCTCCAACCCTCTGCTTTTAAATATTAAATATCTTACAGTCTTTAAATACTTTTGGAGGAAAAATAAAAAGCTTGTGATACTCAAGGTAGCTCGGACCTGGTGGACACCTTAGATCAGTGGTGAAAGATTTGGGGATCATCCCGAGCTTCCACAAAGGGATTGGCAGGGCTGGAGCGTGTCCAGGGCAGGGAACGGAGCTGGGAAGGGGCTGGAGCCCCAGGAGAGGCGGAGGGAGCTGGGAAAGGGGCTCAGCCTGGAGAAAAGGAGGCTCAGGGGGGACCTCACTGCTCTGCACAACTCCCTGACAGGAGGGGCAGTGAGGGGGGGTCGGGCTCTGCTGCCGTGTCCCAAGGGAAAGGAGGAGAGGAAATGGCCTCAAATTGCACCAGGGGAGGCTCAGGTTGGAGATTGGGGAATATATTTTGGAATGAGTTGCCCATGGAGTCACTGTCTGTGGGAGTGTTCAGGAGGAGTCTGGATGTGGCCCTTGGGGACGGGGTTTGGGGTGATGCTGGGACTGGATGATCCTGAAGGGCCCTTCCCACCCCGATGACTCTGGAATTCTGGGATGCTCCATGAGGTGCCCACACACGCGGGACACTCAGACAGGTGCAGTCACTACCTGCGTTGCTGATGGGCATGAGAGACCCTCAGGCACCCAGATGTCATTCCAGGGATATCAAACATCCACCTGGGAATGGGTTTACCAGGTCCCAGGACTGAGTGTTTCTGCTGGGAAAAAATCACATCAACAGACAAGAGCGGACTCAGGCTCAGGCTGATGTTTGGGGGGTTTTGAGACAGCTTTAAATACAGATTTGGGGGGGATTCCCAAAAAGGGGGAGAGTTGGCCACACGCAGGTGTGTATTTTTAAGGAATTTCCATGTGGAATGGAGTCAGAAGTGAGAATGAACAGTGACTCTAAATTTATATCCAGCTGGGAATCCAGTATTGGCATTTGAAAGCAGCACTGGGAGGACAACAGGGACAGGGATTGAACATTTCCTTTTCTTCTGCCAGAGGAGTCTTTGAAGGAGGCAGAGCGCAGGAAGAACCGGGAATTAGAGCTCTCCCCACTCCTTTCTGCCCCTGGCCAAAATGTGACAGCTCCAAATGTGACAAAGAGAACATCACGGGTCGCCTGTGGCTGTGCAAGGAGCAGCTGGAGGGTGGGAATGGCCGAGGTGGGTATGGCAGGGAGACCTGGGCATTCCCTCCTCACCTGGATTTCCTCCTGAGCTTGCCAGGCACACGTTCAGAATGAGGAAGAAGCTCAGGCCAGACAACACGGTATCAGAAACCAAACAGGGAAGCAAAGTAAAGGGAAGCAAACCCAGGGAGAGTTTGCATTGTGAGCACCAACAGGCACTAAATTATCCCTGTCAGCTGCCTGGCAATTACTGCCTGGGCACGGAGACGTGGGAGCTTGGGAATACCTGTAAACACTTCTGCACAGGCAATTTGTCTTGTAGCAGTACCCAAAACAGCTCCCAGGACTCCCACGGCCCTCGTGCCTGGAGGGCACAGGATGTGTTGGGAACCACGGGGAGCTCACACCTGCCTGAGAGGAGGAAGGCCCACAGCAGTACCGGGGCTGGCTGAGCTGCAAGTCCTGCTGGGAAGTGCTGGGAGAAGTTTTCCATTGCCATTCCTGCCCTCAGGATCCGTGGCACCGACTGTGGCAGCCTCCCCCGAGCAAAGGCAAACCACCCTGGCTATGGAAAGGGCATGGCTGGGGCTCCCAGGGAAGGTGCTGAGGCCTCTCTGGGTGGGCTGGGGCTGGGATTTCAGTGATATTTCATTAAAGTTGATTAATCTCGAGATCTGCCGCCTTCTCTGCTTCCCCTTGAGCCTTGGGCATGGCGGGGCTGCTCTCTCATCCCTCTGTCCTGAGGACAGGACCGAGCAACGAGGGCTTCAACAGCTTGGGCAGCAACTTGTCCCTCCTCAAACCCAGATTGTTGGGCACCAGTGTGAGGGAAGGGAGGGACGAGTCTCTGCTGTGGACGAGGGACAGACACAAACAAACCCCCAGCCCTCTCAAATGCCTTCTTTAGTGGGAGCAGCGGTTCAGCTTCCAGCAGAGCCCAGCTGGACGCGGTGTCGGATGTGCTGCAGCCGGAGGTGTCCGTGTCACTGACCCCGGGGGCCGCACGGGAGCACCACGCCAGGGACGTGTGCCAGGCTGGGAAATGCGTGCCCAGAACCTCCCTCGCCGGCAGGACTCGGCCCCGAGGCCACGCAGCTTCACCTCCATCCTGCTGGGCCTCCAGAGCTGGGCACAGCCACCCCAGAGCCCGTCACCCCACGGCTGTGCCCGCCGGTGCTCTGAGGGGGGGGAAGGTCCTGCAGGTGCTCTGAGGAGCTCTGAGGATGGGGAAGGTCTCTAGGGCTGCTCTGAGGATGGGGAAGGACCTGGGGGTGCACTGGGGTGCTCGGAGAATGGGGAATGTCCTGGCTGTGCACTGGGGAGTTCTGAGGATGGACAAGTTCTGGAGGTGCCCTGAGGATGGGGAAAGACCTGGGGGTGCATTGAGGTTCTCTGAGGATGGGGAAGGACCTGGGGGTGCCCTGAGGTGCTCTGAGAATGGGGAATGTCCTGGGCGTGCGTTGGGAAGTTCAGAGGATGGAGAAGATCCGGGGGTGCCATGAAGGACTCTGAAGATGGGGAAGGTCCTGGGTGCGTGCTGAGGAGCTCTGAGAACGGCCGAGTCCTGGGGGTGCACCGAGGTGTCCTGAGGATGAGAAGGGTTCTGGAAGGGGCCAGGTCGGACAGGGCTCCAAGCAACCTGGCATCAGTGCCCACGGCAGGGGGTGGAACGGGATGATTTCCCAGGTCGCGTCCCACCCAGGCCATGCCGTGGCTTGGTGACAGGGGCGGGGGTGCCCCACACGGACGGGGTGTCCCACACGGACAGGGTGTCCCCGCACGGGCAGGGTGTCCCACACGGGCAGGATGGCCCCACACGGGCACGGTGTCCCCACACGGACGGGGTGTCCCACACGGGCAGGGTGTCCCCACACGGGCAGGGTGCCCCACACGAACGGGATGGCCCCACACGGCCGGGATGGCCCCACACGGACAGGGTGCCCCACACGGCCGGGATGGCCCCACACGGACAGGGTGTCCCCA
>VZRO01004413.1:69009-89476 GCA_013397915.1 Daphoenositta chrysoptera
TCGCCCCTTCCCTGCCCGCGCCCGCGGAGACTCGGCTGAGTTGCTCCCCCCCGAGCCGCAGTCCCCTCTCCCCCTCCCCTCTGGTCCGCAGGTAAGCAGATCCCACGCTTTCCGAGCGACAGGGATGCGGTTTTCCCTGCCCATCCCCTCCCTCCGTGCCTGGAGCAGGTGAAGCCGGCCCTTCCCGTGCCCCTGCCAGCGCATCCCCTCTCCCTCTGCAGCAGCAGCGCTCTCCAGCCCCCTCCCCGCACCTGCGCTGGCATCGCCGGGCACCTCCTCGGGTGCCCTCGGCTCCGGGAAGCCTCGGGAAAAGGGGGCAAAAGCAAGGATTCGCTCCAGCCAGCTCCCAACTGCGGGTGCCAGCTCCCCCCCGTGTGCCAGGGCAGTGCCAAGGACGGGGTTTTGCCCACACCAGCTGAGCGGGGCCGATAGGCTGGGCCGTATCGCCCCCGGGAAGGGGCGCTGGGGGTGGCAGCAGCCGTTGCCGCTGGTTTTTGGCAGCGCGGTGATAACAGAGCTCGGTTATGATGCTCTTCCCATTCGGCAGGAGCTGAGTCAATACGTGGGGGAAGGAGGGAGAATGGGGGATGCGTGTGCGTAAAAATAATAATAAAATAGGGCCATCTCCGTGTGGATGGGAGGTTTATTTGGTAAATAACAGCTGATACTGGCCCTTCTCTAGCACCTTCTATAGCCTTTGTTTATCTGCTACTTTCCAGCTCAACATGCGGTGCTGGTGTTGGAATGTAGCAGCACTTGTGCTGGGCTGGAGCTCTCTGATCCAGCCCGGTGTGGGTACTCTGGGGTTTACCCTTCATCCCGACCAGCACCATTTCCCACCGAGCAGCAGCAGCTCAGCAGCGTGCCCGTGGGTTTTTTGGGAATTACGGGAGCACGTCTGGTGTGCCGCATGCACTAGTACATTTCCATTCATTTTACATGGACCATCCACATGTCGGGGCTGGCTCTTTTTTTTTTTTTTTNATGTGGGGGTGGGTCTTTTTTTTTTTTTTTTTTTTTTAATAATATTTTTTTCCCCGTGGTTTAGCTGCAGAAGCTGTAGTAAAGACATCTCACCTGGGTCCTCTAGTGGAGAAACACAGCAGCAGGGAGAAAGCCGGGTGACATTGCTGCACCAGCTCACCCGGGCAAAAAAAACCGCTGCTTTTCCACTTGCTTGTCAACATGTAATTTTTTTCCGGATTTTTTGTTCCTTTCCACACCTCTCCCCAGGGGTGGATGAGGCAGAGATGCTTTTTGTAGCCGTGCTGGTGATGTGGGAGATGCTTTAAGCCAGGCAGGCACTCGGAATGCAGGGCAGGACAGCAAGCGTAGCAAATCTGCCATAATAGTGAGGCAGGAATAAACTGACTTCTCTGAAAGGATGCCATGGGGTGCTCTCTGCTGGAAAGGCTCTCTGGTTTCTAGGATGTGAGCACGGAGATGCAGGGATAAGCTTTTAGCTGGGAGATGCTTCTAATGAGCATCAGTGCACTCGGGATTTAACATCTGCAACCTTTGCCTCTTTGAAGTTGGACTCTCCAGCATGTTCTTTCCAGATGGATGTACCTTTAAGGGGTTTTTTTTAGCTCTGTAATTGTGTCCAAACATTTCAGTTTGTGCTGGTGTTTTTAACCCACCCTTGTTGTAAGTCTAAAATTTAGAGTCTGTCTGCTGCTATTTTTGTGCTGTTTTCAGCACACCAGATCTGGGTGCTTTTTCGTGTCCCAATATTTGGCTGCTCCTGCCTTTCTTGTGCCATGAGAACACTTGGAAATGTTTTCTGTAGTGGTTTTATGTGGTGCTGCTGGATCTTGGCTGGGGGGTTGCTCTCATGACCCCTGTAAGCTGTGCATAATCCTGGCTGTAACAATTAAATGAGGCAAAATATGGGGCTAATAAGCCAGTCTGAAATAGTGGAGTGACGCTACCACTCCTTCCTGTGGAAGAATAAATGGTATTGCTTTTCCACACCGGTGACAGCACCTGGGCAGGTGTCCCCTGTCCTGCCCTGTCAGTCCCTCTGTGGTGGCTGTGTGTCCTGGTGCTGTCTGAGCAAGTGCTGACTCTTCTCTCGGTGTCTGTGATGTCCTTCCTCACCTGTGGCAGCTCCCTTGTCCTCAAAAGAAAAAGCAAACCCTTGTCACTTGGCTTTCCTGTGCTTTAGAGCTTGTCCTGAGCTTCCCTGGCAGCTCGGTGCAAACCTCAGCCTGGAAGACTTTGCTGCCTCTCTTCAGAGGCAAACCTGGTGCTCCTGTGGGGTTTTCTCCACCCGCAACTTTCTTTTCATAGTTCCCTTGGCAATCTCAGGGATCCAGGCAGAATGAGTCCCTCCAGCTCGTTTTTGTTACTTTCAACCCTGTTGCTCCCTAGCCCTGCTCGTGTCCAAGGCAGGGATCCCTTCCCGTTCTTTCCCTGTGTGTGGCTTCTGTTTGGAGTCTGCTGGGAGGGTCCCGGGGCCAGCACATCCCATCCATCCCGCCTGATGCTCTCCTCAGGCTTGGCAGCCTCCGCAGCCTCTTCAGCTCTCCTTTTGTGCCTTAAAAATGCAACGCCCAAGAGCTTTGGGAATGGCGGGGGCACGAGGGAAAACTTTCACTTCGCACTGGTTTCACTTTCCAGCCTTTGTCACCTTCTGTCTGCAAAAAGTCACAGGCACAGAAAGTCTCCACAAAAAGTCAGGGTTTTATTCTGAAGTCAAAGCTGAGCAGCCCTTCTCTGTCCTGTTTTGTGAGAGGTAATGGACTGGGACTAAAACCATTGTGTTTTTATCTACTAAAACACAGGATATTTTATATACTCTGTGTATAAATAGTTTTTCATCAGTAGAGTCCCCAGTTAGTGACTCTTAAGAAAACAATAATAAAAGCCCCCAAAGCACCCCCAAAATTAACAACCCCCACTACTCTGTGGTGCTTTTGGAGGGTGAGGGACTTGTGTTGCTGTGTGTGAGTTTGTGGAGGAGATGCTTTGGGCAAAGCAAGGTGTGAGCACACTGAGGTGAAATGATTCATTCTGCCCATTGTGTTGTTTTCCACACTGCAGCAGGGAAATAACAAATGCTGAGGGCAGCTGGGTGGCAGATTTGTTATCAGCAGTGCCCAGGTGTTTGCAAACCAAACCTTACCTGCCCTCAGCAGCCCCAGCCAAGCCCTGCAGCTGTGGTGGAGCTGAAGGTGCAAGATGCAGACACAGCTGTCCATGGCCTGAATTCCCCGTTTGTAACAAAAGCTGAGTTTCTAATGATTGCTGATTTTTCTCTCAGAAGAGTCATCTTTGGCTCTGAGTGGGGGCATTGTGGCAGGGCAGGACTTTCAGCAGGGAATCCACAGGAGTGAATCCACAGGAATTCTCGCTGGCTGGGCGAGCAGAGCTCTGCAGGGAGGCTTCCCCTTCCTGCTGAAACTCCCTGGGAGCCCGGGGAAGGAAGTGGAGGCGGAAAGGGAAGGAAGGAAGGAAGAGCTGGAAATGGCTTCCTGCTGCTCCGAGGCCGTTGTGCAGAGTGACCGTGGGGTGGCAATGCCACACCTCTGAGGGCACTGGGCACAGTGTGGGAATCCCACAGTCCTTGGGCTTGGAAAAGACCTCCAGGATCGAGTCCAGCCTGTGACTGATCCCCACCTGGTCACCCAGAGCAGAGCACAGGGACACCGATCCTCAACAGCACCACTTGGTAGCTGGAACTGACTGGGCACTTCGTAAATATCTCAGAGTATTTCACTAAACGTGAGAAAATTGATCAATATGTAAATATCTCAGTATTTCACTAAACATGAGGATATTGATCAATATGTAAATATCTCAGAGTATTTCACTAAACGTGAGAAAATTGATCAATATGTAAATATCTCAGTATTTCACTAAACGTGAGGATATTGATCAATATGTAAATATCTCAGAGTATTTCACTAAAAATGAAGAAATTGATCAATATTTTATTAGCAGTCTGCTCATCTTCGCTTCACCCCAACGAAGTTCAAACACACAGTATCATAATCTAAAACCTAATCACCTTTTTTTTCAGCAAATACCTGGACTAGGAGACCCATCCACCCATTCCTGGAATCCCAGAATGGTTTGGGTTGGAAGGGATCTTAAAAATCACCTTGTTCCACATGGCAGGGACACCTTCCACTCCCCCAGGTTGCTCCAAGCCCTCTCCAGCCTGGCCTTGGACACCTCCAAATAACAATAATAATCCTGCAGTGAATGTGGGCTCTCATTTCTCCAGCCATGTTCTCACAACACAACTTGTCTTCAGCAGCTGTTTGTTGCTTTTGGAGTGGCTTGCTGTGTTTCCAAAATTCCCTACCTGCCGTGTGGAGATTGTTGGCTATTTTGGGAAAGCCAAAGTAAATGGGCAGTAGTGTTGCTTGACATCTTGACTATTCCCCTTAATTGCTGTGTAGGCAGCTGCAGCAATTGGGCTTTTGATGTCTCAGTTGCCAGGAAGGAGGGGGGGAGAACGAAGGAGGAAGATCCTGGGTTTATTTTATTTCCTTTCCTTTCTGGTGGACCACCTGCTCTTCCAGTGGAATTGTGCATCTTCCCCACCCCTCTTCCCAACTGAGCAGGTTAAAATTACACAAAAGTTTTTTTTCCTCTGTTCTCACTGGCGTTTTTAGTAGGTTGGAACAGGCTCTTCAGCCTGGCAGGGAGGGATCCTGGAGGTGGGGGTGGTGCTGGAAAGGAGACCAAAGCCTTGGAACTGAAACACATGGTCAGAAAACAACAAGATCCAGCACTGACTCTGCTGCAGGAGCCACCTTTTTGTTTTCTGCCTTGAGCATTCCGTAAGAAGAACTGGGTTTTGAAGAGTGTGATGCAGACAGCATTTGGGAACGATACCCTCTTGCCTGATATTTGACATTTTCAGGCTTGGAAGAGCCAGAATTTTTGCCAGGTGTGGGATACCTGCCTGGGTCTGAGGGGACATAGAGGATTATTCTCTTTTACAGAATAATTTAAGCCTAATTTCAGTTTCTTGCAGGCCCCTGGTGGGATTTCAGTGGGATTTGGCCAGTCCCTCTTCAAGGGACAGCAGTGGGGGTTAACCTTTGAGTTAAGACTTCTCTGGCTGGTTGGGTTTTGCTCCTGATGTGTTCCCTGTGTCTGTGAACAGGGAGGTGTTCCTAAACTTCTGCATGGAGCAGATTCTGTCCCTTAACTCTTGGGAAAGAAGGCAGGAGAACCCATTGTGCTAAAACAGCATTGTTGCTCTGCATTGTTGGAAACCCCTGAAACGTGACTGACTCCTGTAAAAGTTGTCCATTGGAACACTGAGGAGAAGCTGCTCCTCCAGCTCACATGTGTTTGTGTTTTCTGTCTCCTAATCTTCGTAAATTCCGTACTTTGGAGTGGTGGAAGCTCTGGTTTTCTCTGTGAGTTCTTTCAGGAGCTGATTTCTCCAGTTCCCTTGTCCCAGAACCAAAATTGCTACACCAAAATTGCTTTGGGAGTTGTTAAGTTGTTGATCAAGTAATTTATCTTCCCTTTTTTTTTCTTTCTTTGCCCAGAGAAGCTGTGGCTGCCCCATCCCTGGAGGTGTCCAAGGCCAGGTTGGAGCAGCCTGGGACAGGGGAAGGTGTCCCTGCCCGTGGCAGGGGTGGCACTGGATGGGCTTTAAGGTCCTTTCCAACCGAAACCATTCCATGGTTCTATGATTTGTCAGGCTGATAATTCCTGGAGCCACCCACACCTCCCCAGCTGCACATCTGGGATGATGGAAGAGCTGTTTGTGTGGAAGCAGTTGCTTGGAAGAGCTTCATATCCCACCCTCTGTGTCCCTTACCTGAGGGCAGCAGGAACCTCTGGGCACCAGGTTATTCCCTAGAAAAATTCCTGCCCTGTGGAGCAGCAGGAATATCCCCAGAGTGCATTGAGGAGCTGATAAAAATATGAAAGCAGGGAAAAAATAAAAACAGAGGTGCAAAATATAACTAATTATGGAGAAGAGGAACAGGAAAAATTGGAAGTAAATTTGTGGAGAGTAAGGCAAGGTGTGTGAAGGACCTGTTCTCTGGGAGCACTGGTGCGAATATTGGTGCTAAAAATGAGATTCTAAAGAAAGTTAATCACCCCTGGTGGGGAGGAGGGCAGGAAGGAAGTGGATGGTGTAAAGGGAGGGCCATGAACCCAAGAAATAGGATTGAGGAAGTGCATAAGAACTGTTGTTCTGCTATTTTTTTAAATCCTGGTTTGTCCACTTGCAAGCCAATCCTTTTGTTCAGTCCTGCAAATACCTAAGGAATAGTAAAAAGCCAGCTCCATGCAGAGGCTGGGTACAGGGATGGAATGTGTTCAGTGCAGTTGGTGTTTTGGAAAAATAAATCAGTGTTTGGTAGCTTCTAATACAGATACTGTGCATCAAGCTGTGTAATTGGCATTAATTGTTTTATAACCAACAGAATTTTATTGAACTCTCTGTTTTTGGTGTCTTGAAATCTCCAAGAAGGATCAGAAGTCTTGCAACAGCACCCAGCTGACTGGGAAGCTTGGAGAGCCTCAAATTCTTGGATTATGTATGATCCTGAGCTTCTGTCTCACTTCTCAATAATCCTTGGGATGCTTTATATTCTTCCAAAGATTGTGGGCAGCCATAAATGTAACGGGAATTTGGGGGAAGTCCTAAGGAAGCTTAATGAGTCTGGTTTGGTTTTTTTTTTTTGTTCTTCCTAGAAATTTGAAGAAGAATTTCCTCCTGGTTTCTTGCCCAGTTTCATGGGGATTGCTACCGCTTCTTTCTCATTTTCCAAGTAACTCCTGCACTCTCCCAGCCCAAATCCTCTTCAAATGGGAAGAACCAGCACATTTTTTAGGCTGGGATTATCCAGTCCCTGCTGCCTGGTGATAACCACCAGCTGCATCCCATCTTTGAACCTGCAGCTGAAGGAAAGGGAATTTTCAGTAGTGGCAGAGATTTTGTAGCACTTCTGATCTTTGCTTCTAAAAAGGTGATAACTTTGTCCAGAGAACTGAAGTGGTCCCAAATCCACTCCAGAAATCAAATTCTTGGCTCTTTTGGCTTGTTTGACCCAGTCTCTTGCTGCTGCTCTGGTGACCAAGTGCTTCATCTCCTTCATTCCTGCCTTGGCAGTGAAATGTTGGTGCTGCTGGATTTTGGGTTGCCAAAAGAAGGCGTTTGAGCCTTGGGGCTCAGTGTCCTTCTGCACCTTCCAGTGCAGTGTGACCTGGCAGGGCAATCCTGCCTGATGCTCTGTGATGCCAGAACCTTCCAGTTTTTGCCAGCCCCTTCCCACTTCCTTGACAAGGTCTGGTTTTCCCAGTTTGCCCTCTGGTGCCCTTGATTTTGCAGTTGGCCACGTGGCTGCTGGGTTGTCTCTGCCTCTTTTGCTTTCAGTTCCTGTGGAAAAGAACTGTGTCCTGTGGAGGGGTGAATGTCACCTCTCTGTGGTTTCCGTGCTCAGGGCTGGGGTTTGTGGTGACAAACTGAGCTCAGGAGGGCCCTGCTGGAGCTGCAGGCGGGGCAGGAAGGGTTCTGCTGATTTCCCAGGGAACAGTGACCCAGTTCATTGGCAGTTTGTGCTCCCTTCACAGAATCCCAGAATCCCTGAAGCTGGAAAAGCCCTCCCAGCCCACTGAGTCCCAGCAGTGCCCAATGCCCACCTTGTCCCCAGCCCAGAGCACTGAGTGCCACCTCCAGGCCTTCCTTGGGGACTCCAAACCTCCCTGGGCAGCTCTTTTCAGCTCCTTTCCATGAAGAAATTCCTCCAGATAACATTTGTCACCCATGGAAACACAAGCCAATTCTTCGGGCTGACAAGGGGAAAAGGAAATTATTAACTCCTTATTTTCTCTAAATTGATAATTGATGGATTAATCTCAAGGCCTGGGTAAGATGCTACGTCATGTCTGGGTAGGCCTAGAGAAGACAGAATTTCTTTCTGGTATCTTTGTATTTTAACAGATAAAAAGGGACTTTCTATCTCCTTCCCTCTGTACCCAGCTCACCCCCTTCCCTGTAGGTGTTTGGAGTTTTGGGAAGAACAGTGGAAGCAAATCAGTCCCTTATTCCTGGCAGAGTGCTGGGGACTGGCTCGTGGCAAAGGGAACCAGCCAAGTGTGAATGTCACAGGCAGTGGCATGAAGTGGCTCGGGGAGGGTGATGCAGATTCAGAAAAAATCCATCTTTTCTTGCTTTGCAAGGCTGGAGCTCCTCTTTTGTCCACTGAGTGCTGGAGTGTCCTTCCTCTGCCTGCTCCCCCCTCCTTCATTTGTGATTTGGTGGGACACTGGAATGGGTGTGTGTGCTTGGGATGGGGGGTGAAATGGTTAAAAAACCCCAAAAAAGACAACGAAATGATCTCCTGTTCTAACAGCATCAGTCCCAGTGCCCTTGAGCTCCAGTTGGCCTCGCATCACTCCAGTTCCTGCTCTGTAATTGTCCACTGTACATCCCATTTCTGCCTGGCAAAGGCAGTGAGTTCTGTGTCTCTTGCTCTGGGGTCACTTACTTCTCTCATGTCTCCCTCAGCAGTTGTGTAGAAAAGAATCAAGAAGAACTTATGCTGGAACAAGCTGCTTTTTTGTGATGCTGCAGTAGAACGAAGACCAGAGCTGGAGTGATTCCTGACCAAAACAAAAGCTCATGACATGTTCATTACAGCTCCTTTGAGTGAGTGACTGGATCCTTGCACCTCACATTGGATTTTTTTGGTAGTGGTGGTTTTTGGAGTTGGCTCCTGTGTTCTCCAGGCCAGCAGGAGGTGGATGTGGGACTGTGCAGAGTGTGACCAACAGGTCCAGTCAGGTTGGCTCAGGTACCTTGGAAATGTGGTCCTGTCCTGTCCTGCTGCAGCCTCTTGAGTTCAGGTCTGCCCTGGCATCCCCAGCAGCTCAAGTTATTTCTTGGATGCTCCAGGTCAACTTCTGCCTTCCCTGTCTGTCCCAGGGGGGTTCCTGGCACATTCCTCTGCCCCAGCTCCTGGTTTTCAGGGAAAAGCCTGGAACTGCTGCCCTGGATGCTGAGGATAGCCAAGGATAGCCCCTGCTTCCTCAAGGGCATGTGCTACATAATTTACGTATCACTTACTCCATGAAGAGCTTCAGAGCTCTTTTTTTGTGTTCTGGAGTGCTGCAGTAAATGGAACGAAGCTTTTCCTCCATTTTTTTTTTCCTGAGGTTTTTTTCCTGAGGCTGCCTCGTGTTTACTGTGGAGCAGTGGACAGGTAGGAGGAATTCACTGGTGTGTCCATGGCAGGAGTGCAAGGAGTCTGGAAAACACACTCAGGGGGTTGGACACGGTACAGACCCCGCTCCAGGCACGAGACTTCTGTTATTTATTAAATTTTCTGTGGCAGAGAGTTAATATTTTCCATGATCCTGGCAATCTGGACAGATTTCTTCCATACAACAGAGCTGTTCAGTAGGGAAAGTGCTGCAGGTCTGAGTTCAAATACTCCTGCTTGAAGGTGGAGAGGGAAAACGTTGTTTCCAAGAAATACTCTCAACCTGCGAACAAAGTACTTAATTTGCTAATAGTGGACACTCCTGTGGGATAGGTGGGCATCTGCATTCCCAAATTAACCCTTAAAACATTGGGATTGGTGAGGAGAAAAGGAAAGTCAGCTCAGGAACTTCCCATCTGCCGAAAAGCCGAGGGAGCTGAGAACAAATAGTGCCTTCAGAGCTGGAGCAGTTGGATTCTGGCATGTTTTAAACACCCATTTTATTAGAAAAGCACTGTGGAGAAAGTTTTCCTTTAGAACAATCGTACAAATTTCTCCTCAGAATCCCACCCTGGGTCTGCTTCACATTATGAAATTTCTCTTCAGGGACTTGCTTGGGATTTTTTTTCCCCTTAAGGAACAGGCTGGGTGTTGGAGAGACATATGCATTGTTTCACCAGAGCTGCAGCCTCTATCTCCAGACAAGAGGGAAGCACATTGTTTTGTGTCTTTGATAGGATCCAGCCAGAAAACAGCCTCAGGGAAGAAAATTCCCAGCCCTTGGCAGCAGCACTGTCTTTCTGCCTTTTTTTTTTCCCTGTTACTGCCACAGTGTTCACTGTTCTAATAACTCAGGATTAAACTCACATGGGGCATCTCCAAAGTCCTTTGTAAGACTTGAGGTCAGAACTTGCTGAAAGTTCAGAGGGACGAGTCTCATTTTCCTAATGAAGAAAAGTTCCAGGGTTATTTTGGAATTAGGTCTAAGAAACTGGTACAAGAAGCTACTTCAGTGCTGTAATTTAGTGACAGTGCAGCAAATTTGTGGTGGCTGCTGAAAACTTTCCACCTTCCAGCTCAGGCGAACTGAGCCCTGCAAAAAAACCTCAGGTGTTGGTGACAAAGGGCAGGGTTCAGCTCTCTGCAATTTGATTATTTGGGGTGCGTGGTCTGGCTGTATCTTCCTATGGAAAACGCTCCAGGAAATTCACATGTTGTTTATTTTGGTTGGAATGAGCCCCTTGGAGTTGAAGTGACTTAATTGAGGAATGTCACAATTTATTTGAGGGCAGCTGCATCTAATACTGACACACTTGTCAGAGAGCCTGGATTCTGGAATTACAGAAGGTTTGGATTCCCAGGGACCCAGAAGCCCATCCAGTCCCACCCCCAGGGCAGGGACACCTTCCACCATCCCAGGCTGCTCCAAGCCCCATCCAGCCTGGCCTTGGACACTGCCAGGGATCCAGGGGCAGCCACAGCTTCCCTGTTAATATCCTGTTAATAGAAACACTCTCAGCTGTTGTACTTGTGGTATCAAATAGAATTAGTTTTAACAGATGTTTTTGTGATTTTTCCATATTGCTCTATGGGATATTTTTGATAGGTCAGTGATGAACCTACAGGGAAGATGGTGGTGGGTGAACTCAGGTTCAAATCAAACATTTTTCAGTAATGAGAAGGACAACAGAACATTAAAAATAGTAATTATTACCATTTCTTTATCTTGCTGTTCTTCTGGTTTTCTGTGTAGTAGTTTTTATCATATCTCAAGTAAAATCTCTTCTTCCCTTTCCCTTCAAATATTTATAGTTTTGGTATAAACATAACGTAGTTGAAAATTTGGCTGAATATAGCAAAAGACACAACACTATTAAAGTGTTGCTCCAAAGTGCTTAAAACTAAGAATAGTCCATTAAACTTGGCTCTGATTGCGTCATCTGATGTGAAGTGTTTATAATTTTGGGTTGGATTAAGCTATTAGACCATTTAACTACTCCTGTATTTGCGGGTAGGGAGAAAAGTGAATTCTTCTGTGGAAGAATTGAAAATACATCTGTGGTTTGAGGCTTCTGAGGAATGATAAATTTAGCCCAGTGCTGTAATCAGTCCGTTTTGTGCCATGGCTCCTTAGTCTCTCATTATTGGCTGTAATTCCAGCAGAAGGAATATCTCTATTCTCAAGTGGGTTTGTGGTGCTGGGGGGGAACCCTTATTACTTTTTTTTTTTTTTTTTTAATTTTTCTCATGAAAAACAGCTGGATCATACAAATGACACGATGGTGGATTTCTCCTTAAGGCTGAAGTTGTGGCTTGCTGGAAGCTGATTTTAAAATCTATGAGGAGTTGCACGTTTTTACTTCAGCACCATTGCTGCCTTCAACACGACGTGCACTTTCAACCTTAACTCTCTTGGAATTTGATATGGTTTTATTGACCCTTTAAACAAACCCAATATATGGCAGGGATGCTAAATGAGAAACCAACCACATATTAGAATATGTTATCGGGCTGTTTGTATTAATCATTAATTAATGGGGAAATGGGAGCTTCAGCCTCATGCCAGAGAATGAAGTAGAGGGGGATGCCTGGACCTGATGCTTGTAGGACTTGTGAAACTTTATGGTCAGAAAAAAGACCCCGTGTTGGGTTTTTTTGTGTCTTTACCAGTGGGTGGAAAAGGACAGTGGAGTCAGACCCTGTTCCTCACCTTCTGTAATAATCTCATTATTGCTTAAGTTTTGTGTTCTGATCTTTAGACTAAACCTGTTCTTTGCTTTGGTCTTCCTTTCCCATGGTCATTGGGTAAAGGAAACAGAAGATTCCTGTGTCCAGCTCTCTCTAAACCCATTAAAGGGTTTTGGGTTGGTAGAGGGTGGGCAGGCCCTGGCACAGGGTGCCCAGAGCAGCTGTGGCTGCCCCTGGATCCCTGGCAGTGCCCAAGGCCAGGCTGGACACTGGGGCTGGGAGCAGCCTGGGACAGTGGAAGGTGTCCCTGCCATGGCAGGGGTGGCACTGGATGGGCTTTAAGGTCCCTCCATCCCATCCCATCCCATTCCATCCCATGATTCTGTGGTACCTCCCAAGGCATAAACGGGAAGCAGGAGCACATCCTAAATCCATGAGGGAGCCCCATGCAGCTCCTCAGTGCCCCTTCCTCTCCCATTTCCCTGCCACCAAGTCTTGATTGTCCCCTTCCCTCCACTTGCAGCGCTGCAGTCCTGCTTGCCAAAATGAGTTTTGTTTCCTGACACGCTTTGGGAGACTGTGAGGTGGGATTGGGAATTCGGGAAGAGCGCATCAGGGAAAGCTTTGCCTCCACACCTTCTACCTCTCCATGCTGGGATGGGAATGGCATTTCCTGGCATCCTCCCAGCCATGACTGCTGCCAGAATCCACCCTGTGTTCCCTCCTGTGTCTCTGGTGCTCCCCCAAAACCCCAGGTGTGGGTATCCCAAGGCACTGGCCCTAAAATCGGATGTCAGGCAGAGTTTTGCATCTGCCACTTGCTGGAATCAGATGTTTTCTCCCCTTGGATCACATGGATGTGTATGGAGAGATTTCCAAGTAGAAAATAACCCTGTGATTATCTGTACCCCAGACAGGTGCAAACTCACCTCAAAACCCACGGAATAACCTTGATCCTCCCGCTCATTTGAAATGGATGTTGGTTTTTGACAGCACCGTGACCTCGCTTTGATTTTTCTAGCAGCCAGCTGGTGTCTCAAGTGCAATCCTGTGGTGCCAGGATCTCCCAGGATTTGGGGGGGTGCAGTGCAGGAAATGCTGAGCCAGGTTTGGGCTCCCTACTGGTTGTTATTTGAGTTATTTTAATTTTATTTTCCTCAGATTGCTTGAAAGAGGAAGATCTGGTTAGTGGCTTGAGACAGAGACTTGTGAGACACCTGAGTAAAGAAAAAGAAAATGTATTTTTGTTGCTTGCCATGTTCTGGGGAATTTGGGTCACTCAATCCTCCCAAATTGCTGCGTCTCTGAAGGTACCTGTAACCACTGAAGTTGACTCGTAAAAGGCTTTTACCACTTAGCCCTACAAATATTTAATGATGTCTGTTATGGATTGCAGGAAATATAAAGGGGGAAAAATCTGTGGTGTTCAGTGATTTGTTTTACTACACTTCAAATTTTTTCTCATTACTTCATGAAATTCCTCTCTAATTCAATCTTTGTCTTTTGTCTTTGCTGCCTTGCAGGGTTGGTACAGTAGGCCTCACTAAACTTAGCTGCAACTAAGAATTTCTCCTACATCAACTGAGTTAAGGCTGATGCTCTTGTGGAATGTGGATTAAAAGTGCGTGCTAAGTTCCCAAATTTGAGAAGCGGAGAAAAGTAAATGTACCACTGCCACCAGCATCAGGACAGCAAACCAAGGGACAAAGAATTTGACCCGCTGTGTTGATTTTGGTTAAAACTGGTTCACGTGGTGCTTAAGAGACGTTGGCTGGGGGGCGAGAAGTGGACGTCAGCGAAGGCTTTTTGGTTACAAAATGAGGGCTGCTTTGGAGCCAGCAGACATTGCCATTGTGGCCCTGTACTTCGTGCTTGTAATGTGCATAGGTTTCTTTGCCATGTGGAAAAACAATCGGAGCACCGTGAGTGGCTACTTTTTGGCAGGGCGTTCTATGACCTGGGTAGCTATCGGGGCCTCGTTGTTTGTGAGCAATATTGGAAGTGAACATTTCATTGGGCTCGCAGGATCTGGAGCGGCGAGCGGATTCGCCGTAGGCGCGTGGGAGTTCAACGCCTTAATGCTTTTGCAGCTTTTGGGATGGGTCTTCGTGCCAGTCTACATCCGGTCGGGAGTGTACACCATGCCCGAATACTTGTCCAAGCGGTTCGGAGGGCATAGGATTCAAATCTATTTTGCAGCGTTGTCTCTACTTCTTTATATCTTCACCAAACTCTCGGTTGACTTGTATTCAGGCGCGCTTTTTATCCAAGAGTCCCTAGGGTGGAACCTCTACCTGTCGGTGATCCTGCTGATCGGAATGACGGCGCTGTTGACTGTGACCGGAGGGCTGGTGGCCGTCATCTACACGGACACCCTCCAAGCCCTGCTTATGATCATCGGGGCCCTCACACTCATGATCATAAGCCTCATGGAGGTCGGTGGGTTTGAAGAAGTGAAAAGGAGGTACATGTTGGCGACACCAAATATCACCTCCATCCTCCTGACCTACAACATCTCCAACACCAACTCCTGCAACGTCAACCCAAAGCCCGACTCTCTTAAAATGCTGCGTGAGCCGACAGACGAAGACATTCCCTGGCCTGGATTTCTGCTGGGACAGACCCCGGCCTCGGTGTGGTACTGGTGCGCTGACCAAGTCATAGTGCAGAGAGTTCTGGCCGCCAAAAACATCGCTCACGCCAAAGGCTCCACCCTCATGGCCGGCTTCTTGAAGCTGCTGCCCATGTTCATCATCGTGGTGCCGGGGATGATCTCCCGCATCCTGTTCGTGGATGACATCGCCTGCATCAACCCGGAGCACTGCTTCCAGGTGTGCGGGAGCAGGGCCGGCTGCTCCAACATCGCCTACCCGCGCCTGGTGATGAACCTGGTGCCCGTGGGGCTGCGCGGGCTCATGATGGCCGTGATGATCGCCGCCCTGATGAGCGACCTGGACTCCATTTTCAACAGCGCCAGCACCATCTTCACGCTCGACGTCTACAAACTCATCCGGAAGAGCGCGACCTCCCGGGAGCTCATGGTCGTGGGCAGGGTCTTCGTGGCCTTCATGGTGGTGATCAGCATCGCCTGGGTGCCCATCATCGTGGAGATGCAGGGCGGGCAGATGTACCTGTACATCCAGGAGGTCGCGGACTACCTGACCCCGCCGGTGGCCGCCCTGTTCCTCATGGCCATCTTCTGGAAGCGTTGCAACGAGCAGGGCGCTTTCTACGGCGGCATGGCCGGGTTTGTCCTGGGGGCCATCCGGCTGATCCTGGCCTTCTTCTACCGCGCTCCCGAGTGCGACCAGCCGGACACCAGGCCCGGCTTCATCAAGAACATCCATTACATGTACGTGGCCACGGCCCTGTTCTGGGTCACCGGGGTCGTGACGGTCGTGGTGAGCCTGCTCACGCCGCCGCCCACCAAGGAGCAGGTCCGGACCACCACGTTCTGGGCCCTGATGAAGCGGAGCGTGCCGGAGAGCGACGGCAAGGGGCAGCTGTACCAGGCGCAGGAGAAGAGCGTCCTCAAGTGCAACGAGAACGCCAACCACATCATTCCCAACGGGAAGTCGGAGGAGAACATTAAAAACGTGAAGCCGGAGGACATCAACCTCCTGGTGACGTGCAGGGATGACAGCAACCCGGTGATCTCGGTGAGCCACTCCGAGGTGGAGACGCCCGTGGATTGTTATTCCAACGGACAGGCGGCCCTGATGGGGGAGAAAAAGCACGAGGAGGAGGAGGAGACTGACGACAGGGAGAGACGTTTGAAATTCATAGATTGGTTCTGTGGCTTTAAAAGTAAAAACATAAACAAGAGAGTGGTTCGGGAGGTCGAGGAAGAGACTGTTTGTTTACAAATGCTGGAAGAGACTCCAAAAGTTAAACTATTACTAAATACTGGACTGGTCTGTGTCTGTTCGCTTGGAATCTTCATGTTTGTCTACTTCTCTTTGTGAGTGAATAGTGAACTTTTAAGGGTATGGCTTAAACATACAGAAGTTGATACAGGTCTCTGGAGATTTTTGGTTTTTCTTTTCTTTTCAAACAACATAACCACAACCCAGGCATTGTTTACGCTATAATTGTAAGATCAACTCAGCTTTAGCCTATTTCGAGACCATTTGAGATGTGTTGTCCTCCCTCTGCTGAAAGCAGAACCTGTCCTGTGGTGGCTTTTTTTTTTCCCTTTTGTGTTGTTTTTTGTTGTTGGTTTGTTTTTTTTTTTTCATTTGCAGCACTAACCTTTTGTTTTTCTGTGTATAAATATACCAAAGGCAGGCAGGTGGCTGTGTTTGAAGTCAGGCAGTTACAGCTCAGTCAGCATTAAGTGCAGATAAGAGGTAATCAGTTACCAGTGTGTAAAATCTGAGTGATTAAAGCTGTGTTGAAAGATTTTTAAATGCAGAGCTGTGATGCACATTTATAAAATAACTGTATTACCTTGGCCAACTTAGCACTTTTTAATTACACTCACTGCTTTTTTTTGTTGTTTTTTTTCAGTTTCTCATTTCTCTTTTGGCAACAACAGGAAGCTGTTTTGTCTCATCTTATAGCACTTAAAACATGATAGCTCTTAGCAGTTTTCTGCTCTTTTTTTTTTTAATTCTTTGTAAGGAAATTTTTATCTTTTGATTTTTTTCCACTGTAAATTCCAGCACTGAAAATTTTCTGTATTAAAAAAAAAAGAGAAAAAAACCAAAACTAAATCAAAAATAAGCCTGGAGATGATAAACTGTCAGTGGAGGAGGAGGAGGAAAAAGAAATATTGTTCCTGTGGGGTTTGCAGTATATTAAAGTTGAAGAATCCCAGAGTCTTTAGGGTGGGTTTGGGATGTCCCTGGACAGCCGTTCCAGGCCTCTGCCACCACCATGGAAAGAAATTTTTCCTCAGGTTTGGGTGGAACTTCCTGAGTTTCAGTAAATGGCCAAAAAGATTCATTCAGCCTCTCCAGCCTCCGAACCTTTAGGACATTGTTAGGATTAGCTTCTTTTTAGGGAAAAATCTGTTTATAGGTTCTGCCACATGGGAAGATGAGAAACATGAGGCTTTAAACATCTTGAAAACTCCTTTTCACCCTGCAGAAGGGTTTTCCTCTGCTGTGTCTGGGAGGAATCCCTGCAGCCCCAGTGCTGCAGGGGGAGAACAACTGGGCAGGCGAGGAAGGGGAAGTGGGGGAGAGAGGTGAAAGTGCTCCTTGTTTTCCAGAGTCCTCTTGCCTCATGTCTTCTCCCACTTCCCCTTTCACCCTGTCAAACCTCTTTGTTTTTTGAGGAATCCCAGAACCCCTGAGCTTGGAAAAGCCCTTGCAGGTCATTGAGTTCAAGCTGTGCCCAATCCCCACCTTGTCACCCAGCCCAGAGTGCCTCAGACACCTCCAGTGATCCATGAGTGACCTTTCTGGGAAGAAACTCCCTCCCTCCTCAGGAGGATCCCGAGGGATTCTGTGTCAGGAGACAGGGAGCGCGTGCAGCCACAATCTGTGTCGCCAATCGAGGTCTGTCCTGTCCTCGGGATTTTTCCAAAAACGTTCATTCCTCCCAGGCAGTCCCAGCTATTTGTAGGTGTCCCCATCCAGAGGATCTTTTCTCCCGAGGGATGGCTGTCCAGGCAGGGATGAGCAGCTCCCAGGTGAGGAGGACGTGTGTGCAGCAGCTCGGTGCTCTCACCCTTCCCCAAGCCAAGCGGGTTTTGGGAGCAGAGCCCAGCGTGGCTGCACTTCCAGCATGAAACTCCTTCCCTCTCCAGGACAGAGCAGTCATATCCAGGCTTTACATGGAAATTATTCCTCTGGTTTTCTTTGCTCCTGAGCTCGTCTCAGGAGAGCACAAACTGGCTGGGCCAAAATCAGGCTGAGGGACCATTGTGAGTGTTCACCAAAATCAATTCAGGGGTCCAGCAACATTTCCTTGGCACATAGACAAGAATCAATTCCTGTGGGGGAAAACAATTTTATAGAGATGAAATTTGGGTCAATCCTGCCTTGGACTGCTGGAGAAAGTTTGCTTTTCCAGTGGTGCCATCCACATGGCTTTTAGTAGCGAATTTACAATACGTCTTTTCAGATAAAAGGATTCACTTCTATTTTTGGGGTGGTTTTGTTTGTTTTGGTGGTGTTTTTGTATCAGTTGAATTTCATTCATTCCAAAACTTTGACCAGAGGCTGAGCTGCCCCACTTTCTCCACTTGGTTTAGTTGTTGCTGCTGGGAAGTAGAACTACTCCAAAGTGGAAAACTTGGAGTGTTGTTGCAATATTTGTAGAGAGAACTCACCATACGTGGTGTTGGTGTTGCTACCAATGGGACAAGACACATTTTCTTATGATTTGTGTGGCCACAGCTTGGTTTGGGAAAATATTTTAAATCCGTTTTAAGGGTGAAATCCTGGTGCGTGAAATAATGGCATCTCAAGTCGCTTCATTAATGGGCTGAGCTGTGAGGGATGCTTTGATGTCCAACGTAGGGAATTACTTCCATACAGGATAAAATAATTTAGGGCAACATTTGATCGTAGTGGGATGAAAAATATCAACTTGTAGAGGGTAAAGATAATTCTCAGTCCAACAATACCCTCTTGAGAAGGCTGGGACGTGGCTCAGATGCCTGCTGTGGCCCGGGGAAGGAGACCGGTGTCCCTTCGGAGCAGCGGCTGGCACCGGGATTTTCCAGGCTGCTCCTCCCTGCCCTCCGTGCCCAGCGCTTTGCCCCCACCTGGGAGGCCAGGTCAGCTCAGGGACCCCTTGGCTTGGCTCCATCGCCCCCCTGTGCTGTTCCCCAGGGTGCCTTAGGAGGGCGGGCAGCTGAGGGCACGGCTTCGGGAGGCGCTTCGGTGCCTTCTCCCGGCTCCTTCCATCCCCCTGCCCCTCCCCGGGGCATTTGCTCCCCGGAGGGGACACTTGGAAGAGTTAACAGGCAGAATTCCGGTGTCCTGCTCGCTCACATCCACGGGGAAATCAGCCTTGGCTGTGGAAGGGAGGCAAGTCCTTCACAAATGCCCTGTGGAGCCTGAGATGCTCCATCTCCCACTTCATTTATTCTCCCTTTTGCTGCACTAACGAGCTGCCACATTAATCACGCTGGTAATTGGCAGGCAGGATCATCATCAGTTATTAATCTGTCTCCCCAGCCCATCTTTGGACCTGTGAAGCTTTTGAGCAAATTCTTTCTCCAGTGCTTTTTTCTCTTCAGGTGTTTCTGTGCTCCTCTTCAGCCTCGTTGTGTCATAGAGGTCCTGGAAGTTGCTGATGTTCTTTGCTGCATAAAACCACTTAATAAAAGGCCTTTATTATTAAATAGAGATATTTCTGAGGTTCCAAGCAAGCTGCCTGCTGGTGAGAAGGACCTTGTGTGGGAGAAGAGATTTTTTTTATAGCGTAAACAAGCCTTTGCTGAGGGGGGAAGTTGATGAATTTGGGGTTAAACACCCATTTTTTTGGTCCAGCAGAACCACAAAGTGTTTTCCACGATGGACAATCAGCTCCATGAATTTTGTTGCCTGGCCTCCTCCCCCTGGGTGGGGCTGGTTGTGCTTCTGTCTTGCAGCAATGGGTTTATTTATTATTGCCTTGAGCTTAGGATGACAAGTCTTGGAAAACTGAGTTTGGAATGACAGCTTTTTTCTTCTTGTTATTTCCCTTAACTTATTTTTCTGGTAAGATATTTGAATTCTGCTCCTGGAAATGGTAGAAGCCTTTTATTTAAAAAAGAAAGAAAAAAAAAGAAAAAAATTAAAAAAAAAAAACAAAGAAGAGGCTTCTTGAGAGTTTAATGCATTTTGGGAGACTGTTTTTATTTAAGTTTTTTTTTAATGGCGATTTGATGCTATTCTCTGCCAAAGTTTAGAGGGTTTTTTGGTATTTTTTTTTAAATAATTTTTCCTGTTTAGCTCTTAGGGAAAGGAAGCAGTGTGAGATTGTAAGAAATAAAAATGGCCTTCAGTATATTCCTTATATTGTGTATTTTTTACTTCTTCACTTGTGTGTTCCCTGATCCCAGAAGGGCCAGGATGAGACTTCTGATGAGAGTCATGAGCCCTGTAACCGAGGAGAGAAAAGGATTTATTTCCACAAGGTTGCAGTGGAGGGGGCAGAGCCCACCCAGGGAGCTCTGCCAGCACTTAGAAGATGCTTACAACTTTAAAACAGCTTTATTTTTTTTATATATCTATTTTTTTAAATCCTGAGATAGAAGAGGTGTTGGGAATTGCTCCCTTTCAGAGAGCAGGAGACATGGAAGAAGCTGGAGTTGCCAAGCTCCAGCTTTCTCGAGGAAATCTTTGGATTTAGCATGTACAGAGAAGCAAAATTACTCATCTGTTAATTTGGTATTCTGTATGTTCTGTGCCCTTAAATGTAATTGTTTTGAAAATAAAACTAACCTTGTTATGTGATGTTAAAAGCAGACTTCTGTGCAATGTTTTAATTTTTTTGTTTTTTGTTTTTTAAAGAAAATGTTTGTATATAATTAAATGGTTTAATGTGCTTTAATTGGCCTAAGGTAAAGAGTAGTCCTAGAATGTAAAACATATATAATTAGAATTTCTGATTTCACTGTGAGATCTCTGAACTCTTGGTTTTTTGGGTTG
>VZRO01004413.1:89522-119915 GCA_013397915.1 Daphoenositta chrysoptera
GGTTTTTTTTTTTTTTTTTTGCAAAGTGGTTTTGTTTTGTTTACAAAACACTTTCTCTTTGATTTCTTTCCTGGTGTTGGTTTCAAGGCATTTGCTTCACTTCTGTTCCAATCTTGAACTCATGGTATAGTGACATCTGGTGACACTTGGCATTCTCAGTTCCACTGTGTAAAGTCAGACACTTTGAGCAAAACTGGCAGTGAAATGACAATTCTGTGTCTAGGAATACACGTTTTTAAAATGAGGTGGTTATAAAAATAGTTGCTGTGCAAAATGTTAGTAGTCTTCTTCAAGAAGAAAGCAAAATTTTCTAATCTCACTCGAGCAGTCTCTTCATTCATCGTATTCTTTTTTAAAGCACAGTGTCAAAGTGATGCTGCTTTACCTTGTATCTCTGAGAAAATGTTTTTTTAGATATCTGTGAAGTATTTTTGGGTTTTGTTGCTGTTGTATTTTTCTGCAGATTTTATATAAAATACCAGTTAATGAACTGCCTTTTTTCTGTTGGTTTTTTTTAACTCTCGAAAATACATTTCAGACCAAAACCAAATGATATCATATAGCATTTGAAACCTGCCTTTTTCCTTGTCCCTTGGTTGTTTTTTTGGAAATAAGCCAAATGGGCATGTAGATAAGATCACTATAATGGATCCAGGTCTCTTTTGGTAAAGTGTTATTTAAAGGTCTGTTAAGATCTTATAAGACAATATACTGAAAAAAAAAAACCTTTACTGTAGTAGGAATATAGATTTAGAAGTGTTAATGAGATTAATACAGCTTAATTATATTGTAAGTTGCTACTGTCCTTAATGACAAGCTTTTTGTCATAGAAACGATGTATGATAAATTAATTTTGGTCTAGTGTATAGAATTATCATATTGCTATCAATCTTTGAAGTAAATCTGATGCAAAATTTTCATAGTTAGCATTGCTGGCCCTGTGTATACTGTTCTTTGTATACTGTATGCATATTATTTTGCCTCCTGCATTAGTCTTCAAACTAAAACTCTTATTAGAGAGTATTTGGATACTTCAGACTGTGTTTCTTGCAGTTTACATTCCTTTACCATGGCATTTTTGTCCTGTCTTCAAAGTATTGTATGGAAATGTTTCAAACTTCTGTACAAAGTTTCAATAAAAATAGAGAAAAAGAAAAAAAAAAACCAAAAAAACCACAAACCAAACTGACCAACCCACCAGAACAGAGATTTGTGGAGCTGTTTTGGAGTATTTTACTTTCAGTAAGCCCTGCGTCCCTGTAGGTAAAGATAATTCCCGTTTTTCCTGGTTATTCCAAAGGCAAAGCCTTTTGGGTTCCTTAAAAGTGCAAGGAGAACTTCAGGATCCCAAATCCTGAGAGTTTGGCCACTGGTGTTGGGAGGTGGGACTAGGCTGGGCTCAGGGCACAAAACAGGAGTGAATCCCCCTTTAGCCGAGGAATCTGCTTGGAAATTGTGCTAAATTCCGTATTTTTTTGTTTTTCTCTTTAACTATCCTGTTCAGCTGCTGATTCAGCAGTTCTTGAGTACAACAAGCACCTTCTTATTGACGTGGAGTCAAAACATCAGCACAGTTCTGTGAGCAGAGCCCCAGCCTGAAGCTCACCCTTCCTTCTCCTCATCCCTGTCCCCCCTAAGGACATGATGAATGTGGGAATCACGGTGGGAATTACAATTTCCTTGTCCAGTGTTGGTGGTCCAGCAAGGAGAGGGGCAGGCCTGGTGTTAAATTAGGGATTTATGTTCCTTTGGAGATGGGATGTTGGCAAAAACTGTGGCAAAGCTGCTAAACCCAAAGTTTCAGCTGCAGAGAAAATGAATTAATCAAAGTTATTCCTTTATTCTCTTCTTTTGCTGCTGTGTTGTAAAAAAAAATAAAATGGAAGTTTCGCTGTTGTTTGTTTCAAGGGGTGGATAAGAAACATTTTTGGAGAGGAAGCTTTGGATTTAGGATGAAAAAAAAAGCATTTTCCCGCCTGCAAACTCGGTTTGGATTTGTGATTTCCAGGAGGGAGCGTTTTCATGAGTTAACTATTAATTAACAGGTTCCCTAATTGGTTTATTAGGTGTTTATTCAGTGAGCAGCTTTCCAGGTCAGTGCTTCTCAAAGAGGTTCAAGCAGCCTCTTTGTCACCAGCTGCTTCTGTTTGTGTTGGCCAAGTCTCCCATCCCAATCCCTGCTCTTTGGGACTGAAGGTTGCTCTGGGTGTGGGGGCCTGGCCCAGGTGGGCTCTGGCCAGGTTCCCTCAGTGCTGCAGCACCCCTGGTTTGTCTGGAAAATCCCAAGGAGATGGTGGCAGTGAGGCCTTTTTCCCACAGGGAACTCCCCTCCTGGGATGTGGCTGTCCCAGTTTCCCTGTGGATGTTCTGGTGCTGGAAAGGGAACAAGGCAGGAGGTTTCACCTCTGGGCCTTTTCACTTTAATCAGGTTGTACTCAGGGCTTTGCTTTTTGGGGGTTTTGGGTTTTATTTTTGAGGTGTTGGTGGAGTGATAGAAGATAATTCAGCTTTGTGATGTTTGTAACTCTTTGTCAGCTCTTAATATTTACCTGAACCCTGTTTGTGAGGTAGCTTTGTGTGTCCCAGGACTTATCTGGCACAACTTGAGCAAGGAATTAGCAAAGTTTGCTCTTCACTTGGTGAAAACATTGTGACTTCCACCTTAAACCTTCTTCTGCTCCAGAGCCAAGGATGGTTGTGTTCTGCAAAAGTGGGAGGATTTAGAAATTGTGGTTGCAGTCCTCAAAATACACTGTGGAAAGTTTTTTACTCACCGTGTTCAGCTTTGTCTTTGTCCTGACTCGTTGTCCTTGGGCAGCAGTGAGGATGTGCAGGATGGGTGTGAGAGCTGCGTGTCCAGAGCCAGATCTGATCCATGAAAATTCCTCTCACAGAAGGTGGAGATGGCTTAGACCCGTCTGGGTGGGGCACGAGGCCGCTGGCAGCTGGGCTGGATGAGGAATTGTGTGTCCAGCAGGAGCAGGGCAGGGATTGTCCCTCTGTGCTGGGCACTGAGAGGCCCCTCGAGGGCTGTGCCCAGTTCTGGGTCCTGCAGGAGAGCCCTGGAGGGGCTGGAGCGTGTCCAGGGCAGGGAATGGAGCTGGGAAGGGGCTGGAGCCCCAGGAGAGGCTGAGGGAGCTGGGAAAGGGGCTCAGCCTGGAGAAAAGGAGGCTCAGGGGGCCCTTGTGGCTCTGCACAACTCCCTGACAGGAGGGGCAGCCGGCGGGGTCGGGCTCTGCTCCCAGGGAACAGGGACAGGAGCAGAGGGAACGGCCTCAGCCTGGGCCAGGGGAGGCTCGGGGTGGACACCAGGAGGAATTTCCTCATGGAAAGGGAGGTCAGGCCTTGGGAAGAGCTGCCCAGGGAGGTTTGGAGTGCCCATCCCTGGAGGTGTCCCAGGAAGGGCTGGAGGTGGCACTCAGAGCTCTGGGCTGGGGACAAGGTGGGCATCGGGCACAGCTGGGACTGATGGGCTGGGAGGGCTTTTCCAGCCTCAGGGATCCTGGGATTCTCTGATTCTGGGAAATTGGCTGATTTGCCACTCCAGCTCTTTGCAGAGCTGGGACAGGGACTCCAACTGACCAGGGGACATCCCAGCCCCTGTGGTGTCCTGCTCTGTCTACAAAGCTGGGGAAGGAGGAGGAAGAAGGGGGGATATTCCCTCCATGTCTTCTTTGTTTGGGTGTAATTATTTTTCCTTTCCACTCTTAAATAATTAAGCTTAAAGAACATACAGAGTAAACTTGATGAAATGTATTCACATCAAAAAGTCATGGCAGGAACACAGCTTGGAGTTCCTGGGGAGCTCTTTCTCAGCAAGTTTCTGATCAGTAGAATTTTGCTGTGTTACACTGAAGCCCTTGCTAGAATTTACTGTGGTTGGGAAAAGAGTGTGAGTTTCTGGAATTTTAAGGAAGGTGTTTAATTAATTCTGAGGTTTAATTGATTCTGAATTGATTCTGCCAGGAATGCTGAGGACTCCCCATCCCTGGAAGTGTCCAAGTGGACAGGGCTTGGAGCATCCTGGGACAGTGGGAGGTGTCCCTGCCCATGGAAGGAGGTGGGACTGGATGATCCTTAAAATCCCTTCCAACCCAAACCCTTCTGTGAAGTTGTGGCCAATTGTTACTTTAACTGTTTTTAGTAGTAAACCATTGAAATGACCCTAAATCATGGAAGATTTGGCTGCCAATTATTTCAGATTTAAAAGACACCTTTTAGGCTTCTTTTTAGAAACTCTCAAGACTCTCAGCTCTCTAAAATGAATTAAATTCCGTGTTGGGACTGATGTTTTAATTTAGCTGTGACTTGGTATTTCTAAAGTACTTGTATTCCTTGGATTTTAGTTTAATTTCTTCTATCATTTCCTTTGATCTTAAATATCGAGTTAAAAATTGAAAAGATCCATCATATAATTTAGATTCTTTGAAGAAGAAAGGTGGATATTGGAACAGAAGAGTTCAGGCATCACTTTGAGTTTAAAAGTTGCTGCTTCATATCTGCATCCAGGTCCCTGGGCTTCATATTCCCATCTGGTTCTGTGGCTTACACACCAATTAAATGCTAATTAAAGATCTGTTTTGAGGACGGGGTGTTAATTTTAATTCAGAGGCAATTTTGATCACTTCCCCCCAAGTTATTTTTGGTGATGTGCCTGCTGTAACTTCTATTTGCCAGATCCATTTCTGGAATAGTCTCTCCTGCCTTTGTGTTCACTCAGTGTGGGATGGGAACATGGAAAGGTTCTCGTGGTCAGGAGCACCTGGGGGTTTCCCATTTGTCTTGGGAAAATGGTTCTGTTGTAGTTACAGACACCTCTGTCCCTGCATCCAGCTGTCCCTAAACTGATCCAGGTCTGGGGCTCCAACACAAGAAAGGTGTGGGAATGTTGGAATGAGTCCAGAGGGCTCTGGAGCCAGGCTGGGAGAGCTGGGGGTGCTCACCTGGAGAGGAGAAGGCTCCAGGGAGAGCTCAGAGCCCCTTCCAGGGCCTAAAGGGGCTCCAGGAGAGCTGGAGGGGGACTGGGGACAAGGGCTGGAGGGCCAGGACACAGGGAATGGCTTCCCAGTGCCAGAGGGCAGGGCTGGGTGGGATATTGGGAAGGAATTGTTCCCTGGGAGGGTGGGCAGGCCCTGGCACAGGGTGCCCAGAGCAGCTGTGGCTGCCCCTGGATCCCTGGCAGTGCCCAAGGCCAGGCTGGACACTGGGGCTGGGAGCAGCCTGGGACAGTGGGAGGTGTCCCTGCCATGGCAGGGGTGGCACTGGATGGGCTGTAAGGTCCTTCCAACCCAAATCAGTCTGGGATCCCTGCCCACCCCTGAACTTCCAGGCAGGTGTTGAGGATCCTCCCATTTCCATTGCTCAGTTTCCAGCCAGCCTGGGCCAGCACAGCCCATTTTTCCCCAGGGGTTCAGCACAGCTCCCACATCTTCTGTTTCCTTGAAATGCTGCATTTTTCTGCATTTTGATCTTTCCTGACTGCCCTGAGTGGTTGTACCTGACCTGGGACTGCTGCTCTGGGTTGTTGATGCTTTTACAGTAATTGCAGAGGTTTTAATAATTTTCACTAATAATTTCTGATGTTTTATTAAGCAGTAAATGACAGCAAGGAGTTGGTTTTCCCCCTTAGTTTTGCTGCGTGGAATTGCAGCTTCCTTCTAAACATGGATTTTGCCTTCTTTGATTTCCACCTCAGTAAATAATCCCAGACCAACCTTTTGTAACTGCTGAGCAACCAAAAAAAGCCATAATTTTATCCTGCTGTTACTACACTGAAGGGATAATCAAGTCATTGGGATGGAGTTATTCCTGTTTATAATTTGGGATGTGCCCACTGAATTTAAATGTTTCCTGTTGGACTCAGCAAGTGGCCAGAAGAACTTGACAAATGTCCTAGCCCTAAAACTATTGAGGATTTGGTGTTTGCTGCCTTTTCTCTCTCCAAAGACTCTTCTTGGAGGAGTTTTTAGTGGTTGACAAAGCTTTTTTTGTAGCCAGTGCCGGATTTTATATCCCTTGGACTTTTGTTGGGGAAATGAGATAGAAAAAGGAGCGGTGGAGCCGAGTCCTTTCACATGACTCTGGTTCCAGGTGGGTGGCTCCTCGTTTTTTAGGAGCCATCAGCATTCCAAAGGCTTTATTTCCACATTTGGTTTGTCTTCAAGTTGTTCTTTGAGCTTCAGGACTGACACTCATGCCTGAAGCCACTTTGCCACCAGAGTATTCCCATTTTTTCCCAGTTCCCCTGCCTTTATGCACTTCCTGGTTGTCAGGTGAGTCCTGTGGGACTGATCGAACCCATGGGAGTATTTTTATTCCCTCTGATACACAACATTCCCTCAGGACGTGGTGGTTGGTGCTGCTTTGATGGTTCTTACGAGGCATTTGTGGCTTTAATCCTGGGGGAATGGATGGAGCACCTCCAGTTGGGCATGGAAGAGCTTCCTGCTCTTGGGTGGGATTGTGCTGAGCTGACAGACTGGTGGGAAGAGAGGGAATCAGAATTATTGAGGTTGGAGAAGACTTTTAAGATGATCCACTCCAGTCATGGACCAGCAGCAGGGTGTGCTCGCCTTTAATCCATGTCCTCAAGGGCCAAAATCCCACATTTCTGGGACACCTCCAGGGATGGGCACTCCAAACCTCCCTGGGCAGCTCTTCCCAAGGCCTGACCTCCCTTTCCATGAGGAAATTCCTGCTGGTGTCCACCCCGAGCCTCCCCTGGCCCAGGCTGAGGCCGTTCCCTCTGCTCCTGTCCCTGTTCCCTGGGAGCAGAGCCCGACCCCCCCGGCTGCCCCTCCTGTCAGGGAGTTGTGCAGAGCCACAAGGGCCCCCCTGAGCCTCCTCTTCTCCAGGCTGAGCCCCTTTCCCAGCTCCCTCAGCCTCTCCTGGGGCTCCAGCCCCTTCCCAGCTCCGTTCCCTGCCCTGGACACGCTCCAGCCCCTCCAGGGCTCTCTGGTCATGGGGACACAGAACTGGACATGGGGTTTGAGTTGGGGCCAACCAAAGGTAGGGACGAGGTGCTCAGGGTGTCCCCTCACCTGGGGCTGGTGTGACACCTGGGGCTGCGTTTGACTTGGTGGGAACTGTGGAGCTAACACATTCCTTCTAGGAAACTAAATTTAGAATAGGGGACAGAGGAGTGGGGACTTTGCATCCGTAGACAAAAGTCCTTTGGTTCCCTCTTCCAGGGGCCCTCAGCCCTGGGTGTCCCTGGCTGTCCCTGGGTGTCCCTGGCTGTCCCTGGGTGTCCCCGGCTGCAGGGAGGGCTCAGGGCAGGGCCGGGCTCTGCTCCGGGGCCCAGCAGTGGCACCAGAGCCACGGGCAGGGCCTGAGCCCAGCCATTCCTGCACAGGAGGCAGAACTCCTGCCCTGGGCAGGGCCCGAGCTGGAGCCGAGCCCAGAGAGGGGCTGGGGTCTCCTCCCTGGGACATTCCAGAATATCCCCACTGCTGAGCCCTGTGCTCCGGGATGGCCCTGAGGTGGGAGCAGGTCACCACTGTGGGCCCGTCCAGCCTGACCCATCCCGGGATTCTGCACCTTTCTGGAACAAGGTGACAACTTGTGAGCGACTGATGTGGCCCAAGGTCACTGCCGGAGTTCACTGAGGGTGAAAGCAGCTGGGAATGGCTCTGGTTTGCCCGTGGGGGCAGGAGGGGTGTCCAGAGCTGGAATTACAAACCAGGCCCTTCGTGCTCTTGCGAGCTCTTCCTTCTCCCCTCTGGAGCAGCAGCTCCCATTGTCTCCTCTTCCCTCCCCACGTCTGTGGGACTGGAATTAGAGCTGGGCTGTGGGACTGGAATTAGAGCTTGCTGTTCAGGAAAAAATGTTGTGGCTCCTGGGTTGGGAGCCAGGCAGGCCCATTTCCTCTGTCCCCAAGTGGGCTGGCTCTGAGGCAAACCAAGGAACCTGTGTCTGTGGATCTCTTGGTTAGCAGAGTTCAGCCTATTTTTAGTTTGGGTGATGGCTTTAGGCAAGCCAGGATAAACCATGGCATTTTTGGGAGAGAGAGAATGAGAGGGATTACAGTGACAAGCTTTCCAACCCAACAATTAGTTGATGTTTTCAGAGTATGGCCACAAGTGGGGAAGGTTGCAAATTTTACAATCCTGAATGTAGAAATCTGTGGCTTTCTTTTCTTGTTCTTTCTCTCTGGTTTTGTTTTTAAATACATGGGGCTCGAATCTTTGGCTTCGTTGTGTTTAGAAACTGCACCTCACGTTGGCCTTGCAGCCACTCAGGGAATGTGCTGAGTGGAAAAGAGACAAAGAAGCTTCTGTGTCATTTGGGGGGTGAGGCATGGAGGGCACGGAGTTTACCCAACAATAGTTAATCTAATTTAATTTAATTTAAATCTGCATGGAGGTTAAGGAGGGTTTGTCAGCGGGGACCTCACTGCTCTGCACAACTCCCTGAAATGAGGTTGTGGAATGGGCACGGCCCCGAGGCTGCCAGAGCTCCAGGAGCCTTTGGACACCTCTCCCAGGGACAGAATGGGATTGTTGGGGTGTCTGTGTGAGCTCCCAGCTGAGCTCCTGAAGAAGGTGCAGGTCTTCAGCAAAGGGATTTATGGCAGAAATAACTTTGGGTATTGAGATACCAATGGGGAGCCACGTTCTGCTTCCTGCAGGGGGGTGGTGGCTGTTTCCTCATGGGTGTCAGCAGAGCTGTGGGGACACCAAGGGGCACCTGAGAGCTGGTGACAGGGACAGCAGCTCAGAAGAGCAGGGAAAGGCTCTTCCCCCAGAGGGTGCTGGCACTGCCCAGGCTCCCCAGGGAATGGGCACGGCCCCGAGGCTGCCAGAGCTCCAGGAGCCTTTGGGCACCACTGCCAGGGACAAAATGGGATTGTTGGAGTGTCCATGCAGGGCCAGGAGTTGGATCAGAGATCCCTGTGGGTCCCTGATTCAGCCCAGGATATTCCATGATTCTCTAAGTGTTACACACATGCAGTGTAAATGACAGTATAATTGTCATTGTGCTAATTGTTGTCTCCGTATCAATCCATGGATACATGTTTTCCCCACACTGTTCACTTTACATATTAATGAACAACAACAGTCCAAGGACCCCCAAACTGTTGCCAATCCATCATTTTCCTTTGCTAGGAATATTGACTTGTGCAAGGCCCAGACCAAGTGATTCCAGGTGAGTTCAATCCAGGAACCATTTCCTATTCCCTGACATGGAAATGCCAGGAAATTTTGCTGAGGAATTGCCTGTTCCTCAAAATTCTCTCCCTTAACGCTTCCACTTTTCTTCCTGGGTTGCAGCACCACCTCTCCAAGTGCTGAGCTGTGCGAGTGCAGGTCCCTTCTACCCCGTAAAACCACCAGATTTCTATGGAATTCTCACTTTTGTTTCTTTCTTTTGAAGCCTGAGACAGCTGCGGCGCTCAAACGCACCGTGGAGGCTCTGATGGAGAGAGGAGCCATCGTGAGGAACCTGGAGAACCTGGGGGAAAGGTCTCTGCCTTACAAAATCTCCAAGCACAAGGAGCGCCACAAGAGAGGCGGGTATGTGGCCATGCCTTTTCCTGAAATCCTTTCAGTGCTGCTCCTGGAAAATGGACATCAGGAACAACCATTTGGTCTTCTTTGTGGTTTTTGGGGGTGCAGGTGGGAGCTGGGAGGTGTCAGCAAGGTGGTGGGGGGTGGGTGGGGGGTGTGTGTCCTGCTTGGAGTGTTTTGTGTGGTTTATTCTGAGTGGTGTCAGGTTTGTGTTGGTTTTCAGTGGTGTTTTTGTAGCCCCAGGCCTGCAGGACTTTCACCAATATAAACAATATAATTATTTTTTTAAATACCTATTTTTAGGCTGTTTACTGATAAAAGCTGAACTTTCATTTGCTGGTTGCTGGTTGGCAGGATGGCTTCTTTTGCTCCAATGTTAATTATCAGCTGTAGGTGCCCTGAAAGACTTGGTTGTGTTTCTGATACAGCTTTGGGGTTTGATGAAGTCTGGAATCATGGAATGGTTTGGGTTGGGAGGGATTTTAAGGCTCATCTTGTTCCAACCTGGCCTTGGGCACTGCCAGGGATCCAGGGGCAGCCACAGCTGCTCTGGGCACCCTGTGCCAGGGCCTGCCCACCCTCCCAGGGAGGAATTTCTTCCCCATATCACACTTAAATTTCCCCCATTTCAGTGTGAACCCATTCCCTGTGTCCTGTCCCTCCATGCCTTGTCCCCAGTCCCTCTCCAGCTCTCCTGGAGCCCCTTTAGGCCCTGCAAGGGGCTCTGAGCTCTCCCTGGATCCTTCTCCTCTCCAAGTGAGCACCCCCAGCTCTCCCAGCCCCTCACTTAAGGATGTTTAAGATTCCTCCTGTGTTTTATGGAAACACAATAAATGGGAATTGCCACTGGGCCGCCCCACAGTGCAGAGGGAGGTGCCGTGGGTTCCATCCCCTGCCCAGGGTGGTTTTGCTCCTCAAGGCCACCTCTGAAATGGCTGCTGCCTCTCCCAAGGCCTGGGAGATGTTGCTAAGCAACCCCCACTGCTGGGGCTGCCTCATCCAAATAACAATTAATGAGCTCCTCCCCATCCCACAGCGATGCCTCCGTGTGGAACAGGAGCTTGGCCAACCCTGCTCTTCCTTGGGGGGCTCTGGGGAAGCTGAGGGGACTCCAGAGCTGCAAAGTCCTTCCTGGATCATCTCCCCAGGGGTGACTCCTGGTTTCACTCCCTCTTCTGAGGTCTTTGTGGTGCTCCTGCAGGGTGGGAATGGTGAGAGCTGCCAGGGGAAGGAGGAAGGATGGGGGGAAGCTCCACCATGCTCCTGTTCCATCAGCCTGGCGAAGAGAAACTTCAGGGAGACCTCAGAGCCCTTTCAGAACCTTAAGGAACCCTATAAAAAGAAGGAAAGGGGACTTTCTCTAAGAATATGTAGTTACAGACAGGGGGAATGGGTTCCCACTGCCAGAGGGCAGGGTTAGATGGGATATTGGGAAGGAATTCCTGCTTGTGGAGGTGACGAGGCCCAGATCCCCTGGAGAAATGGCTTCTCTCCATCTCTGCTCCATAGTTCTGGAGATCCTGTGTCCTGTCTTCTGCTGAAGATCCCAAAACCTGACCTGTAGAAGTGCTGCCACCCAAGCCAGAAGCTGTCATCCAAACTCTCCACTTCAGCACCCAAAATCAGTGGAATTCATCCCTCTGCCTTAGCTCCCCACTGGCACAAGGGGAGAAACACCAGCTCCTTGTTCTGCCCTTGGAAAAGGCTTTAATGTTTATAAAATGCTTCTGCTCCAACAGCAGGATGAGGTAATCACTAATTCTGTCTTGAGACAAGAATTTCTCAGCTCCCAGGGGCATGCAACAGGATTTCATCCTACATTGCAAAACTGGCAGGGTCAAGGCGTGTTTTGAAAAAAAAATCATGGAGCAGGAGAGCAAAACAGGCACGGGCACAATGGCAGTGCCTCAAGTGGAGTCATGGAATGGGTTGGGCTGGAAGGGACCTTAAAATCATCCCATTCCACTCCTGCCATGGCAGGGACACCTTCCACTGTCCCAGGCTGCTCCCAGCCCCAGTGTCCAGCCTGGCCTTGGGCACTGCCAGGGATCCAGGGGCAGCCACAGCTGCTCTGGGCACCCTGTGCCAGGGCCTGCCCACCCTCCCAGGGAACAATTCCTTCCCAATATCCCACCCAGCCCTGCCCTCTGGCACTGGGAAGCCATTCCCTGTGTCCTGGCCCTCCAGCCCTTGGAAATTGTCTCTCTCCAGGTTTCCTGCAGCTCCTTCAGGCCCTGCAAGGCCACCCTGAGCTCACCCCAGAGCTTCTCCTCTCCAGGCTGAACAATCCCAGCTCTCCCAGCCTTTCCTCCCAGCAGAGCTGCTCCATCCCTCTGCTCATCCTGGTGCCTCCTCTGGCCTCTCTCCAGCAGCTCCACATCCTCCCTGTGCTGGGCCCAGGGCTGGGGCAGCTCTGCAGGTGGGCTCTCACCTGAGCACAGGGACACAATCCCAATCCCTTTCCGGCTGCTCACACTGGGGATCAGCCCAGGGCTCGGGGCAGGTCCAGCTCTTATCCCCCAGATCCTCCCAGGAATCTGTGACCAAACCCCTCCTGTGTGCAGAGCCCTCAGAGCAGGTGTATTTTGTGTTCTCACTGGAGCAAGGTTTAATAACAAATAATTGCAACCTTCAAGCAGGAAACAGTCAGATTGAGGCCTCCTCCTCTGCTCCTCCTCCCCCTTTTTAATTTGGTGTCCCTAAATATTTCTCAGTCCCTCTCCCTGCTCTGCACGTGGATCCCTGTCCTTGGATGTGTCAGGAACCTCCCCCAGATTCCTGGTTTCTTCAAAGGGAGAAGGGATTCAGAGAGGTACCACAGGAAATGGTTTGTGTGCATTTATTTGGGATCTCAGATTCCAGAGCCACAGGATCCTACAGGGGGAAGCAGCTGGCACTGTCAGTACCTGGGAATTCCAAAGGATTGTATTCCTGGAGATTTTCCTGGGGAATTTGCAGCTCCGTGGGCAGGTGGGGTGGATTCCTGTTGGACCATCCAGTATTTTATAGTGGAGAATAAAACATTTAGGATATCAAACATTATCCATCAATAGGAAGTGGAAAGTCAGCTCTTGATCCACCTTATAAAATCAGCCAGTTCTATTTGATAGCAGCTGTAAAAAATAATCTTTTTTAAAAAGAAAATAAACAACCTTTCCAGATACCTCCCTAAACTCCTGGGCTTACCATGAAATCCTGGAATCTTTTCTCCCTCCCAGCCAATTTCTAATTCTCCTATGCCCCTTTTTGAGCAGGTTAGTGTGAATTGGGAGATTGGATAATCCAGAATATTTCACTTTTCTTTAGTCTGGGCTTATTCTGAACTAATTTAAGAGGCTTCTGTGAGAATTCAAATGTGTGATGGAGGGGAGTCTTGAATCTTTCAGAGCTTTTAATTTTTTGTTTCTTTGGGGTTTTAATTTTTTTTTTTTTTAATTTTTCTGACTCTTTGAGCTTTAACTAATTTATTCTCCTACAGCATTTAGATAGCTGGATTTGGGATGGATGCTCAATCCATAATTTCCTGGGACCTCCTGGCTGGTGAATTATATGAAAATTACCTAATACAATTATATAAAAATTAATGGAATGGGGCTTGGACTAACCCGGGCTGGTGGAAAGTTCCCTGCCCATGGAATGATCTTTAACTTCCCTCCCAACCCAAACCTTTCCATGATTTTCAGGGCAAAGCTTGTGCAGGTTTTGGTGGTGATTTCAGAGACAAGGAAAGGGCTACACTGGAAAATACAAATTCATCAATCAGCAGGAGGGATGGCTTGTCCTTAAAAAAGGGGTTTTTTCCCTGAGTTCTGCAGTGCTCCAGCATCATCTGGGATACAGTGGATGCAGAGGATAAAGTTCATTACAGGCACCTTACAAACTTCACAATACCCCAGAGACTTCACAGAGAAAGGGAATTTTCTGGTGATTGCTGAGTAAAACAGATTTTTCCCAGCCTGCCAGGTGGGATTGCAGCCCTCAACTGTCACTGGCAGGAGCAACTTTACTCTCCTGAAGACCTCAGACCCTACAAACAATGGGATTATTCCTTCTCAGGGAATTCTGCTCACTAAGGGGCTGTAAATTTAGGTTTTTCCTTTAAATGCATCTCTTCGGGCATCCTCCTCCTCTTGTTTTATTTTTTTTTGAAGATCAAATATTGACAGTTTTTCCTTTAGGTCATTATGAAAACAGAGTTTTGGGAATTGTGTGGATACAGCTATAGAATCAAACTTTTCAATCCCTGATTTACTGATCTTTAAACTGAATTAGCCACTCATTCACATTTATTTTATTCATAGTAGAACCCGAATATTTGGGGTTTCAAGTATTTCAGCAGCAAAATTGTAACAATTCACCTTGTAGGTGAATAAAATATGACAAGGACCGGGCTCCAGATATGGAAATTTAGGTGAGACTTCGAGCCTGACTTGCCCATGGCCCTGGCTGTGAAAAACCAGGGCAAGAACGTATTTAAATAAAGATTCCCAACCTTTCTCTCCTGCTGGGCAACAGATTTGTGCCAAATATTTACTTTACTCGCCACTGCTTGTTATTAATGAGCTGCATTTCGATTGCTTTTAAGGTGCTTTGTGTTGTTTCGGTCCCAGAGGTGTTTCTGTCTGGCACAAACAAAACCAAACTGATTTAAATGAGGTGTGTGCCAGCCTTTGAAGCAAAGGAATGTTCAACTCTGGCTCCGTTTGCTGTTTGGGATGCTCCAGAACCACTGAATCCTCTCCAATCCCTCTCCGGGCTGGGGCTGGCTGAGGACAGCAGAGCAGATTTGGTCCGGGCGGAGCTCGGAGCAGATTCCAACTGGTTGTAAAGTGATAGTAGCACACTGGGGGTTGCACTTTGTGGTTCCTGTTTGCTTTGGCCCTGCCTCAGTCCCACCCTTGTGCCTCTCCCTGGCTCGGGGTGGTGCTCAGGGGGGGCTTTGGGGCCAGGCCTGGTGTGGGGGAGATTTGCCCTGCACGGGAGATGTTCCAAAGGCAGCTCCACAACAGAGCTGGAAAAAAAATAAAATAGGATTCCCACATTCCTTTGGGAAGGTAATGGCTCCAAGGATTTGCAGATCGGGAATCTGTGAAACTGCAGGAGGTGGGATGGGAGCTTGGAGGAGAGGGAAGCAGCCAGGTGGAACTGGGAATGCTGAGGGTTGGAATTTGAGAATTTCTAGTGGTTTTTGGAAGGGGTTTGTCTCCCCCATCTTCAATGTTGTTCCCATTCTTATTTTTGGTCTCTGGAGCAAAGGTGATGGAGCTCAGCCTGCTCAGCGTTTGGGAACTGATGGAGCACTGGGGCCTTTCCTTCTCCCTGGTTTTGGGATGGGTGGGATTCTCTCTGTTTGCACCCTCCTCCCCACATTTTTATCATTTCATGCACTTTATTTTATTGATTTGCATATTTCTTTCTATGGAAGTGCCCAAGGCCAGGCTGGACAGGGCTTGGAGCCCTGGTGTCCCAGGAAGGTGACCCTTCCTGTGGCAGGGGGTGGAATGAAATGAGCTTCAAGTTCCCTTCCAACCCAAACCATTCCATGATTTATGAGTTCTCCAGTGAAATTCTGATTATCCATAACAATTTCCATGTTCTATTTGCCAGTTTTTCATTGCCTTGTTGTTTTTTTTCTTCCCCTTTCAAATTTGATTTTGAAAAGATGGCAATTTTCTTTTGTTATTTGCTTGCTTTGCCTCTTCATCTTTTTGTTTTGCTCTTCACTCCCAGTTGTCTCCTCAGCCCCCGTGTTCTCTGAAATAGCAAACTCAGGGCTTGCTTTTGTTCTTGCTGAACTGCATTTTGGGAGTTCATCAGGAATTATCATCCAGGAATTGCATTTGGGGGAGTTCTTTAGGAATTATCAGCCAGGAATTGCATTTTGGAAGATCATCAGGAATTATCAGCCAGGAATTGCATTTTGGGAGTTTATCAGGAATTATCAGCCAGGAATTGCATTTTGGGGAGTTTATCTTCACGTGTGCCCAGGGGATTTTCCGTAGGAGGTGAATTCCAGGGTTCCTGAGGAACAAGGGCTACACAACAGCATCCAAGGGGGTTGGGAGGCAGAAATTCCAGGTGGCTTTGCCAAAACACCTGCCCAGGAAAGGCTCTTGTTTCCAGACCCTAAAGCAGCAGGAATGGGTGGTTATTGAGGGGAATCATTCAATAATTGAGCATGGAGCCATGGAATGGGTTGGGTTGGAAGGGATCTTGAAGATCATTTAATTCCAACCCTGCAGGGACAACTTCCACCATCTCAGCTTTCTCCAAGCCCCATCCAACCTGGGCTTTTCCAGGGATGAGGAATCCACAGCCTCTCTGGACACCCACTTTAAGGCATTTGACTCTTGTGGAAAAATTTCCACATAACTTTTGTTACACGTTCAGGCTTTGCCTCTCCCCACAAAGCAGCTGAGCTTAGGAACTTGCACAATTCCTTTTCAAACCTTCTGCTCGTGGCAGGATGAAATTTTCCACGTGGCCAGGAGAGGTTGAAGTGCCCTCTGATCATCCCCACCGCCTGGGAACAATTCGATTGCCTTGATTTATAAGACTGAAATAATGGTTACCTGTCAGGATTGCTCTCTGGAGCGTTTACAGGTTTGAACAGCCCTCTCCCCACCCTTTATTGAACACAAATTATTGCAGAGTTAAAGGACTTTATTCTCCAGGCGTGTTTGGCCTCGCTCAAGTCGAGCCTCTTGATGCTTTTCATGGCTCTTGAAGACCAAAGAGGAGAAAACAAAAACATGAAAGGAGCTGCAATTTTTCCTTTCTTAATCCCCCCCAAAATAAATTTACACTTAATGCCCAACCCAGGTTCTTGTTGCTGCTTGGATTTTAGAACATCTTGAGCTGTTTGGGCAAAAAGGTGTCCTGGCCCTGCAGTGCACTTGGATGGGAACAAAAGCAGCTGGAATATTTGTGGATTTATGCACATTTGAAGTGTTTTCTGCTCAATTGATTGTCTTCTTCCACTAGATGGGGCTTTCTTCATTGATGAGTTGAGCCATTAGTTTGCCTTCAAATTCTTTTCCCCATGTAAGAGTGGATGTGCCTCAAGGAGCAAAGCCCTGAAAAGTTTGGGATGTTTTTTCCTTTCTACCTTACCTGTGGAAGTGCACTTTGGAATTTTGGGTGCTTTTTAGAGGCCCTGAGCACAGCTGGTGATGTGGAGGCACCAGAATCCACCAAATCCTGGTACAGGCTCCTTGATTGAGTGTGGTGGCCACTGGGACTTGGTGGGGTGGGAACCAGCCTCCATTTGGGCGGGTTGATTTTAATTTTAACCTTTTTGTTCTTAATTCTTTTTCATGTAGTTTAATTTTTAAATTTAATTGGTTTTTAGCACCATGGAGCTCCAGTCTGGGGGCAGAGTGGCTGGGAAGGGGCCCAGTGGGAAAGGCCTTGGGGGTGCTGGTGCCAGGGGCTGGGCACGAGCCCAGGGGTGCCCAGGGGGGCACGAGGCCCCTGGCAGCCGGGCTGGATGAGGAATTGTGTGTCCAGCAGGAGCAGGGCAGGGATTGTCCCTCTGTGCTGGGCACTGAGAGGCCCCTCGAGGGCTGTGCCCAGTTCTGGGTCCTGCAGGAGAGCCCGGGAGGGGCCGGAGCGTGTCCAGGGCAGGGAACGGAGCTGGGAAGGGGCTGGAGCCCCAGGAGAGGCTGAGGGAGCTGGGAAAGGGGCTCAGCCTGGAGAAAAGGAGGCTCAGGGGGCCCTTGTGGCTCTGCACAACTCCCTGACAGGAGGGGGCAGCCGGGGGGGTCGGGCTCTGCTCCCAGGGAACAGGGACAGGAGCAGAGGGAACGGCCTCAGCCTGGGCCAGGGGAGGCTCAGGGTGGACACCAGCAGGAATTTCCTCATGGAAAGGGAGGTCAGGCCTTGGGAAGAGCTGCCCAGGGAGGTTTGGAGTGCCCATCCCTGGAGGTGTCCCAGGAAGGGCTGGAGGTGGCACTCAGAGCTCTGGGCTGGGGACAAGGTGGGCATTGGGCACTCCACTCAATGGCCTTGAAGGTCTTTCCAGCCTCAGGGATTCCATGAAAACATCTCTCCATGATTTAATTAGCTGACAACAGGTGCCTGTTGATGGACTTCGGGAAATGCCGTTCCTGGGGCTTTGGATGTCTCTCCCTCCAAGCTCTTGTGGATCATTCCCACAGTTGCTCTGGCACGGTTTGGTGACTCAAGCCCAGCTTTTGGGTTTGATCTGGTCTTTCCCAGATTCTCAAGGAACTTCCAATGCCATCGTTTTAAAAGCTAAAGGCAACTCCTGTCCTGGTCCTTCTGACAATCCTGAGCAGGAACTTGCCCTGCTGAGGAGAGTTGGGTTGAAAAGCAAAGCAAATTCCCCCATTTCCCCCCATTTTAAAGATCAAATGAACATTCAGGTAGCAAAAACGATAAATTATTTTTATGGAATTACCTTAAAGAGGACAACGTGGAGCTGCTCCAGCACCTGCTGCGGTTTCCTCCAGGTGGTTTCTGCTCCTTTCACCTCTGCCTGTTCCTCAGAACTTTTTCTTTGCCTTGGATCTTCCACCTCCACACAGGGAGAGCTTTTGGGGTCAAACCCATGGGACCACACAGCCTCTTCCAAGCCCACCACATCTTCACTGTTCCCTTTGGCTCGGTGTTGTATTCCAGGAGGATTTCCAAGGGAATTTTCATCCAGTTTCCTTGAAGCCCTTGACTGGCCATCTGAAAGCATCAGATTTGAGCATCCTTAGGACTCAAGGTTCAAACAATTTCTGGCTTGAATGCGGTAAAATGGAAAAATGAAACCTGGCTCTTTTTTTTCCCTCTTTTTTTTGATTTCCCTCATATGCGAAGGCACGTCCTCTTTTATTTGAGACCATCTTACATTTTAATTTTTTTGAAGTTAATGCATTGTTTTAATGTGTTCCAGTCTGCTCCCCTGCATTTAAATCATCCTTGTGTTTGCAGTCGAGCAGGAGGACAAAAATAACTGTGGGCTCATCGTGAATCAGTGGAATTTTCCTGCATTTCTCCCCTGGTGACTCCTAGAGAGCACAAATGCTTTTTGCATTTCTCTTTGCAAGAACGAGGTGGTTTCCCCGCTGCATTCCTGTATTTTTCCCTGCCTTTGTCCCGCTGGGATTTGGGGTTGTTTACTCCACAAACAGCAGCGTTGTGGGGTCACAGATCACTGCCTGCAATGGAGGTTTGAGGATTTAAAAAACCCCGTGGCCTCGTGGCAGCTGATTTAAACGTGGAGATTTGAGGGGAAGGGGTTCACATCTCCTCAGGGATTTCACTGTCCATTGTGTTGCTCATTGTTTTTCCCAGCCCTTCTTTCTTTCCTGAAGAAATCCAATTTTTTTTATGCTGGTTGTTTTTTTCCCCCTTCTCTTTTGTTTTTTGTTGCTCACGTTGGAGAGAGGTGGTTGTTTTTGAAACCCCACGTCGTTCCCAGTGCCTGCAGTTCCGTGAGCTCTGATAAAATACCTTTCCTGCGAGGAGTCAGAAAGATCTGCTGGAACAGCTCATCCTCCCTTCCCCCCCTTCTCCTTGGCTTATCAACAGTGCGTCAGTGGAAATTTCCACCCTTTGCTAATGGCAGAGAAAGCACAAAGTTGCAAAGCAGCCTTTGGAGGGGAGGGGAAAAAAAAAAAACAAAACAAAAAGCAACCCTCTCCGCGTTTGAGGAGCACAATGAAAAGGGGCAGATGAGAGGCAGAAATGGAATTGAATTCCGGAGGGAAGAGCAGGGATGGCGATGGGATCGCTGCGAAGGGAAGGGGGCAGGAATCACCAGCTGGAATTCCTCCCCCCTATGCTCCTTCTTGGTAGGTGGGGGGATTGGGAAGGCTGCTTCCCAAGGAGAGGAGTTCGAGTGTCATCTGCTAAATTCACCATGGGTTTAATGGCTTTAGCAGAGAATCCCACATTCCCGGGTTTTAGGGGGGTGCAGCCTTCAGATCCTGCTGGGCTGCGCTTCCAACAAATCGTCCAGGCTGAGAAATGGTTCCTGTCCCTGAACTCCAGACCAGGTGGCATCTCTGCACTCTGGAGCCCACAGAGCTTCCCAGAAGCCAGGTGTTGTTCCTGTGGGGATCTGCGGGGAGGAGCGAGCCCAGCAGAGCTCCCCCAGATCCCCGGGACACGCGATTCCCGTGGCACTGCACCCCGGGATGCAGAGCTGGCACGGGCTGGCACTGCTCCCTCCCTTCCAGCTGGGCACCTCTCCTGGAGGGCTCTGCCTCAGGATGGGCTGCAGGGAGGGGGTTCTGCCATCCTGCCCCTCCCACAAAGAGTTCTGGGCTTTCTGGAAAGGATTTGGGGATGAGCTGTGGCTGATACGTGGATGCTGCTGTGACATCAGGGTGGTGGCTGAGCAAAAGTGTTGTTCCCGTGTTTTCCAGAGGTGGATTCCGCAATCCAGCGGCGCTGCCTGAGTCATTCCTGGCCCCACGGGGCTCTTGGGGTGCAATATTTGGGATGTGACACAAAAAAATGAACCCAGTGCAGCCTGAAGGACACGAGCAGGGCTCGTTCACGACCACTCCTCGTGTATTTCCCCTTCAGATTCCCAGGTCCCTTCTGGTTTGGGGACTTTTCCTCCAGGATCACCTTTGGGAACAGGGGGTGCTCTTGCTATAGTTGGCTCAGGAAGAATCAAGGGACCCTGCAGAGCCAAAATCCTCTCTGTTGGGGCAGTTTTGAAATGAACCTGGGATGTTGGATCCTGCTTGGGTAAGGTTCCTTCATTTAAGGGATATCACTTTTGGGTAGTGTGGTGCTCCATGGGGAGTGGGCTTGGAGAATTGTGGGATTCTGGAATGGTTTGGGTTGGAAGGGACCTTAAAGCCCATCCAGTGCCACCCCTGCCATGGCAGGGATACCTCCCACTGTCCCAGGCTGCTCCCAGCCCCAATGTCCAGCCTGGCCTTGGGCACTGCCAGGGATCCAGGGGCAGCCACAGCTGCTCTGGGCACCCTGTGCCAGGGCCTGCCCACCCTCCCAGGGAACAATTCCTTCCTAAAATCCCTGGCCATCCCTTCTCCTGTGAAATGTTGTGAATGAACCAGCACTACCAATAAAGCTGGAACCAGAACTTTTAAATCACTTTCTCTGGTTTAGAGAGACAATTTCCAATGGATGGAGGGACGGGACCCAGGGAATGGCTTCCCACTGCCAGAGGGCAGGGCTGGATGGGATATTGGGAAGGAATGTGGTGTTGTGTCCCCTGGCTGGAACAGGGCAGGGCAGTGCAGGACACCCCTTTGCTCCCTCAGGTGTGCTGGAGCTGGAGAAACCTCCTGGAAAATTCCAGCTGAGCTCCTGAAGAAGGTGCAGGTCTTCAGCAAAGGGATTTATGGCAGAATTAACTTTGGGTATTGAGATACCAATGGGGAGCCACGTTCTGCTTCCTGCAGGGGGGTGGTGGCTGTTTCCTCATGGGTGTCAGCAGAGCTGTGGGGACACCAAGGGGCACCTGAGAGCTGGTGACAGGGACAGCAGCTCAGAAGAGCAGGGAAAGGCTCTTCCCCCAGAGGGTGCTGGCACTGCCCAGGCTCCCCAGGGAATGGGCACGGCCCCGAGGCTGCCAGAGCTCCAGGAGCCTTTGGGCACCGCTGCCAGGGATGCCCAGGCTGGGGCTGGTGGGGGTCTGGGCAGGGCCAGGGCTGGGACTGGATCATCCCTGGGGGTCCCTTCCAGCTCGGGATATTCCCTGAAGCTCTGGATATTCCCTGATTCAGTCCCACCAAGGTCAGCACTGCTGGGTGCTCATCAAGCCCCAGCAGATTGAAGATTTAAGTCATGGTCCCATCCAAGATGTGATTTGGGATAAATCCATCTTTTTGGAGGATTTTTTATTTTTATTTTTCACATTTCCATTCAGCTCCGAGGCAGAGCTTTGCAGGAAGGAATCTCTGTGTGTGTAAATGAGCTTGAGATGTGTCCCACTGGCATCTGTTCCCCAAAAACCCTTCAGGAATTCGAGGAAGGAGCTGCTCCTGCCACCCTACCTTGTCTTAAAAATGGTTCAAGCCCAGATGTGGGAATGAATGGATGAGGAACAAGCAAAGTCTGGAGCCTCCTTGGGTCTGCAGTGCTGGACAGAGCTCCAGGAGTGCTGGGACAACATTCCCAGGGAAAGGGTGGGATTGCTGGGGTGTCTCTGCAGGGCTTGGAGCTGCTCTGGATGATCCTATGGGTCCCTTCCAGCTCAGGATATTCCATGATTCCAACAGAATTCACCTTTTCATCATTGAAACCAAACTAACATTGAGCTTTTATTTCAAACAATCCAGGTACCAAAATGCAAGAAAAAACTTAGCAGCTCTCATTTAAAAAATCCCACAGGAGCAGAAAAATCTTAGGAATTCTCATTTCGGAAATCCCCCAGAAGAGTTCCTTGGATTGCAGCTGTTCCAGGCCAGGAATTTGGGTTTATTTGGTGTGTTTCTCCTTGCAGGTATTTCTTGATCGACTTGGAGGCCCCACCTTCCCTCGTGTCCCCCATGATGGATCATTTGGGACGGGACATTGATGTCATCAGAAGGGCTTTCATCAAACACCCCGTGGCCAAGGCAGAAGAATGCAGTGGCATCATCCCAGGGAGCCCTGAGGAGAAACTCACTGCCAGGAAAAACTGAAAATCCCAAATGTTTGAGACCTTTTTTAACCCATTTTTTATTGCTGCTGTGGAAGAGAATCGTGGTAATTCCTGGCCATCCAAAAATCTGGCCATGGGATGTGTGTGGTCTATCCCAGAATCTTCATTGTTATAACAATTGAGGTTTCTTTTTGTTTAAAATAATGGGAATGGTTTTAATCTGGGTGCTTATCTTGCTGTTTGACAACTCTGCAAATTGATTTGCTTTTCTCTCAGAACATTACATTGATAATGAAGATTTCTCCAGCAGCAGGATGCTATAAATAGCAGTTTTTTCCAGAGATTACTCCAGAATATGGATATTTACATAAGAGATTAAGAAGTCTGCAGTGTAAATATAGAAATCTAGGATGGGATTTGGTGGGACTTTGTTTTGGGGGGGAAGAGAGACAATAAAAGTGTGGTTAAAAATAAAAACTGACTTTTTTTTCTTTTTAAAGTATGAAAAAAAAAATAGCTTTCACTGCCAAGAGCCACCTTGTGGTCCTCAAGGTGAATAATGTTCAAAGCACAGGTAAAAATCCCTCTTTAGGTGAGGCAGGAAATTCCAGGTGGGAATTAGAGACTCCCTGAGCTTTTGTAGGAGCAGGAGGATCAAAGATGCTTTGTTTTGCCATCAAGTGGACATTCCAAACTGGGAAAAACATCGGGACTGAAGTGTTCATGTGTCCTTTTTGTCTTTCTTTTGCTTAAAACAGGAGGAAAATCAGTGATGTTATGTTATATCAAAAGACCTCCTGCTCTCTGATGTAAATCCAGTTGCTGGATCATTCCTGAGGGAGTTTTGTGCTCCTTTTTTCCTTGGATGAGGAATTTTGGGCAGGAAGAGAAACCAGTTCTTCTAAATATCTTTGGGTTTTTTTAATGCATCAGAAAAGAGAATAATTTTCTTTCTCTACACCATTCTCTAAGAGTTATGAATGTCTGGATTTGTGGGGTTTTGCTTGTTTGGGGGTATTTTCATGGTGGGTTTTTTTATTTTTTAATTAAATTCGATTTTCTTTTCTCTTTTAATTCTCTTTTTTCCTGGAAAATCCATTGGAATTATAGGGGGAATGCACTGCACAATCCCTGAAGCTGAATTTGTATTAGAGGTGCTTTTATAGTTGTAGTTGCTGCCTGCTCCAGGCAGAGCTTTCCTTATCCATGATTTTTCCTTGTGGGACAGACCTTCCCTCCACCCAGGGATGAGCTCACCCAGGAGGAGCCGTGGATTTGGAGATCTGTGCTGTGGATTTGGGAATCTGTGCTGTGGATTTGGGAATCTGCCCCGGGTTTGGCTCCCTGAGCTGCCCCTGCTGCTGAAAATTCACTTTTTTGCTATAGAAAGTGCCAACTGCAAGAATGTGTCTTAATCAGAGGTTTCTCCAAAGGTTTTCTTAAATAGAACATGGACAGAAAGCCTGGGGTTTAAAGGGATTTTACCTCCAGCCTGGAATTTGGGCCTGGATTTGGATTGAGTAGGAAGGAGAATATCTAAGATTTCAACTCCACTACATGAAGCTCAGCGGACACTGTAAATTCATAAATTTTGGTTATTCGTCTTTTTTTCAGTTTCCTTGGTGTAGTTTTAAATTTTGCTTTGAGTTTGTCCCAGTTTCAAGGTTGATCCCAGGATCCCTGAGGCTGGAAAAGCCCTCCCAGCCCATGGAGTCCCAGCTGTGCCCGATGCCCACCTTGTCCCCAGCCCAGAGCTCTGAGTGCCACCTCCAGCCCTTCCTGGGACACCTCCAGGGATGGGCACTCCAAACCTCCCTGGGCAGCTCTTCCCAAGGCCTGACCTCCCTTTCCATGAGGAAATTCCTGCTGGTGTCCACCCTGAGCCTCCCCTGGCCCAGGCTGAGGCCGTTCCCTCTGCTCCTGTCCCTGTTCCCTGGGAGCAGAGCCCGACCCCCCCGGCTGCCCCTCCTGTCAGGGAGTTGTGCAGAGCCACAAGGGCCCCCCTGAGCCTCCTTTTCTCCAGGCTGAGCCCCTTTCCCAGCTCCCTCAGCCTCTCCTGGGGCTCCAGCCCCTTCCCAGCTCCGTTCCCTGCCCTGGACACGCTCCAGCCCCTCCAGGGCTCTCCTGCAATCAGCAGGAAAATCCTGGCTGCTGTTTGGAGATGAGCCCACCAGGTGATTTTGGAACACGGGCCATGATTTGGTGTGAATTAGCCCCATTCACGTCCCTCTTTCTGAGGGGTCATTTTTGCTTTATCCCAAGTTTGGGGGATGGCAGGAGCCGGACTGGAGCGTGGCTGTCCCAGCACTGGAGCTGCCTCAGCACCCGGATTTATTTATAAACCTCTCCACAGCTGCAGGTACTGTTTTCCTCATAATTGATAGTTTCTAATAGGCACTTTTAAAAATTTTTTGTTGTTTTAATGGGAGGTGGAGTGGGGGTTGCAATTTGTCGAGCCCAGTCAGCTCCCAGACTGGGAGTTGGATATTTTGGGAAGCTAATAACAGCCAACCCAAAATGGAGGAGAGGGGATCAAACTGGAGCGGTCCTGGGGCTGAGCAAACAGTTGTGCCAGGGGAAAAAATAAGGGATATTTGTGCCCTGAGGGATCATAAATCCCTGTGGAGGAACTGGGATGTGTTCCAGCCTTTTTGGTTGTCCAAAGCCCATTTGTCCCATGGGCTCTGGGAGGCTCTGGGTCTCCAAGAGTAAAATTTCAGGACACTGGAGAGCCAGAGGAGTCCATGCAGCCAAACCATGGCCTAAAATGTCCCATTCCGTGGGTATTCCCAAAGGCCTGAGCAGTTGGAATGCCAGGACTTGAATTTTGTTCCCAAAGAATCCAATAGTGCAGCTCCTCAGCCTTTCCTCAGGTGCTGCTCCTGAGGGTAGAAAATGAGGAATTTTCTGCTCCTAAATCCTTGGTGGATTTTGGGGATACACAGCCTTGGCTTGGCTTTCCAGGCTCTGGCTTGGAAAGGTTTGTTCAGCCAAAAATATCTTGGGAATGTCCTCAATCCCGTCCTTTTCCTGATCTTTTCCAAGGGGGAATGTTGCACTCTGGAGGTTTCTCCAGCAGACTGAGGGCACTGCACCATCAAAGAATTCCACTTGGAGGGTGCTCAGTGTGGCCACTGCCCTGATCCCAGGAAGTTTGAGCCCACAGGGATTTGCTCCCCGAATCCCAAGTGCACCAAAACCCCCTTTGTTGGCAGTGTGAGCATCAAGAATTCCAGGATCTTCTGTCCCAGTGTCACTCTGGAAATCCTCTCCTGCCCGGAGCTGCAGGAGGAGCCGGGCTCCAGCACCCAGGGATGTGTTGGTTGGGAAGTGATCCAGGCAGGGATTGGAATGGCAAAATTCAGCCTGGCTCACGGGCTCCTGCAGCTGGGCCTGGGCTTTGGTCCCCAAAACTCATCCCTGTCCCTTGGGGGGATCAGGTCTGTTGGCTGAGCCGTTGCCAAGGAAGGAAGACTTTGGGATATAAACCACTCCCTCTCCACCTTCCAGGCTCCTGTCAGCTTCTGGAAAGCTGGGGTGTGGGGTCACATCAGCTCCTCAGTGTCCAAGGCTGGATGGAGCTTGGAGCAGCCTGGGACAGTGGAAAGCGTCCCTGCCCATGGAGAGGTGGAACAAGATGAGTTTAAGGTCCCTTCCAAGCCAAACCACTCCATGATTCCATGACATTCCCTTATTTTTGTATCCCATTAACCTGTCTTCATCTCAACCCCCCAAGTTTTCCCGTTGTTCTGGCTCTCTCCCCATGCCCTGGCACTGAGGGAGTGCCCCTGAGTCTGGGTGGGCTTGGCTGCCAGGTGAAACCATGAGGATCCTTCTTGGTGCCCAGTCTGGTGCTCCAAGGGTTGAGATCCCAGAATCCCAGAATTGTCAGGTTTGGAAGGGCCCTCTGGAGATCACCCAGGCCAACCCCTCCTGCCCAGGCAGGGTCACCTGGAGCAGGTGACACAGGAACACATCCAGGTGGGTTTGGGATGTCTCCAGGGAGGGAGAATCCATCACCTCCCTGGGCAGCTGTTCCAGGGCTCCATGGAAAGAGGTTCTTCCTCCTTTTGGGGTGGAATTTGTCGTATTTTAGTTCATGGCCACTGCTCCTTGTCCTGTCACTGGCACCACTGGAAATACCACACAATTCTGACTAGAATGTGTTAAAACAGATTTATTAAGAGCACTTTCTGCACCAGTTTCGCAGTCTCTGGTCACAACGGGGATTTATTCGCTCTCAGAGCTCTGCTGCTTGTTTGTTGTTGTTTATTTGAGTTATTTGCTCCCCGAGCTGTGGTGTTCCAGACCTGCTCGAGGTGGCACCTCCCTGGCTGTGGTTGTTCCCTGTTTGTCCCCTCTGAGGGCTGGGGGAAGATTTTCACTTCCTAGGACTGTGTAACCCTGGTTTGTGACGTGGGAAAATTCCTGGTGCTGGGGCTAATTCAGAGCTCTGCCCTGAGCTTTGTGTGCTGGGAGCCATCACCTGGAATTCCAGAACCATGGAATCCCAGAAGGGTTTGGGGTGGGAGGGACCTTAAAATCATCCAGGGCCACCCCTGCCATGGCAGGGACCCCTCCCACTGTCCCAGGCTGCTCCCAGCCCCAGTGTCCAGCCTGGCCTTGGGCACTGCCAGGGATCCAGGGGCAGCCACAGCTGCTCTGGGCACCCTGTGCCAGGGCCTGCCCACCCTCCCAGGGAACAATTCCTTCCCAAGATCCCACCCAGCCCTGCCCTCTGGCACTGGGAAGCCATTCCCTGTGTCCTGGCCCTCCATCCCAAGTGCCTCTCCAGCTCTCCTGGATCCCTTTAGGTGCTGATTTCTCTGAGCTGGGAGAGTGAATCACTGCTGAGAAATCCAACATTTCTCCCTGTGTAGGATTTTCTGCTCCTCAGCCTCCACTGACTCTGAGTAATCCGAGTGACTGGGAGAGGGTTGTAAATCCCAGCATCCCAATCCCCACTGCCCAGGACATTCCTGCCGACCTCGGGGAGCTCTAAAAACAGCTGTGGTCTCAAACCCCTCCTTAATTGCACTGTGAGGAGCACGAGCCCCCTCCCAGGGTTATTCTGGTGGGAATTCACAGTCCCTAAACGCTGGCATTTAGGAAAGGACAATAGTGGTGTTCCTCATGTGAGAATCCACAGAAATGTTATGGGTTCTTTCAATGGGAAGTGTGGCCAAACCACACAGACCAGCTGGAGTCCCGTGGCACAGGGGCTGACCAAAAGTATTTGCTGAGGGATTTTTGGGAGGATGAAATCCAGTCCAGGGGTTCACCAAGGTGCCTCGTTCCTGCACACACGTGCAGTGCTTTGTTTTCACAGAATCCCAGGATTTAGGCTGGAAAAGCCCTCCCAGCCCATCAGTCCCAGCTGAGCCCGATGCCCACCTTGTCCCCAGCCCAGAGCTCTGAGTGCCACCTCCAGCCCTTCCTGGGACACCTCCAGGGATGGGCACTCCAAACCTCCCTGGGCAGCTCTTCCCAAGGCCTGACCTCCCTTTCCATGAGGAAATTCCTCCTGGTGTCCACCCTGAGCCTCCCCTGGCCCAGGCTGAGGCCGTTCCCTCTGCTCCTGTCCCTGTTCCCTGGGAGCAGAGCCCGACCCCCCCGGCTGCCCCCTCCTGTCAGGGAGTTGTGCAGAGCCACAAGGGCCCCCCTGAGCCTCCTTTTCTCCAGGCTGAGCCCCTTTCCCAGCTCCCTCAGCCTCTCCTGGGGCTCCAGCCCCTTCCCAGCTCCGTTCCCTGCCCTGGACACGCTCCAGCCCCTCCAGGGCTCTCCTGCAGGACCCAGAACTGGACCCCTCTGTCAGGGAGTTGAGGTTTTATTTCCATGTTGTTGACTTTCCCTTGGATCTGGGGGAGAACCTGTGTTCACTTTGCTTTCCCTGTTGATTTCACTCCAACTCAACAACTCGCTTGGTTCCATCCAGCTCCAGAAATCAGAGCTTTCTGCAGAGCTCTCCTGAAAGATTCCTAACAAACATTCCTTGGAAAATAATGAAAAAGGCCCTCTTGGCAGAGAGAAGACTTTCCAGGTGGCCAATTAACTTTAATGAGTTTTCTGCTCTTTTTGTGTTCCTTATTTGAAAACATCTCCTGGGGGTTGCTTGGAACCTTCTGGAGTTTTGGGAAGGCTGCTGGCTTCTCCAGGCTGGGGTGGTTTAGGCAAGCTTAAGGGAGAGAAGAAAACTTTCTCTGACTTCAGATACACAGATGCCATTTGTTTGTGACATCTCTCAAAGTGCTGGCCCTGCCTGGGAGCTCAGATGGAAATGCCTGGATCTCTTTTGTCCCTTGGCCAGTTCTTCGTAGGTTTTTTTCCAGTGCTTTTTATTTTTGCTACAAAGAAGTCCAATCTGAGTTTTTAATTTGAGCCTCATTGTCAGCAACCAAACCAGTCCTCTTCCTATGCCAGGAAACTGCCCTTTGGAGATATTTGTACTTCATTTGCTTTCAAGCTGCATCAGGTGTCTCCTATAATTAAATTAATTTCCACCTATTCTTCTTCATTTCTCTCATCTCTCCTTCAGTGCATTCCTGAGGCAATTGCAGCTCTTTCAGTTCTTCTCACTGAGCATTTCTGTCATTGGCAATGGCCAGGGAGCTGCTTGGGGAATGTTCTGTCCCTGGATTTCTGGGTATGAGCCCAGGGGTGCCCAGGTGGCCAAGAACACCCTGGGCTGGAGGAGGAATTGTGTGTCCAGCAGGAGCAGGGCAGGGATTGTCCCTCTGTGCTGGGCACTGAGAGGCCCCTCGAGGGCTGTGCCCAGTTCTGGGTCCTGCAGGAGAGCCCTGGAGGGGCTGGAGCGTGTCCAGGGCAGGGAACGGAGCTGGGAAGGGGCTGGAGCCCCAGGAGAGGCTGAGGGAGCTGGGAAAGGGGCTCAGCCTGGAGAAAAGGAGGCTCAGGGGGGCCCTTGTGGCTCTGCACAACTCCCTGACAGGAGGGGCAGTGAGGGGGGGTCGGGCTCTGCTTCCGTGTCCCAAGGGAAAGGAGGAGAGGAAATGGCCTCAAATTGCACCAGGGGAGGCTCAGGGTGGAGATTTGGAACAATTTTTCCCTCCCAGAGNTCCCTGCAGAGGTTATGGAGCAGATCAGGTGCCTCTCAGTTCCCAGGAAGCACCGTTTTTATTGGAATGTTTTCCAGAGAAATCAGGGCGATATTAAGACACAAATCAGGCATCCTGCAGCTTCCGACGTTGGTTTCCCTCCTGAGGAGCTGTGGAGTTCTCCTGTCACTGTCCCTGATCCCGTCCCCCTCTGGAATCTGCCTGGAGCAGGTTCTCCAAATCCAGTCTGGAGCATGGAGCTGCTCCTGGGGATGGAGCTGTTTGCTCTTCTCTTCATCTGGAGAATTCCTTCCATTTATCCTTACAAACCCTTCCTCTTCCAGGTGGGAAAAGTGGGAATGATGGAACGGTTCGGGTTGGAAGGGACCTTAAAGATGATCTCATTCCAACCCCTTGCCACGGGCAGGGACACCTTCCACTATCCCAGGTTTATTTCTTTTTAATTTTACCTCTTTTCTTCTCTTTTAATTGCTGAGGACATCAGTTTGGAAAATCCTGGTCGGGCCTGGTGGATCCGGGGAATGTGATGGTGGCTCCACATTCCAAAGGATGTTTGAGTGCCTGGAATCCTGCACCTTTATTTTATTATTTAATTTTTTAAAAGCCTAATTAAAATTAAAAGAGTTCCAGGAGTGTTTGGACAACGCTCCCAGGGATGCCCAGGGTGGGATTTTTGGGATGCCTGTGCAGGGCCTGGAGTGGGACGGGGTGATCCCTGTGGGTCCCTTCCACTCAGGATATTCCGGGGTTCCATGAAAAGCTTTCCCCACAAATGAAGAGTCCCGGGGAGACTGCACATGGAATCCAGCTCTCCTGGAATTTTGAATTATCCCAGAGTATCCCGGGTCACCTGAAGGTTATTGGAGAAACCTTGGAGATAAGGGCTGATTGTTCCTGAGGAGTGACACACAAGTGTTGCAGAAGTGAGGAGAATTTGGAATCACGGATTTTTTTATCACTTCCTTCCCTTTGAGGGACACAATTCCCGAGCCAATTCCTTTTTTATTGCTGCTCTCCCAGCAGTGGCCGCTCCAGCTTCAAAGGGAGAGGTTTTTCCCACCCAGATGGAGCCAGATTTGGGATCAAAAATTGCCGCAGAATCAAACGGATCGCGGCTCTCTTCCTCCTGCTGCACCTTTTCTTTGGGAAACAACCTCATTTTCCATAACTGTAGTAGGGGGTTTTATTTAAAAAATATTTATATTCTCTTTTATTTTATATTTTTCAGAGT
>VZRO01004454.1:0-33515 GCA_013397915.1 Daphoenositta chrysoptera
GAGCACTGCGGCTGTGGGTTCACCGAGAGCCCCCCGGAGCCATCCCCGAGGGGCTCGGGGACGGAGCAGGGCGGTGACAGGCGGTGTCCCCACAGATGTCACCTGAGCCTGGGCGGGCACCGCCTCAGCGTCCAGACCTACCCCTGGACCAAGTCCAGCTACGGCAGCGGCAGGAGGTTCATCGCCACCGCCTACGTGGTGTCAGCCTGAGGGGGGGCTGCGGGGCGAGCACCGCCCGCTCTGGGGTCGCCCCCGCGCTGCGGGGCCGGGCCGGGGGCGGCGGGGCCGCACCGCCCGCGGCAGCACCGGCGGGAACCCATCGGAAACAGTAAAAACGGAGGAAAAAACAAACAGGAAAGAGGAGGAGGAACCCGGGGCGTTGCTGTCCAGCACGGCGCCCGGCCGGTGTGCTGGCAGGGAGCTGGTGGGAGGACCAGAGGCCCCGGGGGTGGGCGGGAGCGTGGCAGCCCCCTCGCCTGCTTGCCGGAGGTCGAACTGCAAAAGCCATCGGTCAAGGACGGGCTGTTCTGAACAGCCGTGGCCGGCGCTGCCTCCAGTTCTCAGAAAACTGCCCCGCCCGCGACCACGTGGGCTAGAAACGGGCTCTTTGTTAATGACGCTAATTGTGAAGTTAATTGGTGTGTGAAGTTGCAGCGAAGAGGTCAAAGACGTGGGCACGTCTAACGCAGACAAGCTGATGAGATGGGCAGGACTGAGCCAGCATCCGGATGGCGGGACTGGGGTGACGCAGCTGCTTGGCACCCTGCTGGGGTCAGAGAACTTGCAGCCCAGCAGTCTGTATCGGTACGATGGAGGAAATGCAGCTTGAACCATCACTGAAACATCTCCACTGTCAGGAGGACTGCCGAGAAGGCTTCCAGAGTCCCCTTTCCCCGGCCATCCTGCCTCAGGCAGGGCTGGCCCTGTGCATGGCTCAGCCTCGTCACTGGATGACCACTGCAGTGCAGGGGCCGCTGGGCTTCCAGGCTTGGGCTGACAGCAGCACAGGCATCCCTGGATCCAGGCTGCTGTTCTCAGAGAGACAAAACCCTCTGGTCTGAGTCAACTGCCAGGAAGGTCATTGGCAGTGGGTGAGCACAGAAACCCTTTGTGCTGCTGCAGCACAGGGCAGAGGGGGTTGCAGCATAAGACTTTACAGCTTGTCCTGCTTGCCTGTGAGTCTGCTCTCCTGTGTCCTGGGTGCATCAGAGGTTTCTGTGGGGAACAGGACCAGGGCACTGTCCCAGTAATGCTACTGTGAAGAGCAGCATCCGTCCCCTGCTGCTGGCTGTGAATCCTCAAGCAGCCAGAGGCCATCCACTGGTCACTCACTCCCTCCCATGCTAAGGGACACATTTGCAGTTGAGTTCCCTTATGATTCTCTTTGCCAACAGCCCTAAACATGTCCCCTGAAGCAGAGGATGTCCCACAGTTGTCATGCAGATGTTAACTGTTCATACCCTCTGGGATACAGTGTCCCTTGAGCTTTGCCAGGTCTCCAAAGAAAAGCTGTCGATGGTCAAGGACACCCTGGACAGATGGCAGCCTCAGGAATTTTGCAAAGGCAGAAGCATAATAGCAGTGGGTTGTCTGTCACCAGCTTGCCTTGGGGTCCTAGCTGGGTTGGCCATGCTGGCACATGTGGCAGCATGCAGCTGGGGCTGTGCAAGGATGAGGAGAGGGGACAGAAGGGCAGAGCAAGCCCGTAATCTGGGGCAGAAAGGCATCACGCCTTCAAGAGGGCACTAGACTCCCTGTGGGATGCCACAATGGGCAGCACCAGAGCTTTTAGGGGGGTCCAGCACAGGGTCTGGAGCACGGTGCTGAACAGGGTGACATGTGCCCGTGGCACTGGAGCTGCAAAGGTCCCCAGGGAGAGCAGGGCAGAGCCCCGCACTCAGCCTCCTGCACAGCCTGTGCCCCTGCCTGCCCCGGCTCCCCTGGCTCGGGGCCTCGGCCCTGGCTCCAGTGTCTGCACGCTGCCTGGAGGCAATGCAGCCCCCCCACTCCGTGCCTGGTTTCCATGGCAACTCCAGCTGAAATTACATTAAAAAGAAATGAAACCAGCAGCTTTTCTGTTTGGTAGGTAGGGGGAGGGGAGCTCAGCTGGGAAAGGCTGGGGAAGGGGGTTGAAGTTTGGAAGGGGGGGGGCTTTGGGACAGATGAATTCCCATATGGGGTCCCAGTGCTGGGGGCAGCAGGGCTGGGGGAATGCGGGGACACCCCCCCACGGTGGCACTTGGTGTTGGCAGTCCTGGATGCTGTGGTGCCAGCTGTGGGGGTCCAGCACCCTGCCATGGTGGGGTGATACCAGGGTCCTCCCACTGCCTCTGTAGGGTGGGTGCCAGGGACATGAGGACCAGCACAGGGCACCCCACCCAGCCAGGCAGTCCCCGGGCCCTGCCTGCTCCAAGAAGAGGCGAGACACACCGCTATTAAAAATATCACTTCTGTTTTATTTGGAATTTGTTACTCTGCGCGGGTGACAGGGTATAAATACATTCTCCAACGAGCATCCTCACCCTCAGCCCTGCGCGGGGTGGGGGCCGGGGCAGGCTGCAGGGCCGTTGTTGTGCTGGCCCCGGGCAGTAGGGCCAGCAGGGCCATCGATGCGCTGGCCCCAGGCAGTAGGGCCAGCCGGCACCGGTGCGTCACGGCCGCCAGCACGGGCAGCGTCTGCCAGCCGGACCGTCTTGCACAGGGACGAGATGTGGTGTCCCCACAAGGACCTGTCCCTTTCTCCTGCCTCCCCCGGCCCCACGTGCTAGTGCTCACCAGGGGGGGCTGAGACTGGGGTACCCTACGTGGGATCCCCTGCAGCTCCTTCTCCATGCCCGGCCACACCAAAGCCACTCGGCTTGAGCCACGTGCGGCTCGGTGGCCACAACAGCCCAGCAGATGCCCCAGCCCCAGCACAGGTGCTCCCTGCCCCACACAGGCGCTCCCTGCCCCACACAGGCGCTCCCTGCCCCACACAGGCTGCATCACCCCAAAAGTCCCTGCCCAGGCGTCTGTTCCAGCTGCACGTCCTGGATGCTGGAGCTGGGATCACCCCACGATGGGGTAAAGGCCCCAGTGGAAGCAACCTAGGAGGCAGAGTCGATGTTGGTGAGCAGCTCACCTGCTCCTGTCACCCCACTTCTGCTGCAGGCTGCAAACCACTGGCTCTGCTTTTGGGCAACGGCATGGGCAGGGAGGGCACAGCGCAGCCCTGGGGCAGTGCTGAAGGGATGTGGGATGCTCCTGGGGGAGCAGGCCAGGGTGGGGAGCATGAAGGGCTGTCCTGGGTTCATGGGAGTGAACAGACAGTGCTCGGAGCAGGTGATGCCCACACGGGGCAGCGGGTGGCACTGGCCAGTGGTGGCAGTGAGGGACCGGGGCGGGGGTGCTCGCAGGCAGGCCGTTGGATAGGCTTTTTGGCTGAGATACGTGGGCACGGGTGACAGAGGAGGGAGAATATCAAAAAATACAAAAGAGCGCGGCCCCACAGTGCAGGAGGCACTGCCCTGCCTGGTGCCCACCCACGGCCGGCGGGCGCCATGGGGGGCCGGCACCGTGCGCACACGCTGGCTTCTAACTGGCTTTTTATTTTATATCAAGAACACTTGGTTTTAAAATCTTTACAAAGGACAAAACGCGGCGACTCCGTTAGTGTGTAAAGAACTAAAGATCTGCTTAAAAAACGTCTCTGCAAAGAGAAATGACTGACACAAAAGAGATTCTCTGCAGCGCAAAGAGGGGCAGAGGTGCCAAGTCTCCAGCTCAGGGCCCCGCTCCCAGGGTCCCTGAGCCCTGGCACCAGCCCCAGTGCCCGCACCCAGCACAAGGCCAGGTCCCTGGACCCTGCCCATTCCCTCTGCCTATAGCACCATGGCCTGGGGCCACTTCTCAGCACAGTGAAGGAGCCTTTTCCAGGGCTGCCAAGATGCCTGGGGATGTCTGGGCACTGGCCGAGAGGGATGCCCAGTCCCGCTCCTCATCAGTCCCAGGGTGCTCGGTGGGCTCAGCACTGGGGATGTGATCGCCCCACTGGGAGGCACAGCCACGGCACTGGGAGCCCCATGGCCACTGACAGTGGGGAACCCCTGCCCACCTGCATGGGTGGGTTGTGCAGGGTTACACCGTGTCTCTCCTGCACCCCACTGGCATCCCGGGGCAACCCATGGGGCCCTGAGGCCAGGAGAGTCAAAGCACTTCTCAAAAGTTAGATAGGAACAGAAGAAAGCGCTGGGGCCACTCTGGGACCCCACAGGTCTCTGGGCTGGGAGCTGCACCGTCCGTGGGTGCTGCCCCTCCGTCCGGGGGCTCTGTGGGCCCCGCTGGTCCCTCTGCCAGTGTCTGCTGCGTGTGTGTGCGTGCGTGCATGCGTGTGCGCCGGCGGCGGGCAGCTATACCCTGGTGGTGGAGTGTGAGTGCGGAAGCCCCGTGCTGTTGAAGCCGGCGGTGAAGGTGTTGTAGGGGTGCAGGGTCTGCAGCCCCACCAGCGAGTTGGGGATCATGGTGATGGTGTTGGGGGTCATAAGCGGGATGTCGTCCGGAGAGCGGCGCAAGGTGAGGGTGTAGTCGGGCAGAGCGGCCAGGCGCAGGGTGTCGTGGGATGGCACAGCTTCGCACTCGTGGTGCCCCTGGCTCACCTGCAAGGAGGGCATCTCCTCATCAGGCGCGTGGGCGATGTCGTTGGAGGCGCCGCGCTGGGGGCTGGGCTGCCGGTGCGTGTCCTGCCGGCGCTTGTCTTTGCGGTAGTAGAGGGCGGCGAAGGCCAGCACGTTGAGGAAGAGGAGGGAGGCGCCCACGGCGATGGTGACGCTCAGTTCAGTGGAGTAGTCGCGGGGGCTCTCGAGCAGCGTGCCCGCCTCTTGCTCTGGGCTCCACTTCTCCTTCCCGTTCTCGCTGTTGTAGGCGGGCGAGATGGCGGGGCGCTTGGTGGTCCAGATCTTGCTGTTGGGCCGGCGGGTGATGTGGGAGTTCTGCGTGGTGTCGGGTGGTGGCACTTTGGTGGTGGTGGAGGTGTAGTGGAACATATCGTGCAGGTTGTACAGGTGGGGAACCAGGTGCTTCCAGAAAGCCACCTTGGTGGCCCGGTAGTGGTCGCGTACCCGTGGCTTCAGCCCAATGTGCAGGTACAGCTGGTCACGGGGGTTGTACTTGGACCAGGCCACCTCCTCAAACCGATTGGCCTTGGTGTGGATGAACTTGGTGTCCTGGGGGACAGGCTTGTTGGGGTCCCTGTGAAACACAGGCAGAACAGAACTAGCACTGGGAAAAGCCAAAGAAGCAAAGAGGGAAAGCTGGATGCAGAGATGGAAACTGAGGGGACCTTTGCCAGTGGTGGCACAGGGTGGGCTGGCAAAAGGTCCTGCATGACTGGGTAGCACCTGAACCCTGGGTCAAATCTCACCCATGATAACCAGGGCCAACCAGCCTCCCCACCCCTGGGGCTTGGCCGGGTCCTGTCCCAGGGGCTGGCCATGATCTAAGCTTCTTGCTTTGGGGTTGATGCCATTGCCCCAGTGCAGGTGCAGCACACGGACCTCTGGGCACAGGGGGCTCAGCGTCCCACACCAGGCATGACAACACCCCCCACCACAGCCCCAGGGAGTACAACTGCAGTGAGGGCAGACCCCCGAGGCACGGCACCCGTCCCCACTCACCCTGTCTTGGCAAAGTTGGTCCAATAGGTCATCACCACAGCACTGAGCATGACGTCGTTCTTGGAGAAGTTGCAGGGAAAGAGGTCTGTGGGGCCAATCATGGGGATCCCAAACACGTAAGGCACCTCATCCCCGTGGGCTGCATCGGACCATGCAGGCTTCATCAGGCTCTGGCAGTGGTGGTAGAAGGCGTAGAAGTAGGTGGGAGAGCCATAGCGGGCGTGCAGGTCGGCTGTCACCACCGACGGCTCTACCCACTGGTGGTCAGTGAAGAGGGCCACCAGAGTCTTGCGGCGTGTCTCGGGGTTGTCTCGGTCGGCCCAGTCCGTGTACATGAACTTGATGGTCTCCCTCAAGGTGTCCTTGCCCTCAGGGTAGCCGTACAGGTTGTCTACAAAGTTGGAGACTGAATAGTCAAAGTCGCTGCCTGAGACGCCGTCCTCAGGGTCCACCACACCCTCCACAAACTTCAGCCCTTCACCCTGGTTGACCCCCAGCATGATATCATAGTTGAGGAACTCGCCCTGCTCCATCAGGATCTCTGGGTCATCCGGGATCACATCCCCATCAATGACAGGCCCAAAGGCCACGTGGTAGCGAGCTGGCTGAATGTCTTGCTCTACCAGCTCCTTGGCACTCTTCTGCCGCAGGCAGTCCACCATGTCCACGGTGTCCAGCACATTGCAGCCCACCTTGTCAGCCAGCATGCTGGTGTACTTCACTGGCTGGTAGTTCACAGCCCAGCTGGAGAGCGCGGAGCCGCTCTGGATGATGGCTCTCTGGAAGAGACCTGCAATACAGGCAAGGAGTGGAGGAAGCTCTCAGCAGGGTTCCAACACCCCAGTGCTGCAGTGCAGGATGCAGCATGAAGTCATTGATGCTCTTGTACCCCTGCAAGGACCCAGCACTCCAGCCCACACCTGGCCTTGTCCCCGGGCTGTGCTGCCTGCTGAGCCTGCAGGCTCACACAGGGGGCTCAGCTCAGGGCTGCTGTGGGGATGGCAGGGTGACAGCTGGGAATGCAAGGGGGTGCTCCTGGAAGCAACCAAGGGCTGCTGTGCTCCCTGAGGATCCCATTGCAGGGGATGGCCCAGCATCCCTCTGTCCCGGTGCGGGGAGAAGAGGGGCCATGGTTGCATCACAGCCTGGCCTTGCTGAGCAGCCCGTGCTACCCCAGCCACCCCAAGGATGTGTCACCTGAGCCCCCGAGGGGCACACGCTGCCCCTGGCTCAGCACCATCCTCCAGCCCAGGTTAGCACCTGCTTCAGTGAGCAGCCAGGCTGCGGGCTGGCAGCAGTGGGAGGGTTAACGCCTGCTTGGGGACACTTAACCCTGCCGTGTCCCACCCCACCGCTTTGTCAGAGTCCCCCTCGACCCCCTCCCTGCTGCTTCCTGCCCAGCTGGGGCTGCTCAGTGCCAATCCGGCCCTGCAGGAGCACGCTGCCAGATGCACAAAGAGGGCCTTTCTGCCACCAGGAACACAGAGGGAGTGGACTTTCGCCCTGGAAAACGAGGCCACAAAGGCCCTGGCCCAGGCAGAGAAATGCGTGGCTTCGCTCCAGTCCCATGTCAATGGTGCTTGTGCTCAGAATACAAAGGGTGGTGAGGAAGCAGAGCCTCCGGGCCGTGAAAGGCAGCCAGTCCAGGGTGCACCCAGGGGTCCCTGCTCCCTGACCAACCCTCTCTGCACCCCGAGTGCTGCCTGCACCCCTGCCAGACCCCAGCACTTGCTCGCTGCGAGGGACTCTTCCAGGGGATCCCTGAGTGGCGCTGGCACAGCAGCGTGGTGGCCATGGGGCTGCCCCTGGCACCCTGAAATGCAGAGAACCCCTGTGCAACCAAGGCTGTGCCACTCTGCGGGGAGGCAGAGCAGCACCTTCCCGCAACAGAAGTGCTCAGAGGCTCCTGGCTCCCGGCCACCATGTCCATAGCTCTTGTCTGCACGCACAGTCCTCACTCTGCCAAGTACCTGACGTACAGTCCCATGCACTGGGACAAAGAGAAGTCACAAGCTCTGTTTGTCACCTCCCGGTGCCCTAGAAAGCCATACCCAGCCTACAGGCTGGAGACTGGCCATGGGTTTGCTTGCTCTGCACCATCATCCACGTGCCAAGGAGCCAGGATGGGGTTTCCTGGCTCCCGGGAGATGCTGTCCCAGCAGCAGCTATTGCACCCTGCCAGCAGCACCACTTCCCAGACAGACCCACCAGGCTGGGCTGTGGCCCTGCCCACCACTGCCTGGGGAAGTACTGGGCAGCTGATGTCACTAACAGCTGGGCATGTCCCTGATGGAGCCCCTTTGCCACGTCTCTGCACGGCCGCATCCCAGTCCAGGAGGACCCAGGACTCTGTGAGAGCCCAGACTTGTCACCTCCTCCCGCTCCATGCCAGCACCTGACTGAAGCCTGACAAGCACCCCAGGGAGGCATCAGCACCCTGCACTCCACACTGGGCCTCTCCAGCCTGCTGAGGCCCAGGCAAGAAGACAAAGCTCTGCCTTTCCTTCCTGGTCCCCTCCAAGGTGAGGGTCCAACGCTCCCTGCCTCCTGCAGGACTGGCTGCTGCAGCATTGTGGAATCAAATGGTGGGACCAGGGCTCTGCCAGAGGCTGGTTGGTCCTGCAGGCTGCCACCAGCTGCTGCCAGCTCCTGATTTCCTCTTTGCTTTGCCCAGTAGATGAGACTGGAAACACTTCTGGGGGTGTCTGGGCCAAGCCCTGCTCAAAGCAGAGTGCTGGGTGCCTTGTCCAGCTGAGGTCTGGAGGGCTGGCAGCAAAGGGCAGAAGCCCCCATGGAACAGGAGATGGGGCAAAGGAAGCTCATAAAGTTTGCCTGGCAGAGACTGCTCCTGCCTGGCATGGCTGGCTGGGGAGGGAAGCAGCACTTTGGTCACTGATGAGGGATCCACCTGCCTCCAAGGCCTGAGGCTGGCAGGGAGCTGTGGATTTCCCCAGTAGCCAGACACGACATGAGCTGTACCAAGCCTCCAGTGTCTGCCTCTTGCAGCACCTGGCAGAGCAGGCACAAAGCAGCAGCTTCATTAATAGCTTGTGATCACTAGAAGTTTTATTTTGATGCAATAAAAACAAACCCACCTGGTCTGCAGGCTGCAACTTAGCACTGCTCCCACGCCATGTTCCAGAGCCAGCTACCCATCCCTGGGGATATGGGTGCTCTGGGAATTTTCTGAGGTCATTTTACGGCCATTTGGCTTTATGAGACACTGGCTGCAGCAGTGGGCACTCCTCTCCCACCTCACAGCATTTACAGCCAGCAGCAGCTCCCCTGCCCCAGCAGCAAGGGTGCTGAGCACCCAGCACTGCTGAGGTGCAGGGGGGCCACACCAGAGGCACTGGGGCTGGATGGGGCAGCAAAGGATTCATCATGCAGGTGGCAGGGCTTAGTGGTGGAAAGGGTAGCATCACCTGAAAAGTGCTAACTGGCAGGACTGTTTTTCATGGCTGAAAAGTCACAAGGAGCAGCCTCTCCAATCCACCCTCACCCCCTCTCCATGCTGCTCCATTCTGGACCCCTGCAAGAGGCTGGGGCCACCTGGGCAGCCAAGCACACACTCCTGCACTCCTGTGATGGAAAGGAGCACCCTAAGAAGCACTGAGAATGTATTACACATAATTTTCTCTCCCCAGCCTTTCACACTCAATATGGGCAGAGAAAACACTTTTTCTTTCTGCAGGAGCTTTCAGCCTGTAAAAGACTCTCCATCATTAGCCGTCAGCCCTGCTGAGGTTCTGGAGGTCTCTGATCCTGTGTGATTCCCAGGCTGTTGAGCAGGGCAGCAGCTCTTCACATCAGCTTTGAGTGCAATTTGCTGTGTGTCTCTGAAGGGCAAACTCATGCCCGTGTCTACTGCTTACACATGTCCTTTTCTCCTCAGCATCACACCTGGGGACACAGCACTGGAAGATGGCTGCATCCTCATGTAAAGCCCATGAGCAGGTCCCTGGCAGGCTGCTCCCCTGTGGACCATATCCAGTTCAGGCTTTTCTCCTATAATTTCCTTTAGGAAGTTTATCAATAACATCTCTAGTCTCACAGTTAATTTTTTTCCCCTCAGTGCTTGATGCAAGTGTCATTGCAGGTGGTTTACATGCATTTGCTCTTATTCCAACACAATCTTTTAGCATAAATAATTCCCTTCTTTATTTAGAGTAAACACTCTGCTATATTTACAGATATTAATCATATTACTTCCACCTGTGTTTTGCTAGTTGCAGCACTTCCAGCTCTCCCAGTCTCACAACACAGGGCCCTCCAGCCCTCCCCAGGCTCTGTCTTCCCCTCTATTCCAGTATGAATACCTTTCCTAGCACTGAGATCCTTGTTCCCAGTGCCTGCGTGCATGCACCCACTCCACACCTGCACTTGGGAAACCTGAGCTCTAGGGCAGGGCACCGCAGGAGGGGTCCCCACCTCTCCCCCTGCCAAGATGCTGGCCCTGGGCTGCAGCCTTGTGCACAGGGAGCACCCACTCCATCCCTGGCTCCCACGTGCTCTGCCACTGGCCTCTTTCTGCCCATGATGAGAAGGTTTTGCTTCCCTGTCCTGGTCCAGACTCTCACCGGTGACTGATTAGAAAGCAGCCCTGACTTTGTAAGGCTGGGCAGCGGGTCCCAGGTGGGCTCTGTTCCCTGGGTGAGCATCAGCAGGGAGTTTGCTCACAGCTGCAGCATCCTCAGCTCGCTGACACCTACCTTCGGAGTGGTGGGAGAGGGTGAGCAGGCTGACACAGGAGGCGCCGATGCCGGAGCCGAAGACGGTGATCCGCAAGGGATCTCCCCCAAAGAAGGCGATGTTCTCGCTGACCCAGCGCAGCGCCTGGATCTGGTCCAGCAGCCCGTAATTGCCCTTGGCAGCCTGGTCCCCCGTGCTCAGGAACCCTGGGGGCCAAGGGGAGCCCGGTTAGGGATGAGGAAACAGGGAAAGTCCTGTTCTCCCACCCCCCTCTCCCAGATCTAGGGGAGCTTCTGTGGGACCCTATCCCACCACGAGACCCCACTACCAAGAGAGTTTTGTGAGTTTCAAGCTGGAGCAGGGACACCATTGAGCTCCAGCCACCTTCTGCACAGCACAGAGGGGTGAAAGGCTGAGAGAGCAGCTGCAAACCTCGGGGAGCCTCTTTGGCCAAAAACAAGCAGTGACAGGGTAAAAGGCACAAAGCTCTGTCCTACCCATACCACCTCCTGTGCTAAGAACAGCTCAGGACATCTCACACAAGCTCCAAGGGAAGCTGAGAAAGCATCAGTGGCTGCAGGCAGGGCGAGTGTGTGCACAGCCAATGCTTTCCATGGACTAGCGTGGACTGGGGGAGGCTCTATAAATGTAAGGAGGTGGGCTGGGCAGAGGAACCGACTGAGGCTTAAAATACAAAGGCTCTCAGTGAGGAAGAAGGTGAGAAATGCTTTCAATAGCACAGGAAACACCCAAGATAAGTTATCACACTTTCGTTTGCTTTGACTTTAAGCAGGAAGCCAAAACCATGGGCCCGAGTTAAAATGCAGGCAGGTAACCCCAGCACACAGGGAGCGGCCCCAGGGCTGTGGCTGGCACTTGGAGGTGGTCTGGCTGGGTGTGGTGCACCACCTCAATAGAAATGATGAAGGCATCACTTAAGTCTAATGTCATATTGTGACTCATGGTCTTTGCACCTATCCATCTTAAAGGCCCGACTTTTAATATTACAAGGTCGTGAATAGGTTTATTTTTACGTAACTATCATCTTCCACAAGAAACTATGGGCTCAGGAGGCCATTAGAGGGATGTTCTGCCCCAGGTACCAGACAGGAGCCCAGCTGCCAAGGGAGAGCACCATGCTAGGCTGGATGGCTAGGAAGAGAGCCAGCCCTGCCAAAAGCTTGGCTGGAAAGGAGCTTTTCCCAGACTTCTACACCCGTTGTTCTCATACTGCTAAGGGAAGCAGCAGTGGTGTTCCACACAAGCCTCCTGTGTCTCAGCCCCTGGGGGTTTCTGCTGCTGCAGGTGGGGGACTGCACTGCCTTTTGACCCTCTGTCCTCATTTTGCCTCTCTAAGTCATTGTGGAATCAGGACTGCCACTCTTCTCTGCGTGGCGCCCAACACCCTTCTGTGGTCCCCTCTGCAAACAGCCACATCATGGGGGGTTGCTGAGGGAGTCCCGGCAGCACAACTGGCTTGGAGGCAGCCTGTGACCAGGCAGGGAGAGCTGCCAGGTCCCCAGGACAGCCAGGCAGTACCCGCTGGCACCTCACCGCTCTGAGCCCTCTCAGGAGGAGATGCTGGGTAAACACATTTATTATTCATTTAACCACAAACCAATATTTGCTTTCAGTTGAGCCAGTTTGTGTAAATGAGCCGGGGGGGCTGGTGCCAGGGCCCGGACCGGGCTGTGACCGCGTGCTGGGGGCTCTGCCACGTGGCACCCGCTCGGCTGCCAGGGCGGAAGGCAGGGGCCGTGCCCACAGCGCATCCCGCGGGCCCCACGCCCCCCTCCACCCCCTTCCCGGCTGCTCCAAGTCCGGTCAGACACAAGGGTTGTCCCACTGCCCGGCTGTGCTGACGGCACGGCCCACGGCAGCCAGCTCATACCGAGCACTCCAACGCGGTAGTTCAGGGTGATGACAATCACGTTCCCATAGCTGGCCAGGATGCTGCCGTCTATCATGTTCCCCGTGCCCTCCATGTACGAGCCACCATGGATGTACACCATCACCGGCTTGGCCCCGCTGTCCCGGATGTCTGGAAGGAGAGGTGGTTAAACACAGGACCCCACCGACGGCCGCAGCACCCTGCCCGACAGGCAGACCAAGTACAAGGGCAATGCCAGCTGCCAGGACCAGGGAGGGGGCTTAGGAGCCAAAGCCAGAGCTCTCCTGGGGGCCACAGCACGGACCCCCAAAGCCAAACACCACTGAACCAACCCTGCCAGCCCCTCTTTGGGAGGTGGCTCTTGCTGCACTGTCCCCACGCTGCTGTCCCTTCAGGGGTCTGAGCACGTGAGGGAGGGACGCTGGCTGGACCCCGGTGCTCTTCCCCAGAGATGGGCTCTGGCAGCGTGTGGGAGCCAGATCAGGTCTGCTGCGGGTGGGAGTTGCAGAGTCCAGCCCTGGGATGCAGCCCCGTGTCCTGTCTTTGGCTGGACCCAAGCACTCCGTGAGTCCTGGAAGCTGGCATTGCGGAGGGGGGCAGGGATGGGGGTGTGCAGGACCTAGAAGGTGGGGGGGGCCACTGATGTGTGCTCCAATGCCTTACTCTCCCACTCCCCCTTCCCATTCCCCTGGGAAGGCAGAGACCTGCCTGCCTGGATGTAAACTCATGGCACCCCAGTGCCCAGACACAGACATGGCGATGAGCAGACAGTGTATGCTTGTGTGCACGTCAGGGAGGTGAGCACGGCATCTGGACGAGGACAGGGCATGAGGCATGGAGTGAGGATGGGGAATGGGACCCCGAGGGCCGGGCAGGAAGGACTGTGGGAGCCTAGGGGACAGGGAGCAGCCATGCTCCCTCTCTCGACTTCTCCTGTCCAGGGAACATCCTGCCCTTTCTGCCCCACTGGCTGGTGATCCCTCATGGAACCGTGGCCACCCTCAAGGCCATAACGCCCACGCTGGGCTCCTGGCGCATCTCGCCCACGCCACGCAGACGAGGCAGCTGCACCCGTCACGGAGACATCGCCAGGTCCCACGAGCCTGCGCTGCCCAGCCCTGGCCTGGGCTGGCCGTCCAGCACCCATGGACTTTGTCCTCCCTCGTGCAAACTCACACCCAGCACCTTGCTCGGGTGGGCTGGCTGTGCCTGCTTGGCCTCAGCTGCCCCAGGCAGCTGCTGCTCCCTGCCTGCCTCCCTCAGCAGTGCAGCACAGCCCCCTCCACAGCCCACCGGGGCTGGGACTGCTGGGGCACAGCCACACCAGTGCCAGTGCCCGGCTGGGCTGGTCATGCTCCCTCACCCCCAGCTAACTCCTGCCCGTGTCCACTCCTCCCTGTGGCTTGCCCATTGCAGGGGGCTGCAGACCAGGCTGATGGGTATCTGTGGCCATTCTCACCTTCAGCTGTGGCCCACGGCATGGCTAAAGGTGGCCTCCCATAGAGAAAACCTCTTCCCTCCAGGAGAATGAGGCTATGCCAAACCCAAAACCTGTGCTGGCCCTTCTCCTACTGCCAGGATGTAGCCAGACAAACGCACAGACCAGGGGAGCAAAAAGTGCTTGCAGCTCCTCGGGGACAGACGTCGCCTGTGTGGCAGAGCTACATCAGGACGATTCTTTCCAGGGCCACATGCTTGAAATGTGAGGGGCAGGAACATCAGTGCCTGTGCCCGTGTCTTCTCCTCCATCCTGCTCCCACTCACTGACATACAAAGGGAACTCCTCGAAGGAGAATGGCAACAATGTACAGAGATGTACCAGGAAATAAACAGCTCTTAACTGCTGCAGCACATTTTGGTGTGTGTGGATTTAGCACAGTCGAGTCACTTAGGCTGAATGCCAGTTTACTCCCTGGTACAAGAGATCCTGGGGCACAGGTTAGCCGGAGTAAACAACAGGGTTTTAGTACTGCCAAGGAAAAAGTTTTTCATCTATTTCCCAGATCCCCTAAATGCCATCTGCCAGGCCTTGTTCAAGCTGCCCTGGGCCTTCTGCACACCATGAGGTTTTACTGTCCTCAGCACATTAGGGCTGCACCCTGGCCTTCCTCCTACCTCCTCACCACATCTCTGCAGCCAAACACGCCGACTCCATAACCTGCAGACGAACCACCCTGTTTTACTAAAAATAGCCCATTCTGCAGCTTGCTTAGCCCTGGCATACGTCTAGAATCACATCTGCCTGAAAGCCCACTTGCTCCCTCTTGGCTGGTGCTTGCAAGAAAGACCTCACTTCTGTTGGGTGAGGAAGGAGAGGAGTTAACAGAAACCAAGTGGACCCTGGGTCTCCTGTGCATGGTCAGGTACCCTTTGGGGGCCAAGTGTTCAGGCTGCTGGCACAGCCACGGCAGGGCCAGGCAAGGGTGGATGGGGAGGTTGCTGGCTCCCAGATGCATGTCACCGGCTCTGGAGGGATGAGGCTGGAGGTGGGATGTGACCGGGCTCGGGGTGAAATGGGCCCAGGTGCCCGAGGGCTTCTCTCCTCCCAAGCTGCCATGCTTCCCCCCTGCCCTCGCTCAAAATGAGCGGGAGCAAACTTCTCCTAAAGCAGAAAAACCCCACGAGCTTTCCCCCCCGTCAGGAGGAGGGGAAGGTCCTGGGTGCCCTGCACAGCCGGCCAGCCTGCCCCCCACCCCGCGCAGCTGCCTGGCACGGCAGACAGACACACACAGGGCTCCCTGGGGGTGGCAGCGGATGGCGGGCACACGGAGCTGCTTTGCGTGTCATGCAGTGGCAGCCTCGAGCACAGAAATACCTTCATCTTCATCACCGTCATTATCCGCTAAGTCCTCGCCCTGTTTCTTAGCGCTGGCTCCTAGGGACCAAACACGAGGAGACAGAACAAAAAGGAAAACAAAAGGAAATAAAAACAAAACAACAACAAAAAAAGAGAATTCAAAAATAGCATGATAGCAGAGACAGTGGGGCCACGCCTGTGCCCCACAGCACTGCTGGCTAGTCACACTGCACCTCTCCCAGAGCCAGGGCAGTGTAGGGCACGGGCAGGACTGCCCCAGGAGTTGTGCCAGGATGCCACTTCACCTGGGCCCCTTCCCAGATCCTCCCTGGGGAGGGCTGGGGTGCCAGGGAAGACGCGAGTGGGGCTGTGGCAGCCTCAGCGCTGGCGGTGGATGAGTCTCTCAAAGCACTTGCCGATTCTCCTGCGTCCCAGCCGGTCCCTGCCCGGTCACACACCCTCAGCTCCAGGCAAGGCTCCCTCTCCTAGCACCCAGGTGTGAACAGGAGCCCTGCTCCCAGCTCTGCTGCCCCTGGGGACAACTGTCCTCTGGCAGAGCTCACACCAAGGGTTAGCAGTGCCTTGCACAGCCACTGACCGCCAGGCAGGGTCCTGCCCATCACCCCCACATGGTGTGTGGCCCCTTGTTGTGCCTGGCCACAAACCTCTGGTGCCACTGCATAAGACCGCCACAGCACGCAGGGATCCCTTGTGACAGGTGCTCCCCTGAGCTGCCTGGCTCCATCCTGCACCAACTCCCTTCTCACAAGACCAGCTCCACGTTTCACTGAGGATTGCGAAGGTACCAATCAGCTTAACCTGACCAGGTCAAGGCGGAATCCTAAACGGTTTGGTTTCTGTGACATCGTGAATGCCTTACAGTTGTTCTGTGTCCCTTCACCAACCTGCAGTGCTGGGGCATGGGCCAGCCCAGCAGCCCCAGCTGGGCACTGCGGAATGCTGTGGATGACTTGCAGTGAGCCTGGCACTTCCCAAGCTGCAGCCAGCAGGAGCCAGGAGAGGCGGCCTGTGGGCTGGCAGGGAGCAGGGGTGTTGAAAAACCTGTGCCAAAACCCCACTCCTGCAAAGGACTGCATGCCAATGTGGACACAAAGGCAAGTGGTGCCATCCCTGTGCCCTGGAGTTCTGAATGTCAGGGAGAAGCTGAGTGTTCTCATCCCCTTAGAGCTGCAGACCAGTGCCTGCAGGTCCTCTGCTCCCTAATGCCTGCAACAAAAAGTTCCCCAGGTGATGGTGACCTCTGGGGACACAGCGGGGTTTCCCCCAGGCAGGACTTACCCACACAGTGCTGCAGGCCCAGTGATTTTCCCCTGAGACGAGGGGCTCTGACACCCTGCCAGGCACCCGGCTGATCCCAGGGTCCTGCTGCCACCACCCACGGGCCCCACTGCCACACAAGGGTTTTCACAGCCCCCAGCAAAGCTCTCACGAGCAAGGGGCAAGCCTGTGGCTGCATGGAACTACAGGACTAAATGCACAAAACTGGTCAGAAAGACAAAACTGGGGAGCCGTGCTCACTGTCAGTCTGGGAGTGGCGTTCTGCAGGTGACACGGGAGGTGGATAACAGAGATGGCAGCATGGAGTGGGACAGGATTTGAACTGAAAAGCAATCTGTGATGGGGGAGGAAGAGATCTGAAATGGCTGTGAGGCAGCTCCATCAGGGCGAGAGGCTTGCAGAATGCCTGAAGCAGCCATGACCTGCTGGAGAAAGTCTGGAGAAGCAGTGACCAGAAACCTAGAAAAATCCAGCAGGCATGAAAAGTTTGCAGAAGGCTGGGTCACACGAATCCTGGGAGCAGAAGCACTATGGGAGCTACAGCAGCATCCCAACACATGAAAGGCTACTGTGAGGTGGTGAGGTGGAAGACCAAGTCCCTCTTAGGCAGCCCTGGGGCTACAGGAGGCAGGATGAGAAGAAAACCTTCCTGGCAGAAAGGGCAGCAAAACACTCGAAGAGGCGGCTTGGGGAGGTGTTTAAGACCAGGTGGGACACGCTGCCAGAAAGAGGCGAGGTAGAGCTGCTCCTGCCCAGGGCAGGGATGGATCAGCTGTCTCCTGTGCCGTCCTGATTTTCTCCAACGCCGCGCCTGCCTCCCGACCTACCCCTGCCGTGCTCCAGCCCCGCCTCCTCACCTCCTGCTTCACCACCCAGCCATCCTCTGAGCTTCTCACATCATTCTCCTCTTTTTCCCCATCCCTGTCATCTCTTGCCCCGACACCTCAGCCCCAGCATCCCCCGCTCCCTGCTGCATCCTTCCCACTCTCCCTCCCCAGCCCACCCTCCAGCCACACGCTTGGCCGGGCGTGTGCAGCCACTCAGGCTCTTTGCAGGAGGCTGCAAGCTTGACCTACTGTGTCTTCATTAGGAAGAGCTGCAAGCCCAGAAAGCACTTAAATGACGAAGTACTCATGCAATATTTGCTAACCAGGGCTATGCACCAACCTCTCGGTACTTCTAAGGGATAGGGATTTTTCTCTAATGAAGACCACAGCCAGCGAGCCTTCATCCACACCGTGCTTTAGAGTTGGGAAGCTGACCACAGGCAGCTGCAGATCATTTTCCGCTGCCAAAGGCCCTGGTGCTGTTAAAGCCCTGGGACTGGCCCGGCTACAGCCTGGTCTCCTTCAGGGGACAAAAGTCTCTCTGCAGGTGAGAATGGAGGAATCAGCTATGAGGACTTGTCAGGTTGTAAAAGAGGGCAGTGGACAACATCTCTGTGACCTGTCCTGGCTGAGCAGGGAGGGATCCAGCTGGAGACTGCTGCTGCAGAGGTTAGGGATGGCTGGGACAAGCCTAAAGCAACCTGAGCTTCAGGCACTGCAGAAGAGATGGCAGAAAGCAGCACTGGGGAAGTTAAGCAAAGCAGGAGTGTGGTGATGCAGGCCAGGGGGAAGGGGAACAGCAGTGGCATGTGAGTGTGGCAGACGCAAAGCACAAGCCTCACCCATCAGCAGGAAGGTGCCAGGGTGGTTAGGGCCAACACAGACTGTTGTGACAAAGTGGGCTTTTTGCCTCTTGCTGCATTGTTCACCTCCAGCACAACCCACCAGTGTCCCACAGCTCGTGAGAGCAATCACAGCTTCACTTCCCTCACCCAGTAACACCTTTCACTGGCTACTGTAATGTTCAGGGACACCCAGCCCAGGAGATCTTTCTCTGCACTAACAAAGGCCCCCACGCAGAGCCCTGCAGCACCCACTCTCACGGGGATGGGCTTAAGCCTGTGGATTCACAGCTGGAAAAACTAAAAGGGCTCATGGCTCTTATTCTCCTTACCCATCAAAAACACCCTCCACTAACGCAAGAGGTGAATGTCTGTTGTGTCACTTCACTTTAAGCTGACTGCAAAGTGACATTGTTCAGGCCGAGAGGAAGGATGCATATGCTCTTATCTGAAGGCTCTAGGAAGGTTTAAGTTCAAGTTTAAAGTAAAAGAAATAAAATCACTTTCCCTGAAACAGGGGCATCCATGCTGGATTTATGCTATCTTAAGTAAACCATACCAACAGCACTGACACCCGTGCAAACAGAGATAAAAGAGGGCAAGGAGCCTCAGTCCTTGGAGCCTTCATTCTCAGCATGGTGTGGATAAGAGAAAAGCAGGAGCCTGAGATGACACCTTTACAGATCCAAATGTGTGTTCAGGGTGCCTGTAGGCAGCTCCAGCACCCTCTCCTCAGTGCGAGCTCCCTGGGGCACCCCCCTCCTGCCAAGCAGCCACGATGCTGCAGTGAGCTCTGATGGCTGCGTGCACCCAGAGGTCCACCTGCTTCTGGCCACACCATCTCAGCTGCTTCTCTGGGAGTGACAAGGAACAGGACCAAGAGCAGTGCAGCTGTTCAACCTGCTGCTGCACAACCCCACAGGCAGGGAGAGCTCAGCTGGGACCTATGTCCAAGGGCCCTTCCAGCCATCAGCCCTTGCTCCAGGACTGCAGCACGCCTTGGCGCTGCCCTGCCCCTCCCTGTCCCGGAATGATGCAGAGGAGTTATCTCCATCCCTGAGCGGGCTCTGTAAAAGCACTGCATCCCCTCACGCTCTGCTGCCTCTGGCAGCACAAACACCGACCCTCACCTTTGCAGATCGCTCCCCAGAGTGGAAGTGGAGCACCAGGGCGGTGGTCTGCCCACAGCCAGCTCTGCAAAGCAGCAGGCTCCAAGGGGGCTGGGAAGAAGCTTCCAGCAAGGGAGCACTGCAGAATTTGTGCAGCTGTAGGGAAGCCCCAGCTGGTACTTGGACAAGTCAGCTTCTTGGAGAGCAGCGGAGAAACCACAGCGCTTTTCCCGCAGAGCTGCCCAAGTGCTTCCTGAGCCCAGGAGCTGCTGGGAGCTCCAGCCACCCTCACACAGCAGAGGAAGATGCTGGACCTGCACATTTGTCTCTGCAGTATAGCAGACTCCTCACAGTCCCAGCCAGAGAGATTTGGGCATTCACTAATGAAAACCAGGAAGAGTTGCTAAGTGCAGGGCAACCACATTTTTCCCCTCCAAAAATGACATCCACCTCCTCATGCCCGGCAGCAAGGCTTGCCCAGGCTGGTGATGAAGGGAAGGAAAAATCATCCTGGCGTCTACCACAGCCAAAAACAGGCTGGAAGTGTTGGCAGCACAAAGCATGGGGCAGAGCTGCATTTTGCACATAGGCACTGCACTCGCAGTGTGTACATGGTCTTTGGGTGGGCAGCACTATTTTTGCAGCAAAATCTGAGCCTCAACTGAGCCTCAGTGCTGTCAGCTCCCCTGGCACCACGCATGGCTAGTTGCTCTCAAAGCACTGCTGCCCTGTGTTGCTCCCAGAGAAGGGACCAGTGTGTATGGAGGAGACTGGCACTTAGAAAACTTCCGTATGGGAAATTACTGTGGGTAACTGGGCAGGGAGACAGGGATGTTTTTCTGTCCCAGAGATAAACAAACACGACTGATAAATTCTCAGTCCTTTGTCTGCTCTGAAATACAGTGAATTTAGGGGTGGCAGAAGTCATGAAAACTCCAGTATGGTGGGAGCTGAGGCATTTTCAACCACCGAAATACTGTTCTGTGAGAGGAGAGCTTACCACTGCTTGTGTGTGGCCTTAGAAATAGGAATCATGATTATTCCAGAATGAGTCAATGTTCAAATGTTCAACCTGAAGAAATCAGCACTGCAAGTACATTACCCTCTCCCCAAGCATTACTAACCCAGGATACACAATGAGGGGTGGGGGGAGCTTCTGTGTTTCATCACAAGTGACTCAATTAATTCAAGCCAACAGCTACCAGGGCTTGGCCAGAGCTGGAGGGAAGTGCCAGGGTCTGGGTGCTTTAATTCCTGGCACACCGCACCTGGATGTCCAAATGGCTGGCACTGGGGACCTGCTGGTCCGTGAGTCAACAGAGCCCAGTGGGGACAAAAGGAATGTCTCCCCGAGCTCCCTGGGAGGTGACCAGAGGCAACCACAGATGGGCTGCAAAGAAACCCTGCCCGTGAGCGGCGCCAGCGGGAAGGGAAACCCAGGAGATAAGCACACCCAAGGTGTTTTGTCATGCCTTATATCATGCCCTTCTTCAGCAGTAACCTGGAGCCTGCTTCCCTGGCCCTGGCTGTAGGGCTGGGGGTGGCGGGGGTCTGCCAGCCCTGGCAGCCGGCGGGAGGGCCGGGAGAGGAAGCGCTTTGAAGTGGCTGGTGATCACTGGCACAGCCGGCTCCGGAGGCAGCGTGCAGAGACTCCCTAATGTGCCAGCCCTTTCAGGGGCAGCCTTGGCACTCAGAGAGATGGCGTGTGAATAGCCAGGACAGCAACAGGAAAAGCAAAGCAAAGAAACCAAACAACAGAACTGGGGGAAACGGCTGGAAGGAAAGCGCTCCCCAAACCTCCAAGCCCAGCTGCACTGGCCCCACCAAACCCAGGGGTGCAGGGAGACAGAGGCTGGGATGCAGGGACCCTGCTGCTGCAGGACGCCCAGGACAGCAGCCTGTGCCGGCCAGACACCCTGTACTGAGTCTTTCAGAAGAGCTTGGCTGCCTGACCACCCACACGTTCATCTTTGGGATGCACAGAGCAGCCAGCTCTCCCTGCCTGCAAGGGGGCTGCGTGGAGGGACGGGTGAGGCATTGTGTCTGACGTGGGGCCGAGCCAGCTCCCATTCGTGCATCTCTACTCCCTTGTCCATGTCACCGGTTAGGAATACAGGATCATTTAGGGGCAGTGGGGGAAGGTCAGTGGAGGCAAGGCAAAGCAGAGGTGTGTCTGAACTGGAGGTGCTCGGCTGCTCATGGGGCAGCTAGGGCTCAGGGAGGCTGCTGTGCCATGGGCTGGAGACCAAATCCTTACTGGCAGGACTGGCACTGGCATAGGGGTGTGAGCAGTGGGGAGCAGCCTTGGCAGGCACAAGGGTCAGGGCAGAATCTGCAGCATTTACACAGCCAGGAGAGGCTTTATGCTTTCAACCAAGGAGCTCTGGATGCAAAATGATCAGGGATGCAACAGAGGAAAAGCTCAGCCCGGGATGGAGTGTAGTTCCCCATCACACAGGTGCTTCCCTGAGCAGGTCTGTACACCCCCAAATGGGGTAACCCAGCCTAAGGGATGGAGGCATTTAAGTGCTACCTGCCATCAGAGGCTACCCCTCACGCCCAGGGACTGGGAGGCTGTCGGTGCCAGTGGGATGAAGGTGGGAGTGCAGGCTCAGCCCAGGAGAAGCTGTTCTGAAAGGCCTGGAGCAACATGAGCATCCTCATGACCTGTCCCCAGACCTGTGCTCCCAGCTGGCCGGAGCATCCGTGCGGCTCCTCCCAGAGGGAGGCGGGGGATGGCAGGGTGGGCTGCTTGGAGGGTCCACAGTCCGGGTGGCAGCACAGAGAGGTGCCGGAGGAGTGCTGCAGGCCAGGGGCCAGCCAGGCACCCTCTCACTCTCTCACTCTCTCTCTCTTTCCTCTCTGTGCCTCTCTGCCGGTCGGCTTGCTACATACCTCCTTTCCTACATATTTTCTTGTTGGGCTTTCGGGTGCATTCCTTGGAAATCCGTTTTACTGTAAAATGAATAAAAGACTACAAAATAACAGGAGGCTCCACTGATGGGAGTGGGCATGCAATCACAACCACGCTGCTACCCTCCCACCGCCCCCGGGACCGCGGGAGGTGGGGAGGGAGCGTCGCCATGGGAGGAAAACTCTGGGCCAGCCGTGCTGGGCGGGAAGGAAGGCATGATGCATTCCGTGGGCCCCAGAGACAGAGGAGTGGAGCCAGCCAGCCTGGGAGAAGCCACTGGCCCGCCAGGCTGCTCTGCTGCGCGCTGCGGGTCCCCTCCGGCCCGCTGAAAATCCCTGGGGGCTCCCGTTGCGGTGAGGCTGGGGCGGGCGTGCGGGCAGGCGCTGCCTCCTCTGCCCTCTACTTACAGTTCAGGTGGGGTCCCCTACAAAGGAAAAGGTTAGACAAGGAGGCACCCAGCGCCGCTCAGCCTCACCCCAACAGGACTGCGCCCCGTGGGCCCCCAGCACCCCAGGCTCATCGCTCTGCCGCTGTCCCACCGGCGGACGGAGGAGCAGCCAAGCGATGTGTCTGCCAGTGCACCCCAACCTCCCATCCGTACTAGGGCCCGGAAAAGGGCTCTGCGGTCCCTTTCTTGCCGGAGCGTCTTCCCAGGGGGAGGCAGAGAGTGTTCCTCCCAGCCGCAGCCCACGCCCACAACTAGCGCATGGACCTGGGGAGGGTGGGAAGCAGGGAGGAAGGACGAACTCGAACCAACTAAAGACAGAACCTGGCACTCGGCGCCTGTGGGGAGCACAAATCAGCTTGTCACTCTGTGGATCTGCGGTCAGAGAGTCGGATTCAGATTTAGCAATACAAGAGAGGAACCCGTGACGATGCCATGGAGGTGGAGGGGTGGGACCGGGAGGCGTGGAGGAGCAGGAGCACGCGAGACAAGAGATGGCAGCTGAGGGCAAGAGGGCAAGCTGCGTGGCCAGAGAAAGCTTTCCACAAACAGACAGCATGCTGCAGGGTCCACAACCACATGCTTCAAACACAACACCCAGGTGAGACCAACCACTGCTGGGGAGGGGGGGAGTGACCCCCCCCTCGCTCTCCTGCGGTCACCCCAGTGGGGACTCACCATCCTCCGTGGGGATGTAGATGTTGAGGTACAGACAGTCCTCGTTGGGGTCCTGGATGTACGTGGCCACGATATCCAAATTGGAGGTAAACCAGATAGGCAGCATGATCTCGGGAACGGCGTTGTGGATGTTCTGGGGGCACACTGGTGAGAAGTGGGTAGCGTTCCTGATGCCTGACCAGGATGGTGGTGGCTCGGGGGGCATGAATCTCTTCTCCCCGACGGGGGGAGCAGCGTAAGGAACCCCCAGGTACTGGTCCACGGGGCCCAGGATCTCACTGGGCAACGGCACGCGCACCCCTCGTAACTTCCCATAGTGCGTGTTGACAGTGGGCGAGTAGACCTGGCCCTCCATCTGCACAACCATCGAGGCAAAGCTCAGGACCCAGAGGGTGAGACGCAGGTCCCAGCTGGCCACCAGCTCAGGCACTTGGAGAACAGGGGGGAAGAGAGGGCTTCTCCAGAGTATCAGCCACATTGTCTGGGAGAAACAGCACCAACATCCAGGCCTGAAGCTCCTGGGGCGAGGTCTCAGAGCAACCCCATCACACCGAGCCTCCGATTTGCCCACCGGGAACAGACGGAGCAGAAGAGTCAGGAGTGCGCAGCCCAGCCACTCCTTCTGCGGGGCGAGTCGGGAGCACGGACGCAGGGAGATGTGGCACCAGCTCCTCACAGCCTCCCAGCTGCCTGCTGCTGCCTGCCTGCCAGCGGCCCAGCCCGGAGGTGACTGCTGATACTGTGGAGAGATGGAGGGAATTAACAGCAGACTTGCTCTGGAAGAGTGGAAGACCTGCAACGCAGAAGGAGCCAGGATCTCTGGCTGAGCCTCCCACCCATGGGTGCTCATTGGCTCTGCCACCACCCAGGCAGGTGGCTCTGGGAGCAGGCAAAAGCGGGCAGAACAAGCAGAGCATGTGCAGACACACGGACTGCCTGCCTGTGCCTGCAGAGCCTGTCCCCAGCGCTCAGGGGCTACCCAGAGCATGGGTGCCAAGATAAGCAGGCAGTGCTATGTCCCTCCCCGTAAGGAGCCTGTTGGACACCACTGGTGCCAAGCACAGCCCCTGCACAAGACCCCGCTGGCTTCTCTCCTCTCCTGGCTGAGCCGGAGCCACCTGTGTTCCCACACCACGCAGCCTGTGCTCCTTGTCCGGGCTTCATCACAGCACTGCTCCCCTGTTCGAGGGCCACCACCCCACCCGTACACCAGCAAACTAGACCCTCATGTCCTGGCCAGGCACCCATCTCGCCCACCAACACAGTCCCCATCAGCTTTCCCCCTCCACCGGCCAAAGCAGTGAGACCCCAGGCAGGACCCGGGTGCTGGGCAGGCAGGAAGGGAACAGCCACGGTGCTTGTGGACATCTGCCCTCCGTCCCAGCCGCTCCCTGCCCCGGCAAGCGCGGGGAGGCAGAGCTGCGCTCCCACGTCCCCGCCCGGGCTGGCAGCATCAGGAGGAGCAGCTGTGGCAGCCCCCGCGGGGCCCGCGGGGAAGGGAGGGCACTGCAGATGGGGACCCGCGGATGTGTGTCAGCGAGCAGAGTTCCTGTGCCAGGGAGCCCTCGCTGGAGGCTGCGTGGATTCTCAGTGCTCTGCCCTTCACCTTCCCGCACCGCCTGTCGCATTTAGGGCTTATGTAAGTGCCCCCCGCCTCGGCTCCCCCCGCCAGCACCGCTGCTCCCGGGGGAGCCGGGCACGGGGAGCCGCGGGGGCTGCACCGGCCCGATGCTCCCCGCACCCCCGCCCGGCGAGCGCAGCATCGGCCGCTGGCCGGCTCCGCTCCTCGGCGGGCCGATCTTCAGCCGGGTCCCCGCGAAAAGGCGGTGGTGGTTCGGAGGATGCTCACTCGTCCTGTCTCAGCCACATGTGCTCACCCTGGGAGAGACGGCAGCGGTGGTGAAGCACCTCCGGTTTGCCCCAGGGCATCCTTACGTGCCCACCCGGTATATCTCTCCCAAGCTCAGAGGGGAGCAGAGTTGCCTTGAAATTATTGGAGCACAAAATAAGGGCTGTATGCAGATGGGAGTTTGCAGCTCTGGTGGAGGTTCAGTTGGGCAGGGATTCCACAAATAGAGAACACCTCATCCAATGAGGAAAATCCGCAGGAAAAAAACCCACCACCACCAAAAAACCCCCGCAAACCCTCCCAGACAGACAAACAGAAACCCACAAAAACCCCCACCCAAACAAAACACAACCAAAAACCCCCACAGAGGGTGCCTCAAATCTGTGCTGCACATGTGCAGGCAACTCACGGCTGGTCATTAAGGAAATGGGCCCATGCTGTGACTGCCCTCCTGATATGCCCAAAGAACTTGGCAGACTCAGGAATCAGGGTAACACAATAAATGGAAACACTCAGAAAATCATGATACTGCATTCAGCCCACCCATGCAGCAAAGCCTCGCAGGGCTGGGCATGCAGCCTCTCCAGAGCCTGCCAAGGGAATGCAGGTTATGCCAGACAAGGAGGGCAGCACATCTCTGTACATCACTCCCCTTCACCTCCCCCTGCCCCACCAGGCAGTGACAGAAACACACCAGCAGTAGCAGGGCATGGCTGTGTTACCCCCAAACAGATGCCAACACCTAAGAAATAAAAGCTGAGTCAAGAGCCAGAAAAAGAGCTGAGGCACCCAGAGACCCCGAGCTCAGCTCTGCCCACCACTGCTGGAGCTGCCTCTGCAGCACAGTGCCTTGGCTGCCCTGTGCTGCCTGCAGCTCTGGAAGAAAACCATCATTCATCTCATATTCCTCGCTGCAATGCTCCTCCTTCAGCAGAGAACTGACCTTTGCCTAACAGCGACATCCCAGGGGTGTAGTGCTGGCCCGGGATCCCCCAAAGCTGTATTTCCAAGCAGGATCTCAAGGATGCTTCAGACCCACCACTCTGCCTGCCATTGCTGGAAGGCAAACGGCCCAGTGCAAATCTTCTGCTCAGGTTCCTTCAGGTACCGCAGGTTAGGATAAAGGTAATTATTAATGACTGTCATATCTAATTTGTATGACTGGAAGCTACAGGCGGCTTCCAGTCTTTATGACAGCGCATACAGTGCTCCCTGCAGAACCATTTCAACCGATCCGTCATCATTTTGTGTCTGCAGGAACACCACGGCCCTGGCAGCTGATTTCCCAGCTCCAGAGCTTCCTCATGGCTGCAGCCACACGCTGCCATGGGCACTGCTGCTCCACCAACTCCTCCAGGCAAGCAATTGCACGGCACCAGGCAGTGCCACTCCACAGCTGCCCAGCTGGGTGGCACACACCACTCACAGGGCTGAATTCACAACCCACTTTGCATCTGTGGAGCTTCTGCACGCCCACTGTAACCATCCTGCCCTGACACAATGAGGAATCTCTTTTCACAAAACACAGCCAAAAAACAGCTTCTTGCTACAGCTCCTCAGAATTATGCTATGATGATATTCCTCTGGGTTTTTGTTTAATCCTCATCCAGCTCTGAAAAAACATGGAAATCTGAAGACAAAAAAGCATAAGCTAAGATAGAGTTAAGTACACATTCTTAACTTAAACAAAATGATGCTACAGGACTTAAAACTGTCTCCAATTACGGGTTTTACAAAGCACAAGGCACAGAGGTGAGTTGTGTTAGTGATAACCAAATATGTCCCGATATGGAGATGCACAGTCAAGGCCCAGCAGCCCTAATGTTACCCTGGAGAGCCACAATGCCTTGACACTCAAACACAGCTCACAGTATTTTAACATTTGTAATTCCACATTTGGTTCCATCATTTTTTAAAGACTCTTTGCCTCCATCTGCCCATGTCCCCGCAGCACAGAATAAAGGCACCCAAACAATCTCAGTGACATGCTTCTAAGCCTTCCTGTGTTTGGAGTTTTTCAATTACAAACCCAAAAAACGATGCAAACCCTATATCTGAAATTCCCTGGGTTTCAAATGCCTGATTTGGGATAATTACAATACCCCTGTAACACATCTTATACCCTCATATTGCTGTTCTGTGCTCTGTGCTTTCTGATGTAACTTCATGTTAACATAACATTTAGGATGGGAATTTAGCCTTAATTTAATGCTGACAGACTGCCATAAAAACCCAAGCTTAATCCCTTTCACTGTGGGCTGTTGCATGTGCCTTGCATTGCTGCCTCAACAGCTCTTAAGCTTCTTGGTCTTTCAAAGCATGAGAAAGAACTGAGAGACCCGAGAAAGGACATTTTGTTCAGGGAAGCAATTCCCTTCGCATCCCATGGGAGGTGGGAGCAAAACTTTCCCAGTTTTGCCGCCTACAGCACTCTCACTCTTCCCTCCAGCAGGAAGCCAAACGTGTCCCCCAGCGAAGATGGGCTGCTGCCGGCCTGCAGGAGCCAGGAGCTGTGCCTGCCAACTCGAAATGAAACTGGGCTGGGCACACACAGCCAAACTGGGAATGCTCAGACAAGCACGCAGTGAGAAACTGGGAGGATAAAGACACCGCAGGCATCCCAGGTCGCTCTGCCAGGCCGCTGGTGGGTGAGCAGAGGAAGTGAGGCTGCTAGCTGTTGGGGATGTTATTCATGTGCTTTGGAAAACAAATGCTCTATAGGTATTTCCACGGCCACACTGTCTGCCAGACGGCTTCCTCCTCAACAAAGAGACGCTCTCCATGGAAACCTGGGCGGGTGGGATCCTCTGGAAGCCTCTCTCGCAGATGCATATTCAGGCATCTCAACACCAGCCAGACAAGCCGGATCCGCACCTCCTCTGGCAGACGGCCGAGGAGATGCGAGCAGCCTGCCTGCTCTCGTATTGGACCCTTCATCGGGGCCCAGCCTCCTGCCCCGGAGCACCAACCCCACGCTCATCACACTGATGTTGTGGCTCTATGTCCCATGAGGTTCAGAGCCAGGACAGATGGAGACCTCAAAGCACCCAGCTGGCATCGATGGAAGATCTCCTTCCAACAGCAAGCAGACAGGATGTCCCATTGCACCCTCCAGCCACTGTGCCTTGTGCAGCTCTGCTCACCCTTTGACCCCTTTGTCCTTTGCTGAGGGCCAGCCCAGGCATCCCAGAACAGATATGCACCCAGCAAGCAGCACAAGAAACCTCTGGCTTCTCTTCTCCAGGTGAGCTCCAAACCTTTCCACCAGCCTGTGCTCCAGGAGCTCAGGCTGGTGCTCAGCCCTCAGGCAGCAGCACCTGCCAGACCCACTCCCCGCCCAGCATCTTCTCTCCTCCACTGGGCAGTAATCCCAGCTCTCACCCAGCCCCACATCACCAGGCCTACAACACTGTAGAAACCTTCCACAGGAAACCCTGGGGAGCACAGAAGGTGCAGCACAACTGGACCGATGTGCTTGTGTCCCTGTGTCCCAGCAGCCCCTCAAAAGCATCCCTGTGCCTGCAGGTGTCATCCCAGGTTACCCATCCATGCCACAGACAGATGTTTCCTGGTCCCACTGCACTGTGGGGGCATTTCCCAGGTCCATCACAGAGCTGGTGAACAGTGACAGAGGGCTCACAGTTACACTGAAAGGGACATGTAGGGTTTCAGAAAGGTCTGCCCTGCTGCTACTGCTCTGTTTTTCCATGAATGACCTAAATGACAGAACAGAGTATGTTTCAAATTCTGCACATGACAACCCAGCACTTTAAAGGCCAGGATGGGAATCTGACATGCTCCTGACAGACTGGAAAAAGGGCTGAGAGATGATGGGCAGGACTGTAAGTCATTGGGGGGTAAAAAATAGCATAAACAGGCCACGGAAGAAAAGGCAGCAGCAGTTCTGCCACACGGTCATGAGGACTACATGTGAGTACAAACTGAACACGAGCCAGCATATCATTGCCACAAAAAAGTGCAACTACAGGAGGATGTGTGAAAGGTCAGCTTACACATGAAGTAATTACTCTCCTTTTGGCTCATAAAGACACACCAAGTTATTATACTGTTGTCCAGAGAAGCAGTTCATGCCCCAAAAGATTTGGACTAACTGAGAGAGGCCATGGGAGACCAGCAAGATCACCAAAAAAGCCTTGGAGAAAAGTCTGGAAGATTTGGATTAGTCTAGACAAGACAAGTCACAGGGCACAGTTTTATAACATGCAAAGGCCACTACAAAAAAGTTCAGAACACTCTGCCCTTTTGTGCTAGGTAGGAGACAGATTCATATTATGAAAGAAAAGTTAAAGCACTCCATGACTATCTGCAAAGGGTGCTACATGGCAGATGGATGGACCAAGTGACCCCCAGCATCCCCTCCAGCCCAGTCTCCTACACTTCTCATTACCCTGGCTGGCAGCTCTGCCCCTGCCCTCATTCATCCAGCATTTGTCAATGTCTGGGTAGGGCACAGCCACCTTGGCCACGAACCCTACAGCATGCAGGGTGCAGAGCAGAGCACTTAGGAGGTTTCCCAGCACCATGGAGCCCAAAACACCCATTCTCCACTCTGCAGAGGCCTCTCCCAGAGTCCAGTGTTCCCCACCTCGCTCTCCTCCTGAGGCACATCTGCAGCCCCCAGTACCGAGGCACCACAGTCACTCTAAAGGGACAGAAGGAAAACCTCACAAACCTCACCCTCGTTTGCGTCAAGTGCAAGATACGTCCCTATGCCTTGCCTTTCCTGGCTCCTGCCCACAGTGCCACCAATATTTAAAGCAAGCTGAACGTCAGAAGCCTATGAGACACTCCACTGCACATCCTTTGCCCTGGGGAGAGGATGAGGGACCACGTGAGAAGTGTCAGTTAAGTTCCCCAACGCTGCAAGAACATATGTGGGACAGAAGCTCTTTGACAACTCCCAGACACATGCCAAGATCCTCGAGAGCTTCCATTCGTAACAGAAGAATGTTACTCAAAATCCCTAGAAACAGACAATTTCAAGAGCCACTTCTGCTGTGGTGCCAAAGGCCTCCCTCCCGCAGCAATATGGCCTGTCACCATTTGCTCCATGACCTTTAACGAGTTCTTCCTGAAGGAGCCAAGCCCGCCTTGGGAAGGACACCAGGGGCCAAGCAGACCTTTCCCTTGCCCCCATTTCAGCCTTTCCAAACATTTTTGGTGTTGAATGCCAGCACACTGTTCGATTCCCGGCTCCAGAAGACACGCTACCCAGCAGGTGAGATAACCTGGATCATTTCCAACTCTTGTTTAGCATCAAGAGCTCCAAAAACGCAGGAGGTTTCTCAGTGTCACTGAGCTGAGACTGGTGATGCTGCTGAAGGACAGCCCGTGAGCACTGCAGCAGGGACAGCGTTGGGGTCAGCACCCAATACTGCTGATGCAAGAAGAAGGTGACCACTATAGAGGATCCAAGGACAGCTGTGCTTGAAAGCCTGGAGTCTTTTGGAGTGGGCTACATGCTCACCTTGAGTTAGTCTAGATTTTGACTGACCTTCCCACTCACTGCTTCCCAGGAGCCTGGTGGAAAGCTGAGACAGGGCCACGTGGCACAGCCAGCAGCTGCTGTGTGAGCAGCAGGCTCTGCCAGGACAGGAAGAGGGCAGTGGCAGCAGCCTCTTGGTGGACTGACGGGTTCCCACACGGCTCAGGGATAGCTGCTGGAAGTAGGCTATTTATTGCCACGTTCTGGATAGAAATAATCTGGATTATCCCACGTTATGGCTTTCCTGATCCCAGCATGAAGACCCAGTGGCAGTTTTTCTCTCCCTCACCTTGCTATTTGCAGTTTCAAAGTACAAACACTCGCCTGCAGGGGCAGAGGTTAACGAGAAGCACTGTCCCAGCACAGCCGGACCCACACTCGCTCCCCGGCAGTGAAAGAAGCGCCTGACTCAGCCCGGAGCATCTCAGAGCCGCGGGACTCGCCGCGACCGGCAACATCTGGATGTGGCATCGCTCTGTCCCGCTCAGGAGGGACGGCGCGGCGGAGCCGGGCTGGTTCCCGAGCCCGGGTGAGGCTGAGACTTCGCCGCACCCCCGGGAGCTGTCCCGTCAGCACCGCCCGGGACCGGCCCCGCCGAGCGCCCCGGCAAAGCGCAGAGCGCGGCTCCGGACCGGCGCAGTCTCCTGAGAGCTTCCTGAGGAGAGGGAGGTGCTGGGCTCCTCTCCCTGGTATCCAGCGATAGCACATGAGGGAACGGTTCAAAGCTGTGCCAGGGGAGGTTTACACTGAGCTTTAGGAAGCATTTGTTTAGCCAGAGGGTGGTCAAACACTGGAACGGCTTCCTAGAGAGGTGGTCGATGCCTCAAGCGTGTCCGTGTTTAAGAGGCATTTGGATAACTCCTTAACATGCCTTAATTTTAGATCAGCCGTGAATGGGCCAGGCAGTTGGACTGGATGGTCCCTGTAGGTCCCTTCCAACTGAAATTACTCTATTCTATTCTATTCTATTCTATTCTATTCTATTTCTATTTCTATACTGTACAGTGCTTCACAAATAAATGTTAGAGTTACTCCACCTCTGGCTTTGTGCAGGCAGGTGACTGACAATGCAAAAGTGCATCCACAGAACCCCGGAATTTCCAGACGAGTACTCAGGAGTGAGCTGACAGACAATCTGCTTTCAGCAAGCCCTTGGCACCAGCACAAAGTTCATGCCAAGACAACTTGCTCACTCTCCCACACATCACAAACAAGCACCAGGCACCTACTCCAAGGCAATATAATCTCCCTCAAATCTGTGATCAACACTCCACAGCTAGCAGCCCAAGTGCAAATCTCACCCAGCACAGAGGGAGCTGGCTCCACCAGCAGCATTCCCCTCACTTCCTTCTCCAGCTTCAGGAAGCCGCACATTGACATTATCCCACCTGCTCACCACCATCCCCCTCACATCTGCCAGAGTGATGCCTCCTATGTCCTCTCCCAAATAACTGCCCTGGAAACTACCATGGCTAACAGGGGCCATTTTTAAGGTTAATGTCGATCATTATGACTGAACCGTGTTAGGGAACAATTACACAAGCACAAGGCTCTTATCGATAAGCTTCTGAAAGTCCAAGTCCAAACACATTCACATTTCTAATGTTAGCAAAACCAGGTTTGAAGTCTAATAAAGAAAGGAGACTTTGGTGACCCAAAGAGGCTGGCTCAACGACACCCCCATTTCTGAAATGCCTAAAACTAAGAGGCAAGTATGAAACCAAGTTGCTGATGCAATATCCTTCCCCAAAACTCTCTCATACCTCAGCTTCACAAGCGCCTTTCTGGGCACCCAGCCATGCAAAGGACATGGAGCTCCCACAGCCAATGGGCCATGGGCAATTTGCAAAAAGCTCTGTCCTACCCATACCACCTCCTGTGCTAAGAACAGCTCAGGACATCTCACACAAGCTCCAAGGGAAGCTGAGAAAGCATCAGTGGCTGCAGGCAGGGCGAGTGTGTGCACAGCCAATGCTTTCCATGGACTAGCGTGGACTGGGGGAGGCTCTATAAATGTAAGGAGGTGGGCTGGGCAGAGGAACCGACTGAGGCTTAAAATACATGGACTTCCTGCAAATGTGACTAGGGAGGGTGGGCAACAAACCCAAGAGTGTTTTGAATGGGAACAGCTACACCCGAAATAAGTTGTCAATGTTTCATTTTTACTGACTCAAAGCAGGAAGCCAAAACCATTTAATTAAGGGTTGAAATCCAGACGGTGGCTTTGGAGCCTCTGGTTTCAGCAGCAGAGCCATTAAAGGACTGTTTCTTTTACCAACATCTGCCCCAACCACCTATTTCTGCCTAACATCACTCCACTCTTTATAAGCTCCGAAAGGTTTTGCAGGGCAGAATTGTAAAACAGGTCATGGAAGTAATCTGGGCTAAAGGTAATAAAACCCAGGACAAAGAACAAAGATGAAGAAAATAGCTGGAGACAAGCAGGAACTAACTTTTGCACAGAAGCTGAAACATGACACAGTAAGTTTTCTTGTGCAGAGATAAGGTTACAAGTTATCTGGCAGTGTACGAGCACCGTCTTTTTGCACCACGTGTTACCACCTTGTGTTGTACCATGAGACACCAAGCCCGTGCAGCGTGGTGGATCTACGGGGAGAGCACATCCCTGTGCAAGGGAGGGTGTGGGCCATCCCTTGAGGGTGACAATGCAGGCAGCAGAGCCATGCGTGCTCCCTCAGGATGCAAGGAAGCCCAAGCATTGCAGTCCAGCACCCAATTGTTTCCTTACTGCAGGGTCTTTGCTCAGGAAAGCTGTCCCAGGAGATGTTTGAGCTCACTGTCCACACCACCTCCACCTTGTTACAATAGTCCCTTACTGCCGGGTGAAACACCAGACAGGCTCTGCACAGACCCAGAGATGCAGGGCTGTGCCACCCCTGATGCCATGATGATTTTTTGCCTTTTCTTTTATATCCCTTTTATATACTTTTTCTATATTCTTAGTGCTTCTAGCCCCAATTCTCAGACTGAATGTTTTGTGAAGCCCAGAGCCCG
>VZRO01004464.1:6510-31787 GCA_013397915.1 Daphoenositta chrysoptera
GACCCAGCCATGGGCACTCCCAGCCCAGAGAGCCAAGGGTGTCCTGGGCTCATCCAGAGCAGCGTGGGCAGCAGGGCCAGGGAGGGGATTCTGCCCCTCTGCTCTGCTCTGCTGAGACCCCACCTGCAGGGCTGCATCAGCTCTGGGTCCCAGCACAGGAACCACATGGACCTGCTGCAGTGAGTGCAGAGGAGGGCCATGAAGATTAGAGGGATGGAGCACCTCTCCCACAAGGAAAGGCTGAGAGAGTCAGTGTTCAGCTTGGAGAAGAGAAGGCTGGGGGTGACCTCATTGCATCTCTCCAGTCTCTAAAGGAGGCCTTGTAGGAAAGACGGACAAACTTTTTAGCAGGATCTATTCCGACAGGACAAGGAGTAACAGTTAAAAAAAAAAAATTAAGAAAAGAGGGTAGATTTAGGTTGAATATTAGATATAAGAAAGAAGTTTTTTCAGTGAGGGTGGTGAGAAAGGCACAGGCTGCCCAGAGAGGTGGCAGGTGTCCCATCCCTGGAAACATTCAAGGTCAGGTTTGACTGGGCTCTGAGCAACCTGATCCAGTTGAAGATGCCTCTGCTTGCTGCAGCAGGACTGGGCTATGTGATCTTTAAAGGTCTCTTCAAAGCCAAACCACAATCTGATTCTGTGGCTGTACTCTGTTCTGTGCTGGTGGTGGATTCCATTACTCAGGACAGAGACAGGGGAAGGACACGAGACACCCTTTACTGGCTGTCTTCCTTGTCACACAGGAATCACTTAATTCTTCATAAAGAAGATTAAGATGTGTTGGGATGTTTTCTTGAGGACAATAAACGTGAGCATATCTTCTCCATAGAACTCACTCCTTAACAGAAGTTAGGCTTACATCTCTATATTTTCAATAATGTTGTAACTTTACAGACTCTACAAATCACAGTATGGAAACACTATTGTTTCAATGAGATGTCAGCTTAGGTATAGCAGACACACACAATCTTCTTCTGACAAACACCCAGAAATTTCCAGATTTAATAGAAATTCTGTTTCAATATATCACAGAGCTATAAAGCTTTCTTTTTTTTCAGAAGTCTTTCTCTTTCCAATTTAGCATGCATAATGCCTGTAAGTTGTATTCAGTGAAAATGAAAAGCTTTATGTCTCTGAGACTCATTTCTATGTAAATGAACTAACAAGCATGTGCACAGCAAAGCAGAGGCTATAAAAAGTAAAATGGACTTTAGTTTACCAATATTTTGCAAGTGTTTTAACAGCTTGCACAATTAAGTTTGGAACTATGGTGAATTGGACTTGTGTGTGTATTTTTATCTGTTTGATTGACAAAATTTTTCCTTTGTTTAACTCTAATTACCTTTTTGAATTACTTTCAAGTTGGAGATTTGCATGTACTAGGCATCATGAATCATTGCCATCCTATATTGCGTGAGGATATATCCATATGTCCAGTTGCTTGACTGTCAGGAGCTGGGGAACAAAGAGAAAATATATGACATTATCAAAATCCAAACTACTGTCCAAGAAATCTAAGTCTGGAAGAAATCACAATTCTCAGCTCCCTTCATTTTGAGGGAAAATTCCTAGATATGAAGAGATATGCCTTCTGTCAGACTGAGGATGGGACTGAAATAACTTTACATGCTTCTGTGAGTATAATCCTTTAGATTATGAGCTAATATAAAAAGCAGATATGAGAACATGATCTTCTTTAAGTAAATATTTCCATACCCCTATGGTAAATACGCTGAGAATATGGGAATTGCATCACAGCTCTCATGAATTTTAGGCTATGTAGCAGCTAAAGATGGATTCCTCATAACCAAATGTAGATGCCTATGTATGACAGAGTCATCCAGACTCTTCATTGTTGAACAGAAAACAAGAACATCTCATCCTAGTATAGACTTCTGAAGTAAAGTGGAAAACTGTTTTCTAAACTTTTCTGTTTTGCTCTTGAAACAGGGAGGGACCAGCTTGGGTGAAAACATCTGTACAGCAGACATCCGAAGTCCAGTGAGGTTAATCCACATTTATTGCTACATCTCATGGAGGCTTAGGTATAAGAAATATTCAGCTGCTTATACTAGAACAATATTAAGCTTGTGCCAAAAGTGGAATTTAGAGAGAGAATACAACTTTAAAGTCAAGTAATATTAGGCACCTCTGTGTTCACAAGGGTAAGAAGGTGTTTGCTTGCCACATAAGCAAGCAGTTGTCTTTCATTGCAGCCCTTTTAATTCATTCTACGCTTTGCTGTAGGCACTGAAGACCTCTTCTAGATACAATTATAAATCTCCTGTGAAGTTTTTGATTTTGTTTTTATCACCTCGTCATACGAAGAAAGAGAACTTTTCTTATGGTACTGTTTTAGTAAAACAAAAAAGTTGAACAGGTTAAGAATTAGCTGATAGATATAAAACTGGTATATTTTCAAATGCAACCTAAATGTGTTTGTGCATAAAACTCAGTGATAACTTCTTTTACTGACTTAATGACTTCATACTTGACTCAATGGCAAGTATGGAAATGAAAAAATCACGGCATAGAAAATTAAGTGAAAAAATCGTGGACTAAAATATACTAGAAAAAATGTTTTAAAAAACAAATAAAAAATTATGTACCTAACCATAAGAAATATCAACTGCATCTACTGCATCCTGAAATAGTGGCTCAGAAAGTGTTCCAATTCATAATGGGATGATAATTCAACAACAGCTCTCAAAATAAAGCCATAACACAAAGCAATAATATAATATTGGATGTGTAAATAGAGACTAGTGAGTAGGGATAGGAACATTTATCCCTGTAGATGGGTAAGATTGTATTAAATTTTTTTATGTAGTATTAGTGTTTGCATTTCAAAGCGGACACCAGCAGAAATACATAGAATTAAAGAAAATATTTGACAGCAAGAGATACAAAGAGATAATTCTGTGTAGTTTATTGAAGAGTTTTGAGAGTTGGCATAATTACACTGTGTAAGTGTGGAGGGAGAAAGACGAATACCAAAGGGCCCTCTGGTCTAACAGGAGAAAACATAAAATTTTCAATAAATCATGCCAGACATATTGAAACTAAAAATGCGTAGAGAAGTTACTTAACTTCTGGAACAAACTAGTAAAGAGAATGCTGAATTCAGTGTCTCTGGAGGATTTCCATTCAAGACTCTCAGTCTTTGTAGAAGATAGGTGTTAGTGAAGTGCAAGGTAGAGTGGAGAAATTGAGAGATCTTGGCTGCATATATTAAGTCAGATGAGATGATGAAAAAGGTTCCTTCTGACTTTAACCTAATGGAATCTATGAATCTAATTAAACGTACCTAATGCAAGGGATGTGCTCCTGAGAGAAACACATCTAAATTTCTGCCCTGGCAAGATTCCCTTCACATACTTTGTCTCATAGCTGGCCTACTCTATCACAAAAGCTGAGACAATAAGTCTTTAGAGTTGTGTAAGGGGCTGGAGACCCTTGCGATTGGGAAATGACATCTTTTAAAACTCACAGGCCTTTTGAAGGGAATTTCATGGCTTGCAGCTCTGGCTTTGGGCCACAAAGGGAAAAGATCTGTAGCCAAAAAAGTTGCTCCTGATACTGAATTCTGCAGTCCCATCTTTTGGAGACTGAAAAAGAGAGTGCATAAGGCCTGGGGAAGAGTCTGCTATTCCGAATGCCCATCACCTAAAACTTGTCTAGTCAATTTTTACAACTACCAGCTGGAGCCCTTTTATCTGTGGTAATTTGATGTTATGGTATAAAATGGGAGGCAAAGAGATCAGAGGTAGCTAGATGTCAGTAATTGAACAGTCTCATTGTATTGATAGCAAATGGAAAGCCTGGGAGAGTGCAGTGAGCAAGGAGACTGTGTTTTGTGGAGGGCTTGTGCATTTTCAAAGCTTGAAATATCTCCAGTTTTGAAACAAAATGCTTGACAAGGACACTTGCCGTGATGAAGCTTGGCAAACATGGTTCAAAGATGAAGTGAAACTGCAGAGTTTGGTGTGATGCATTTGGTGCTGTGTGACTGTTTCTTTCCAGCTACAGGATCAAAGCCCTTGCTCCAGTATGTGTGCTACAAGTCCTGGATTGCTTTTGGGAGGAACTGACTCTGACCTTCAGGAATCTGTGTCCCCCTGGGAAAAAAAAAAAAAAGGAAACTGTGGGAACCCATCTCAGTTTGTTGATGGTGGGGTTTAGTTCAGGAAGGAAGACATAATGGTATTTTTCAGATTTATCTGCTGTGTACCTTCTTAATTTGTCCTGAAATAAGGGTGCAGTCCTTGCTATATCATATATATAATTCATTCAATGACCATTATGTCATTAAAACATCATTATGTTTTAACATGGCAAAAAGTAGCATAATATCTTTAACTAAAAGATTGATCCCAATTCCAGGGAGAATCTCTTTGAGGAACTTTTAGCAGCATAGAATTCTTTACTTTATTAATGTATGTCCAATTGCATATATATAATAAACACATATAAATAAGCACATAGAACATTTTGGTATTTTCTTAAAAAATAATGCTACAATAAGAATGGTCATCATTTTAATTACATAGGACACTATATATAAATAACAGAAAAGTGGGTAAGAAATATGTGAATAACATCTGCTGGGTACAAAAGTATGTAAGCAGAAAATATCAAAAACCATTTAAATTCTGTTTCTTATTTGAAAAAGTGTTTGGCATATTTTTCATTGAATCTGTCACTAAATGATGTTTAAAAATTTAACATGAATAAATATTTTACTACAGCTCCTGAGATACATTAGTTACTAAATTAATGAAAAAAATTCCATAAAGGATTTATTAAATACACTAAAACCACATATTGTTTCAGGAAAGGTAAATGCCAATTCTAATTGTTCTTTATGGTGTTTTCAAACATAAATTAAAAGCAAACAAACATATTTCATGCTGATAAAGTTTCAAAGCAATTTACAGATCATCTTAAAAAGGGAAACCTTAAGCTTTTTTTAGTTACTCTCTTGTGCTTCCATTTTAGAATCATACCTGACAAGAAAGTGTGTAAGGCCCTTTACCTGAAATTTAATCTACATGCAATGCGGATTTTTTTTTTTTTTTTAATTTAGCTTTGCTTAAAGAGATGCAAGAAAATACTTTGAAAACATATTTTCTATCTTAGTTCAAATTCTCTTGAAAACAGGAAAGTTAAATTGAAAGGTGCAATACTGAAAACAATAAAACCCTACTGAAATTCAAAGAATAGCAAGTTGCTTCTACTGCTTCATCTACAAAATAAGTTAGAAAATGACTATAGGGAAAAATAGATTAATAGATAATATTATAAAGTAAATATAGTCCTTAAATATGATAAAAAGTTTATCTTTAAGATAAACACTGTTTCATATCATTGCAGAACAGATTTTTTTGCTGAATTTTGAAAGTCTTTTTAAAATAGAGTTTTGATGCCAGACAATTCAATAAATAGAGTCCCAGTAAATTTTACTATTGCTCAGGAAAATTTGGATTTTAGTCTGAGTTCTGAGAACCATTGTTTAGAAGATACATTCAAGATATGAATAAGCAGTTAAAACTTACCTGTGGTGTTGTCAGTAGTCTTTATTTTATCTTAAAAGTTGTTTACCAGAATAGCTGTGACCATATTTCACAATTTCTGTGCTTAATCTTAAGCAACTTTAAGTACAACCAAAGGGTAGAGCTAAAGTATATTTGTGGACTTGCACAAATGCTGAACAGTGTCCATTCTGCTGCTAGTCACATGAAGAACATGTACATTTTGATTTGCCACTTATGAATCATATGGCAAAACCTGCTCAATTTAAATATTGACTGCATTATGTTGTTGTCGTGGTAAGTCATCATAAAATATAAGCTTCCTTTTCTTTGGTACTAATAATTTGTTCTTGGTGGTTAGTTTTGAGCTGGATCAGCTTCCTAAAAGAGCTCACTCCCTAGTCTCAAAAATGTGACTATGGGCAGAGTGGAGAGGGAGAAAGCAAAGAGGCTGAGGGTTATGAAGGAGAATTGTATCACAGTGTGTTGGATGTAGGTGACATTAAGCTGAGCTGGAATTACATGCTTTATTTCCTGTACTTAATAGAACTTATCTCTGATTCCATGTCAACACTCCGCATATGAGGGCAGCTTAGCTTTTGCAAAGTGTAGATTATACATGACAATGACTTTTAGATTAGGTTGTGTTGCCATACAGTTCTTTTTCCTCATGTTAGAAAAAGAAATATTTACAACAATAGAAGCAGTTTTTCAGCCCTCTACATCTGTTAGCTGAGAAAAACGGGGAGAGGAAGTTACTTTTTTATTTTCCCTTTGCTTCTCATGAGAGTGCACATTTTTGAGTAGAAATTAATTGTCTTCAGTGAAATACTTAAAGTCCTGGCAAATTGAATACTTCACATCTCATAAATTACTTCTCTGATCCAAAATAATTATATAATTATTTCTTCAAAAAGAATGGCTTCAGTAGGTTCTTGGATATGGGGCCAAATATAGATGATAATAATTCTAAGATCTTGATAGAGCCAGATAAAGAGTGATTAAGAAAGTTCCTCTGTACTTTCTACTTCTTCATGATTAAAGAAATGATCTGTACATTGATAGAACATTATTCTAATAATTTTTACTTTGGATAGCCAAAATAGGTAATGCAATTTTAAAATTTCTACTTCCTATCAGAGTGAATGCATAGTATGTTATCAGTACAACATCACATCATTTTGTAAAGCTAATAATATGAGCAGATTACTTCTGTGGAATAAAGAGTACAAGACCTCTTATTTCTGTTTCATAGGATTATACAGTACCAAAATATAATGTATAATTAGATCAGAGCTTTTCAAGCAGCAAAAAGCACATTTGGCCATTGACCCTGGGACCCATTCAGTTGGTTAGAGCTGGGTGCTAATAACACCAGAGTTGTGAGTTCAATCCCAGCAGTAACCCTTCACTTAGAAATTGGACTTGATGATCCTTGGGGGGCCTTTGCAACTCAGAATATTTTTTGATTCTGTAATTTATTCCGTGATTTCAGGATAAATTAAACTTTCTGAGAAGTAACTCAGTTTTATGGTCTGATTTTACAACACTGCATATATATATAAACATGCATATATTTTTTTTCACATATCAAAATAGAGACAATAGTACTGGCACCATTTAGCTTTCATGGAAGGAATGCATAAAAGTCCTTTTGTTTATTTTGCTTGACCTTACAACAGATGACCATCTGGATAACTACTGCTCACGGTGCCAAAAAAGCTGTTAACCACCAAAATAAATAAATAAATGTAATTAAAATGAAAATCTGCCAAGAGTGTGTAATCACAGGTCTCAGAGTCAAATCTACAAATACAGGTCAAATATCGATTGTCAAGAAGCTTATCTTGCATAATTGTCTTGTGCTAGGAGGGAGAACACCCCCACTGCTTGATGCTCCCCACTGACATAAACACTTCACGCTCAGTTTTATCAACTTTTGCCTGACTGAGGGGGTGGGGTGGGTTCTTTTCTGTCGATGTTTCTGTTACAGACATGATATAAACAGTAATTCAACCTCTGGTCTCTTTTTGCTCATCAAGACAGTTCAATTCACGATTTCAGCTGGAATTGCAAGTCCTTGAATCTGTTGAAAACCGGGCCACAATCCATCTGAGCCTTGTCTGCTTTTCCAAAAGGATAAAACAAGTTAAAGTCAGTGAGGTTGGTTCAGGGACAAGCTGCAGGGCTACAAAACTCCAGTACCATAGCTGAAGGACTAGATGGACTTAATGATCTCAAAGGTCTTTTCCAATCTAGTTCATTCTGTGATCCTGTGAAGTGCTGTAAAATGGAAAAAAGTACATTCTTCTTGCTGGCTTTTGCAGTTTTACCTGTACTATATAGTTTTTCCTGTTCATTCTTTTCTGGGAATGAAAACAGCAATTGCTTTCCTCTTTGAACCGTGCTTTTTCCTGCGTTTTTTGCAACTGAGTAGGAAAATGCAGTTTTTCAGTAAAAAACCTAGTTGTTCCCTGATTTTTAATAGAGTACTCTTTAAAGTAAAGATAGATCATGTATGAGAAAAACTTGTCTTTATTTTACTTTCACTATCTAATAATCACAGAATATCTGGTTGGAAGGACCCTCAAGGACCCTTTGTTCCACCCTTCGCTGGTAAAAAGCTGGTGTAGACAAGATGGTTCAGCATCCTGTCTGGCTGAATCTGAAACGTGTACAATGTCAGGGGAACTCATCACTCCCTTGAGGGATGATTCCAACGTCTGACTGTTGTGTTTGTGACAAATTTCGCTCTCCTGTCCAGTCAGAATCTCTCCAGGAGTGGCTCTCAGGGCTCTGTCTCAGGCCATCGAGTGGGTGTCTCAGTGCCCCTCAGCAGAGTCTCTTTTTGCCCTATCCATTGTGTGTTACTGCTGCATTTTCTCCTTGCAGACCTTGCTTGTGGGTGTCTCCAGCTGCTAAAGCTTCGTATCTGTTTTTGGTTGTAATGCTGGAGGATGTGGACTGAAGCAGAGTCCTCCTTCTCTGGGTAACATGTTTCTCTACTCCTCCTAATCTAAGAAAAAAAATCCCAAGACTAAGGAAAAAACCCTAAGACTCTGCATTAGGTAATGATTATCAGTTGTCATGAAAACTGCTGGCCCTACTTCTTCAGCAGCAGGAAGCCCACAGATAAAACTTTGCTTTGTGGCAATGCAGTGAAGCTTTTGAAAAGTATTTGATTTCACTGAATGGGACCTCTGATTTAGCTTAAAATCAGTTTCTTTTATGAAGTCTTAAGTTGGTCCAAACCAATACCAAGTGAGGTAGCCAGTGTATCTGGTCACCTTAAAACCAGGGGAAGATGAGAACATTCAAGCTTTAGCTATGTATTTGATCTTAGTGGTTTTATTGCTTGTGTCGTTGATAAAATAATAAAGGCTTTAGACTGCATTAAACTATGCTTTAATCTCCCTTACTCAACTGTTACAATGTGTTCAACATTGATTAAAGTAATTTTTATTTCACATTAAAATATTTTCTTCATGTGAAAACTGTTTTGAAAATGAGCAGTGAAACTAAGCTGTTAGAAACAAACTTGCATTTTCCAGCAAATGCAGTAGAGTAGAGGAAGATTTTGTGAAAATCTTACTACCTGAAAAGCAAATTCTTTTGGCTCACAAGCCTGAAGTAATTTCTGATGTTTCTCCTGACAATACCTCACAGTATTACTTCTGACTCTATACATTTTATCATTTGGATATACTCGTCATGCATAACTGGAAGGTGGTGGTAAAAAACCCAACAGTTTTAATCAAGGTAGGATTATAATTTTCTGCAACACCTGTTCCAACCATATGCCTCTGACTGTTGAGTGTGATTCTCTGAGTTCCCACAAATCACACAATGAAATATTTTTGAAATATATGGCCAATCCATTGTAGTTTTACCAGAATAAGTGCTGAATAACAAAACATTGAAATTCTTGAAATACACACTCAGGATACTGCAGAAAAATAAAACGAAAATCTTGATAAAGAAAAATAAAGCACTCATTTTAGAAGTCTGAAAATCTTGTTTGCTCTAAGATACTTCAACAGCTATTCTCACTACTAAGGACTCTAGAGAAAGGATTATCTTTCTAACTGAGTACTGCAGCCACCTGATTTTTCGTTCTGTTCAGCAGAAATTGTGTCCTTACTGTGGCAAGGACTGTTCCTAAAACATCCATGAAGAACACCTTTCAGGCTGATTGTTCTTCCTCCTAGAGGTATGAAAGTTCCATTGTTTTTGTATATTTTTCTTTTGGCACCACAGAATCCCCATAAATAAAGGCTCTGTATCTGGACAGCAGCAACAGCATATCTGGTCAAAAGTAAGGATGAAAAGCAGCAGCCAATGGAGAGGACAGGGTGTAGAGTAGATTCCTCTAAAATCTTAGATTTGTGTGAAAAAATAATTTTCTTTTTTTTTTTTCCGTCTGTGTAGTCCCAGATTGAATAATCCCTGCTAATTAATTTTTTTCCTCTCATGAATCCCCAGGCTGCAGTTTTCCTTTGAGAGACATGATAAAATACCATAGTAGATTTGTCATGGTGTGCTGAAGAAATTATAAAGCGCTGCAGAAAAATAACTACAGAGATTGGTTATTTGTGTCAGATTCTAGAAAGTTCAGGCACTTCAATTTAGTGATTTGAAGTCCCAACAAAATCTCCAGTGTTACTTTTTGATGCAGAAAGGATCCAGGAGAATCGTCTTGGTCCCTTGAGGAAAAAAATAAACTAGACTTGCCTGAACCACCTCTGTAAAAGCCTGAAAGAACCAGGAAGTTTTAAAGTCACAGTGTGATTATTTTCTGAATGTTGCAACATATTTTTTTTTCATCAGAGAGGTTCTGAACTTGGAGAATAATTCTTGGAGAATAATTCCTCTTAGAAGGGTGTGAGTTTGCTAACTGCAAGACTTATTCAACATTTAAAGCTCCACTGTATCAATCTGGGTATGCAGTTTGCTTACTGCCCAAATTATTCTCAACAACACTCAGCTGTTCTCCAAACAAGGAATAGAGCCCTGTGAAATCAGTTGCATGGGTATTTTAAAATAAATCAATTTTTACTCTTTCAAGCTCTTTTTAAATTAATTCAAACTGTAGCAAAATTTACACATAAAGCTGTGCAATAGATGAGGAAAACTGTAGTACCACTGTGTGTTGCATGTGCTCAATACAGCAAATCCTATGGAAACACAGTCTATACAGAATAAATCTTATATGTGATTAAAAGTTCCTTTATAACTTTTCAGTTCCTATTATAATCATAAATGTGCTAAATCCATGCAAACCATCTTATTTTTTTAACTTTTACAACCTTTGCATTCTAATTGCTTGAGTTGTACTAGCAACACAACCAGACAATGGAAATCAGCTGCAAAGGATTCAACCCTTCTGACAAAAAAAAAAAAAAAAAATCTTCCTTAGATCAAATCTTGAGGATTATCTGGAAAAGAGAACTGGAAGCATCAAAAGTAATGAAAACCACAGCAAAACGATGTGTTTCAAACTTTATTTAAAACGAGTCACAGATTTCTAGTTTCTGCTGTTCTAATTTAATGTGATACTTTTTATTTTGAAACATTTGGAATTAGTGTGTTTAAAAACCATAATAAATACTTTTCAAGGTAGTATCATTCTGGACACAACAAAAAGTGAAAGAGGAATTCTCAGGAGACAGGATAAAGATTACTGATATTTTGGAAATCTCAGGGCAAATATTCTAGCCTCTGGTACCTGCTATGCAGAGACGACACTTTGTGGCCTGAATAAAAGCAGGGATTTTAAAAGTGGAGGCGAGACGTAATCTTATGTAAATCTGATGGAGGTAGCACAGGGTGCTAAGTCAAGTGACTGCAGCAAATGAATGTTGTGGACACCTTTCAATAGATCTTGATGATAAATGTTATAATTTGCCAATACATTTGTAATTTGACTGGTAGTACTTTTGCCGAATGTAAAGACATCTGAAATTAGTGGGATGATAATACCATCCTCTGAGACTTGTAATGGAAGAAAGATCTCAGGCACTGTATTGAAATTCTGAGCAGCACAAGGCACTTCTCATACAGGAGTTGCTTAGTCGTAAAGCGAAATTGCAGCAGGGAGGAATGAAAGGAAGGTAAACGGATAGCTAGTACCGGATGCTCTCAGCAAATACAGTATATATATACTGTATATATAAAATAACCAGGAGCTTGGCTCTGCAGTGCTACAGCTTAGGAGGCAGGGAAGCATCGCTGAGCTTTCTGCAGGAAGCTGGAGCCCAGGGCTTTATTAGTCTCGTCACAACCTACTCAGGTGAAGTGAGCTGAGAGAAGCAGGTGCAGCAGGGTTATGGGCCAAGCAACGAGGCTGTGCCTTGAATTCATCATGAGCCCTGAGCAGCTGCCTTTGAGAAACAGCCCTTTCTTTCAACAGAAACTTTGAAAGCATTTCTTTCAGAGGCTGCACTGCACAGCTGCCCTTACTCCCATTTTCTGCAGCACAATCAAGAACACATCTTACAGTTGACAGTAGAAATGGCTAAAAACTCTAAAAATGGCTCCTGTATATATACAGTCACTGCAAGCCCTGTAAGTGTATGCAGTCTAGATTGTATCTATCCCTCTACCATAAAACGTTATTATTTCTCCTCAGTTTTTAAAATTTACCAGAGAAATATTTGGGTGATAAATGATGTCCTAGTTTCCCACAGTTTATGCAAGTTTCTTGCTCTACAAAATTAGTAAGCAATAAGACCAGATTGTGAATCTCCTTTCACTGAGAATCATTTTTTTATTAAGAGTCTGTCTCTGTTCAGGGAAATCCTGCTGGGCACACTTAAGCCCCACTGACTTCAAACTCAGCACATACTCAAATATTTTCTTAAGCAGGCGTCAACTATGGCTCTAACAGGACATCTAATTGCTTACTAGTATGAAAAAATAGTTCAAAAATCTGTCTGAAGTTTTCAGTGGTGATTATTTGACTTTTTGCTTTTCTTACAGGCTTAGAGAGCTTGCCAGATCAGGCCCCTTTAGCTATACCATTCTCCTCAGGTCTCTGTTCCTCACAGAGATCAAGGAAGCCTGCTTTACAGAGATTTTGGAAGGTACGGCTGCAGTGACATATCTCCTGATATGAAGATATGTTTTCCTACCTAATCTCTTATTACTGTGAAAATTGAAAATAGAATACACATTTTCTCCCCAGCCCAGGAAGGTATGATTTTATTGGTTTAACCTCACAGAAAGTGAAATGTTTCATGTGAAGGTAGTAATTTATGTGATTTAACAGTTCTGACTTAATGATTAATGATGGGTTTTGGTTTGTAACTGTGCCTTTTATAAATGAGAGACAGATCCTTTTTTATTTTTTTTACAGATGCAATTTATTCTGTATATTATACAAAGTAATTTTGGGGAGCAAAATTTTATATTTTCTTTTCTTGTCTCATTTTGTAAATTAATATAAGGTTAATAAAGATGTTCATAAATTCCCATTTCTAATTATAAAGTTACTAGAGTCATTAATTTCCTGTGAGACTAATGAGCTAACAATGCACTGGATTTTTTTCCATTAAATATTTGTGTTGGTGTTTCTGTAGTCTGAGTAAATTCTATTTGTCATCTGTACAAAACAGACTTACTCCAAAGTATAAATTATATAGGCCTTTGTTTTGTTCTAAGGACTGCTTTTCTTTTTTTCCTGCTGCTGTTAAGCCTGTCTTATTTGTAGAAGATTAATGAAATTTAACAGTTTAGTTTTAATACTCTACATTCTTTTATCATCGTTATAGCCTGGTAATGTCTAGTCAATGAAGGATTACAGTATGTTTTCTTTTTCTTGATCAGAAACAGTTAAATATGTCTTTTATGGCATTGTAAAGAATTTGAAGGATCAGGGTGATGTATGCAATGAGCCAGGTGAAAATTCAGTTTACCTCCAAAGCAGTGTTCACTCCTTGGGCTGAGGATTTCTACTTGATGAGATATAAAACTGCTGTTTTTCCGACATATTAGTCCAAAACCTTTAGAATAACTGTGCAACTCTTTGACTGAAAGACTAACAGAGCTAGGATTTCTATTAATCCCCTTAAAATGAACGACAGGTTTTGCACACATTTAAGTGACACAGAAGATCACAAAGTATGAGTGGCTGGTGGCACCTTCCCTCTATACTTTGTTTTTCTGTTGGCAAACGCAGCCAGGGAGGTGTTTCACAGAAGAGCTAATGTGACTGAAAATGTGGCTTTTTCCAACACTAATGGCATGCCAGTTAAAATACTTTCTCCCTACATATTTTGACACCTTTATATGCTTTCATTGTCACAGCTAAAAAGCCTTTGTGTGTTTAGGTCTGTGTTAATTCCCTTTGATTTCTATAAGGAAACAATCAAATCAGAGTAGAAAGTACTTTTGAAAATTCCTTATTATTTTGTAACCTGACTTCTTGTGGAAACTATGCAAAGACAAACTCACTTTTTCTATGGATGAGTCCTTTCCTTTTGAACTTAATGAAGGATATTCTACATTTTTAGGAGGGTGATTATAGAGTCAAATGTAATTATGTTCTTATTAATTTTTAGTAATATGTGGCCAAGCAAATTAGTCAGATCATGTCAATTTCCTGTGTGAAGAAAAGTTTTCAGATGCCCTAGCAGAAAGTAGCACAGATACCATGAAAAAAAGTTTCAATCAGACCAATGGAAACCAATATCAATTAGTCCATTGAACAGCAAATTCAAAGTCAAGTTACAAATTCATGTAAAATGTTGTCTCATTTGTTCTAGCATTGATGAGCAGTTTGATTTGCTTTTTCAAGGGATATATTATACAAGGGTGATTTTTATAAATATTTTCTATCCAGAGCTATAACAGAATTCATAGCAGTACCCAGGAACTACTGAAAGAGCAGAAGAAAAAATCATCTTCAGAAGAAAACAAATAAGTACAAATGACAGCACCTTTGCAAATATATCCTTACTGCTTATGCATTCAGAACATATCCAAATTCTGACTATTTGTTGACTTTATAAAATTTTGCATAGGTTCAAAATGGCATTACACTGACTAATTATCTTTAATCAGTACTGTAGCTTTAGTTCTGTCATTTGCCATGTAAATATCATTAATCTTGTCATCAACCTAACACTTTTTTCTTCAGCTACAGAAGGTCACAACTTCAGTTGAAATTGAATCTAATCTTGATTTGAAAGTCTAATATTTAATATGTATAGAAAAGATGTTAGACAAAAAAGATCTCTAGTCTTTTGCTTTTGCTATCATCACCATTTTGACATTTTGATTTAGGAATCCTGAAACTAATGCTTTTCCTAAATTTCTTGAAAGAAGTCTTTCTACAAAAGTGTTTAACTTGATGGTTCAGCTCCATGCAACCTACTTTAACAACCATGTTTTAATTTCAATACACAATAAAGAGGTAAGTAATCCTTACATCTTTTCAGCTGTCAACAGTAATGACTTGGCCACCACCTAGGAAATGGCAAATACAAAGTTCTGTCCTTGCTCTGCTTGAAGATGCTCTATTACCAGATGCCCAAGAAAGCACTGGGTTAATTCCCACAAATTTTGATAAGAAAATGGTGGCAGGAAAAAGATCTGTGTTAGTGCTATTGTGTACAATACAGTTCAGGAGTCATTGTGTTAGTTAATTTTTGGTAGGTCACTTTCCTATCACGTTTGTTTGATTTTACAGAAAAATATTTACAGTATTTGAAGAAAGGAAAGACCAAATGAAGTTGTTGCTCCAGCTTTGCCAAAGTACTAAGCAGATTAAATTACATTGCCATATACAGTATTAAACTGACATTAGATTTAATCTTAGCTAAAAGGGCAAGGAGAATAAGATGCTCGAAGTGAAACTCCAAATAAAGAAATATACTATTCTCATTTTAATAAAATTAATTTTATTCCTTGTGTCTTTATATAGAAATACGTATCTATGCAACAGCAAGCACAACTGCAGCTAATATTTGTGTGACCTTCAATATTATGGTAATTTATTTAAATGTTCTTTGTTAATTAAAATATTTCACATAAAAGGCAACTAACTTACTTTTACCAATTAATTATATCTTTGAAATTTTGGAGTGATCAATTATCATAATCAACAAACATTACGGAAATAAAATAACAAATGAGTCTGAAATGCCAAGTGGTGTCTTTTTGGCTTGTTTTTTACTCCTAATTTAAAGGAATAACTATCTATTAAATGAAAACCAATTTATGTGTTGTTCAGTTCTACATAAAATAATAATAGAATCTTCAATAACAAGGAAAGTAACATTTTCAAAAGTCTTACTCATTACAAACTTCATAAAGTGTGTGCGATACTGTCATGGTTGGGAACGGTATTCTCCAGTTTGCTTCCAACAGGAGGCACAAAAAAAAAAAAAAAAGCAGAGATCAAAGGTTGAGATGAGAACAATTTACTGGAAATAGCAGTGACACAAGAAAAAGAAGAGTAACAGCAACAATATTAATAACAGTATTAATAACAAAAGGTATAAGAAAAAGAAAGAATTTACAAATAAAACGATCCCAGACCGTTCCACCCAGGAGGAACACCCTTCCCTGTGGAAGCCAGTGCCCCTTCCCTCCCACACCTGCAATGATATAAGGTGGTACAGAGTAACATCTGGACCCTGGCCATGCCCATTCAGCCATGCCCCCTCCCAGATACTGCAAAAACTAACCCTGTCCAGGTCAAATTCAGACAGGTGCATATCTAATGATTTGGTGAATGTTCCACCTTTACAGCTGTGAAATAACTCTCCAAGATTACTGTTAGGTAACCCAAATACAAATGAAGCTTCTTGAATGAAGCTTCTTTATTATTTACCTCAAACAAGGAAAAAAAAAAGCAGAAATTTTTGGCTATTCAATTTGTTCTTCAAGAGTGAACAACTGCTACAAACTACAGATGACAACATATGATCAAAAGCTGAAAAAGATCAGAAAATATTGTGTTGCCTTAAGACTGTCAGTGTTTTTCAATAGTTAGACAACTTGTTGGGTAGTTTTTAGTATAATATTTGCATAAGAACATCCCAAATACTTCAAAACCAAGTTTTCAAGAAATTCAAGAGCCTCAAATTTTTATTCACAATGATTTTCAACACCATGTTTTTGAGTTATATTCAGCAGGCACAGGATAAAATCCAGTAGCTATTTCTTTTTCATTGTCCATGCTCTTACAGTCATGGAGCACATTCCAGAACAAGGGAAGAGGGAAATAATTGTCCACTGATGAACATCTACAACATACCTGGTTCGAGATCTGCAAATGGGTTCTTTCAAAACAAAAACTGTGGTTAGTCTTACACAAAACCTAACCATGAGGTAAACAACCATGTGCTCTAGATAGCAAGAGGTAGGAAAATGGGCTAAATTTCCTAGGAAAAACTGTGACAGTTTTAGTCTGATGACATGGCTGTTATAAACAGAGGAAGCTTTATGGTGATAGAAACTTCTTTCATGTCTTGTGAGACATGATTCCCTTTGTACTACAGAATGAAAGTGGAATCAGTCTACAGAACTTGAGCACTCCTGTAACTGTCTGTAAGCCATCTAACTCACCATAAAAGACTTGAATCAATTAATCAAGCTATTGGTTGCTGTTCAGGCTTCCTTCCTTCCTTCCTTCCTTCCTTCCTCCCTTCCTCCCTTCCTTCCTTCCTCCCTTCCTCCCTTCCTCCCTTCCTCCCTTCCTTCCTTCCTTCCTTCCTTCCTTCCTTCCTCCCTTCCTGATGACGATTGCAAAGGCAATACTCAGACGGGTGAAGTTATGTAATGTGTTTGAGTTTCTTTTCAAGTACATGTGGAGCGACACATTTAAAGAAAAATATATATAAAATTGAATTTTCTCAGTATTTTAAGTGTGCTTTTATGGATATTTTTATTTTTGAAAAGTTGTAATGGTAAATTTATAACTCAGAACAGAACAGCTATCCAGGTCACACTCTGATATGACCTTTTGTGTTTATAGTTAGGTGATGACAAGGAAACAGAGCTGATATGACTATGACTGATGAAATTAAATGCGTTTTTCAAATACTTCCAAAATTTGAAAAACTTTTTTTTAATGGCAAGAATTTTAGACTTATAAGGATGTATACAAAGAATGCACAGTGAGCATGACATTACAGCTCCTTCGTAGTCAAGAGGTTCTAACTAGTAGCCACTGTAGGTTAATTTTTATATTAATTAAGAAAGAATTTGCTTGTCAAATAAGTAATATCACCAAAGTGATGGCTGTCTTACACTCAGCTTGATTCTCGAAATTAAATATTGTGGCTCAGGATCTTTTTTCTTTAAACATAGATTTCTGTGGGTGATCAATGAGGGCTGAATGCTTTGATCATGTCCTCTTCACTGTGCCTACTCTTCATGTCAGAGATGAAGGGCAGGGAATTGTTAGATTTTGGCAGCTCTGTGTCACCCCAAGTTGCTCCTATTCAGGGAAATGCCCTGACTGGATATTTAAGCTGACTTCTACCCTCATTTGCATCAACACAAAAAATACCAGTGATTCTGGTGCCAGAGCCTTTTTCTCCTTTATAAAGAAAATCAAACAGCGTAACTGAACCTGGAAGACTGAACAAGCAGCTCCATCTGAATAAAGAAGGACAAAAAGGGATGAGAAAGTAACTGATGCAAAAGCATGTTTTTGTATTTGTGCTTTGCACTTTGACTCCAGTGGATCACATCCCTCTGAGCCTGAGTTCGGAAAAATAACCTCTCTGTGATGTGTCCTACAAAAGGCTCAGCAAAGCCTTCCATTGCTCTGAAATAGAAATGCAGCATTTTAAATTAAGTAACTGCTTTTCAACTGAAAAGAGGGCCAAGGCATCCAGATGCTTCTCTGGTTCTCAAATATTCTTCATGGATGGATATTTTTTATATAGATTTTTTTAATAGCTTACATATATTTAATGTTTCTTTTAATGCAAGGATATGTGGTTTTATATGTTCACTGTTATATTATTTTAATTTTTTAAATTTATAAACATAATTTTATGTATCTTTTTATGCATTTACATTTATATTTACTTCTTTATTTACATAAAAATAACAATAAAAATAACAAACTCTATTTGGATTGCAGTCAGAAGTTACAATGATCAAACACTAATGAAAAGGTTATTTCTTGTGTCCTGCTCCTGCAGACACTAAACCTTACCTTCTGAAGATGAAAACACTCAGAATCTTACCAGATCATCCAAAAAAGTTTAACTGAGTGAAAGAGAAACAGAACTGAAAGAAAAGGCATATTGCAAAAGCTGATTTTTGCTAGTTTGATTTGGTTTTTAGTTTTATCTTTAGATAAAAATATTTGCATGATATGTTTCTTCTTTTTTTTATCTGCTGAGTAAAGTAACAGAAAACTTTCCAGGTATTTAGAAAATATTTATTTTTCAAACTGAATAAATGGACATTACCATTTTTTACTTTCAGGAGGTTGTTACTAGTTTCACACTAGCTGGTGTATTTGGAGGACCAATGTAAATGTGCAGCCATTCATGTCTTCTCTGTGGTGACCAGCTGGACCAAGCTATTGCAGAAGAGCTGAGCTCATCACCTACCTGCTTCCCTATTCCCAATGTACCCATTACACAACTTTTAAAAAGGAGTAGGGGACGTACTAGCTTTACATTTTCAGTGCCAGTTTACTCAATCTGACATTGAATACCAAACATAAATTAGAAGGATTCAAAGTCTGGACTTTTACCAGTACTGCTGCCGTTATCATACACAATTCATACTGTCAGCTCTTTAGCTCATGTCTTTTCTGAAGCTGCTGCTCTTTCTCCTTAAAAAAGTTTCTTCTGTAAATGAGGGGAAAAAGACAAATTGCCCTTGGAATGGTGCAAATAATGAAGTCTGTCTCCCTTAAAGACTTTTGCAGGATGCCAAGTCTATGTTTGAAAAATGATGCATTGTAAGAGTTGTTTTATGCTAGGATGAGAACATCCCAACAAGAAATTTGTGGTTGTCATAGCTCAACTTTGTTGCAGATACTGGAAATAAGTTTGGAAATAAAGAGGCAGTCAAGGTTTTCTCAACTCCTTCAACAAAACTGCTGAAAGCAGGCTACATTTCAGCACAAGGGAAACAAAAAAAAAATTAAAGAAGGACAGAGAATGGGGAACAGAGTAGTTATTAAAGAGCTATTAGTAACAGTAAGTGATGACTTCTAGTTTGGATTGCTGACCCATCTTTGTGGATGCCTGCCGTTCTCCACAGTGTTCCTCATTATAAATGCACCTGAGACAGGCAGTAGTGGTGCTCACCCTCAGAGATACATACACCTTCTTTTGTGGGCTGTTTTTTTTCCCTGTCTAGCTTTACAAACTGAGGGGTCTGTATAATTAGCTCAAGTACCCGAACTAAGCTTTTTTACAAACTTTTGCGTACTCTAGAAGTGAATGTAGCAAGTTTCTACTCAGATACAGGCTATATTTTCTTCATCTCTTTGGTTCTTTTAACACTCTTCTCATCAGACACTGACAGTTCTGTGTTTTCTCTGTTCTAATAAAATCTACAAATTTCACAATCCAGATTTTACATTTAGTGATAACATTTGCATTTTACTCTAAGGCTTAATCTAAACCAGGAGGTTTCAATGATCAAGATAAATGGAGAACATCTCTGAACTTGAATAAACTATTAACCAAGCTGGCTAGTCAACAGTAAAAAGGAAGAAAGAAAAATGGGAAGACACCCCCTAAGCACAAAGTAATCTCACAGTATTATTGTCTTCTCAACCTCTCGAAAAACTAACACAGTAATTAAAAATCAGTTGAATTGTGATTAATAGTCAGAATTTTCCTACTTGTGTGCAGCAGAAGATGAATTTGAACTTGCAGGAATAATCACAATTTCAAATGTAGCACGAACAAGGACACACACCAGTACTAGAGCATCTTTGCTTTTGTGAGCCATGTCCCTGTGACCCTCCCCTGTGGAAAAAAACTACTCAGGTGCTTCAATAGTTTGTAGAAGCAGTCAGTAGCCACCACAGGACTGTAACAGACATCCACAGTGTGAGGTCCAAAATAGATACCAAATGCCAAGCTTAATAATTGTTATTTTTCTTGAAACAGTGTTTTTGGAGGTTATGTTACTGGTGACTAGTTGTAAATTTTTTATGACCAAGAAAAAGTTGTCTTCTCATGTTTTCAAATTATTTCAGTTGAGTGTTGACTAATAATCATATAAATTTGATGGATTAAAGTGCCACTAATAAAAAATTAAAATAAATGTTTTGTTTGTTGCTTATTTATAAGGAAGTATATATTTATCTTTAGCTTATGAAAGGATATAATTGTGAGCACACATTGTTTACCTTCCAGGCATTTGGAAAGCAAGTGAATAGAGAGAGAATGTTAGAGAATGCTATGCTGCTTAATGACAGCCTTTATGAGGACAGGCAGATGTGATGGACAGATGGGTGGACTAACAGAACTAAATGCGTTATTAGCTGCTCAGACATTTGTTGAATGTCAGCCCAAACTACTGAATCATAGTAATTGACCATTGTTAAACATCTCCCGTGGGGAGAACAACTACATGCATAACAAAACTGTGTAACATTTTGGTTAAGATGCAGAGACAGAAAAATGATTGTAGAAACTCATATAAACCACATTATAAAGAGCTGAAAAAGTTTGTTTGCTTTTAAAGTGCCTTTGTGAGTTTCAATTACTCATCTACCTACTTAATATACTAGTTTTAAAAATGTTTATATACTGAGTTCCTCTTACACATCAAGAAAAACTATATCTGGCATTTTTATTATGCCCTTCAATCAGATAGTTTAGAAACTTTTGAAATAAGGCTCTTATAATCTCTAACATTTATTTTATTCCTCACTGAAGTGCAGCCACTACAAATGGAATGCTGAATATGTCTAACAGCGTTCAGCAAAGGCCTGTTCCGTGTAAAGTGTTAAATCATAGTTATTTGTTCTCTGGTATCTGCTGATGGATGAATTAAATCAGTAACTATATTTACAGAATAAATAAAAATATATTTTTTTCTGACCCCCTTAAAATTAAACTGCACCTCACTAGTATGCAGAGACTAATTGGAAATTGACTGTAGCACCTCTGAAGGAGGTCACAGTGTGAGGCACACAACAACAGTGAGTAATACTTGGGGAAAAAAAAAATGATCTGCCTTCTAACATGACAAGAATGATTTGCAGTTAATAATAGAGGGAGTAAAGGCCAGTCTTTTCAGTTACCCTTGGCTTCACCTAGGACAAAATAAAAAATCACTTCAGTTGCTGTGAGCTACTTGCCTTTTTCCCAATCATTATTGCTTAGTTATAACTTAGTGATAAAATCTGTCATTACTGGCTTTATTGACATTAAAGTTGATTTATTTGCATGCCTGGTGAAGAAGAACTGCATTATGCTGGCTTTCAGATTGCTTGCGTACTCAAGATAGTAAGCACATCACTGACTTAATTGTCTTTTGCTGGTTCACTTGCTCTCTAATCTCAGTTTGAAAATAATATTGGGTCAAATTCAACCTTGGCATAAGTCCACTGACTTCAGTGGTGGTTCTCTAGAGAAGAATTTGATCCAGAAGAATCTGAACTGTCTATATGATAAAGCTTTTTTTCCCTGCTATTGTATAACGTGTTAGTCAGAGAGCAACAAGATTTTTCCTTCTGAAAATGTAGTCATTTATTCAGTTTGTATTGACTCATATACCTCTATTTTAGTCTCCTTATATTAAAAGTTTTAGCATTTCCACCTAATTGTCCAGTGGTATCTGTTTATGGTAGGAGAAAAAACTAAATAAACACCAGTTGAGAAAATACAGTTTCATTGTAAAACAAATAAACTACAACTAAGCAGATTTAATTCTTCACATAACCAAACACTTCTGTAATGAACTCTTCCAGGAGAAAAAGAAGCTTTGTTTTGTTTACTGTTTTTCCAACAGTTTCCTTTGACTTTCTGCAGAGTTCTTTAAGAAGATGTTTTGGTTCATAGTAACTTACTCATCTATTTACTACATCCATTTTCAATATATCTGACCAAGACAAAGACTGGGAAAAATTATTTATATTTCAGTATTTGGTTTGGTATCCCAGTCTTGGACTTTCAGCCAGCTCTTCTGAGATGCAACTTTTCAAATTTCTCACCCTCAACTGGACTTAAATGTTAACACAGATGACATTGACCATAAGTTTTTGAAATAACTGAAACCTCATGAGTAACTGAAAAAACATCCAGAAAACAAAACCTATGAATTATCTATATTAAGAATACCCAGAAGCCCTTCAGGCAAACATGCAAATAGAAATTCAAGCTGAATCATAGCAGCTTTTTGAAAACCGTTTGAGATTTCAGATCCAAAAATATCTGCTACAGTGTGTTCACTGATGGAAACGGTAATATTTTGACCCTAATTAAAATACGTATTTTCCCGAGTACTTGTAGAGAATAAATGTGAAATTTCACATAGAAATGTGTTTAAAATGGAACACTGTTGGCTGCATGTGTGGAGTATTTAAAGATTTTCAGTATTAATAGACAAAGGTTGTCCAATGATAAAAAATAAAAATACCTCTGCATTGCAGGGACATTTACTTCATTCTCTTTGCCAAACAAATTCTCTTTGAATTTCACTGGAGTTTTTACTCTTTATAAAACCAATTTGTGTCTCTTTAGTGGATATAATAAGATGAAGCTTACTGAGATAGTGAAAAACATCTCATTAAATACTCTTGCAATAATTCACTACTAAACATATGAAGTGACTTCTCTCCTGAAACATCATCTTCTGTTTCTCAAATCTTCTAGTTAAATATAGTTAATCACCTACCTCCTAGGACTTTAATCTTCTTTACTGAGTTTTGAAAAAAAGATTTTCTGATTGTTTTAAGAGTGCTCTCTGTGTGTCTCGACTCCACTACAATAAAAGAGTCTATGGTTGTTGGCTCTAAGAGATTTTTGGTTTCTTGTTTTGTTTGGTTCATGATACCAAAAGAGCAGACCAAATTAATTGTATGATACAGCTGGAGGAAAACTTAGAATGTAATTTAATTTTCTTACACCTGCAGAGAAGAACAGTGGGATATTTTTGACAGATGCTTGTACAACACCCAGTGATGGAGATTCCACAGTCTCCAGAGCAACATGTTCCATGGGTTCATTATACTCTTAGAAAGATCTTTCAGTGTTTTGTGAAAATCTTTCTAGTATAACTGAAAGAGTTTATAATTGTTTTTATGGCCTAATCCCGATTACCCGTGCAATGTAACAATACTCCATTTAGATGTATATATGTGAGTGTGTGAATAAGCAAATAATTTCTTGGAATGACTTTTAAAACTGTTGCCTTTTTTGCTTTGTTGGGTGAAATTTGTCCCAGCATGAAATATTATGAGTCATTCAACTTGTCCATTATTTACAATAATGTTACAACATGGCATCTGTATCATTTACATCAAGAAAATAGGGTTCTAACAGTTTAATCTTCCCCCATCTCTTATCTTATGTTTATGTTCTTTTGTGTCACCTCTAGAGCTTTTCTAATGGCAGGTCAGCAACCCACAAAAATGTAGTAACACATTTTCAATCCTCTATTGTTCTTCAATAGAAATTAAAATTTTATTTGTTTTGCATTTTTTCCCTAGGTACACTGAAAAATTAAATAAATTACACAATAAGTGTTCTTTAAATAAATTGCCCATTATGAAACTATTCTTTTTCTTAGTGATTGGTGTTGATTTAGGAGGTGTCAATAGGGATAAGTTAATGGAAAATGGCCAAATCCAACATTCAACCTTTGCTCGTGCTTTAGGAATTTTCTTTAGTATTATAACAGCTAATTCTCTGACTTGTTTATGCATGAGATTATTTGTTGATTTTTTAATTCTTGACCTACATAATTTTCAGAAAGAAATTTTAGTCCATCTTTCTTTTTATTCTTTAATTCAGGACATTAATAAGTGTGTAATAAATGTGTCAAGTACCACTACTGTTCGAAAGACTATAGGGGCATCTCATTAGTAACCTTCTTCCATGTTGAAAATGAACACTTATATCTGCTCTTTGTTTTCCTATCTCTGAGCCATTTTCTAATATGCAACAGAACTTTTATAATTTATTCTGTGGCTCCTGTTTCCTTAATAATCTTCTGTGAAGTATTTTATCAAAGACATCTTAAAAGTCCAAGTAAATTATTTTTATTTAATGGGTGATTTTTGTTCTATTAACTCTTATCTGTATTTTCTGTATCAATACAAAGCAGTTGGATGTATTCCAGAGTAAGTGAGAAAGCTGTTGCTTTCTTAATTATTTCCAGTTTAAACAGTCCTAGTTTAGTCAGGTGGGAAGATTCAGATTCTGATGTCCTTCATTGTTTTGAGAAAGACGGATATTGGAAACATTTTTATTGTACAAGTTAACCAGTCCATTTTCTTAAACAGCAGAAGACTTTTTGGCCATTTCAGGTATTAATATAATGGAAAGTGTACTATTGCCTAGAACAATATGATCTCAGTATCCAAACTTCTGCCATGTTTTGTCATGACAAACTTTTGTCATCCAAACTTTTGAAATTAAGTGCAATACTGAAAGTACTGTTAATATCAATCTTAATCAAGGCAATAAATTTTACTTATTATGGGAAAGAGTGTCTTTTAAAATTGTTTTAGTTTGTACAGTTTTAAGTATGTGATCATTGTTACTTTTGCAGGATTATTAACCAGGATGAAGAAGTGGACAA
>VZRO01004474.1:1235-19565 GCA_013397915.1 Daphoenositta chrysoptera
CACGCTCCCGGTGTGGAAAAAAGTTGGATCCCAGCCAAAAGCTCACCCAGCCAGAAGGAGAAGGCAGAGCACGGTTGGATCTCCTGCGGTCGCAGCCAGAAGCCCAAAAAGCAGTCCCTTTCCTCCCGGTGTCCAACGAACCAGTGTTGGTCCCAATGTGTTGTCGCTCCAGCCACCCAGCCTTCTCCTCACCACACCTAGCCATAGTCTTTGTCTCTTACAAAAGACTTAATAGCTCTGAGCACCCAGCCATTTGTCTCCGAGTAACAGGGATGGAGAAAAAATTCCAATGCCCCCAACCCCCGACAGCCCGTGACTATTTTTATTCACTTTGTACAGGCCCCCAGTCTATAAACTGACAAAGACTTCCAGAATGTAAAGTCTTGGTGTTGATGCTCTCCTTTTTATTTGTCAAAAGGACACTTTTTGGCAGAAAACTAACTGTTATTAGTCTTTCCTACAAAATACACCACAAACAACCTTTAGCACATCCCAATTTGATGTGCTGCGTAACAGCTCAGTTTAAGAAATAAACAGAACACCCTGATAGGTAATCAGCCAATAAACATAACATTTGTCATTTAATTCTGGAAAATGCCAAGGGTAATAAGGAAACTCACAGGACTTCCTCAAGTCTGGATTTGGGGTGCTCTTACCCAGTCTTTTTCCTATATCTAGTTCAAATTTCACACTTACTATCCCCTATTTATTTCTGTCACAGCCGTTATCACTATTTTGGATTCCGTGCAATACCATTATGATTTCCACTATATGAAAGCAGCCAAATTCCTGAGAATTCTTTTGATCTTTTCAAAGAACAACCAGGAGCATTACCATTGTTGCTCTTTTTATATTTATTTAATCAACCTCATGCTGCTGCTTCCACAAAGGTGCAATCCCCAGAGTTCATGACTGCAATAACTTTCTCCTGAATAGGCAAAAATCAATCACAGGGGGGAAAATACAGCAAATTTCACATTTTTATAGGAGTACAATTGTTACACATAATATCTAATGGGAGCACAGATAAAAACAAAAGGAAAAACAACATACCTGTTCCTTTGTGCCTTTCCTGAGTTATTAAAATCATGTTTGCAGCTACAGTGACTGGCTGTCCTCACATTGCCTCAATCCTTAGGGTGTATTTCTTCTATAGTTCACCACAGTCTGCAACATCTGGATTGTTTTAATTCCCCATTATGCTCAGTAATGTAATTTTTGTACCTCTGCTGTCATATTCTGCATTTTAATAAACTTGTCTTCTCCTTGATCTTCTCATCATCTGTTTCTTCATTCCCCGAACCCATCCTAAATCCTGCCATTCCAAGCAATGGCAATTGGCAAATGGCAATTCCTAGAATCCTTTTCAGGCAGGTTTCAATAAAACTTCCAGCTGTGGAACCAAAGTTACTAATGTAGGACTAAAATTTAAAATCTCCACACCTGGAGATCTTGCACTGGTCCTACTGGGAATCCCCCCAAACTCAAACCACTTGTGCTCAACCATTCCTTTGACTTGGAACATCTTTGGAAGTCTCCATGGCATTATCCTCTAGATTCATGCCAAAACTCACTGTTTCTGCATGGCTCCTTCACAATGTAGCTCTATGTCTAAACACAGGCTGTAGAAATGCCTTAATATAACTTAAAAAAACAAAATCCCCCACTGCTAATTTATTTATTTCTTCCTCTTAATTAACGGCCAGAGTTACTCACAGAATAGACCAGAAATTCTGCAAAAAGAGATTTATTAGAATGCCCTAAGCATAGGCGACAGCCCAGCTGTTAAAAAGAGGGAGCCAAAAATAATTTTTCCTCCCTGGAGCCATCCTTCATGCTAGTTAAGTTCGGATAAAAACTCCATGCAAGAGCCTTAAAATCTATTTTTACAGCACGATTGAAAGCAGTACCATGACAAGAATATTTGACATTAAGTACATGGTTTAAAAGAGGAGAAACTGCTCATTTTCTACTGTTAGAAAGCTCTATGTTCTCTGCATATAGAATTGACCACCCAAAACCTCCAAAAGTCACCTGCTCAAGATCATCCCTGCTCTTTCGCATGCTGTGAGTGAAGGCTCATATCCATCTCCATGTTTTATCATGGAATTACAGAGTGTTTGGGGTTGAAAGGGAATTTACAGCCCATCTAGTTCCACCCTATGCCATCAGTAGGCACCTTCCACTAGACCAGGTTGCTCCAAGCCCCGTCCAAGCTGATCTTGGAACATTGCCAGGGATGGGGCAGCCACAGCTTCTCTGGGCAAACTGTGCCAGGGCCTCTCCACCCTCACAGGGAAGAGTTTTCTTGCCAATATCCCATCTAACCCTGCCCCCTGTCTTTGTGAATTCATTCCCCCTTGCCCTGTCACTTTTAAGAACCAGTGGGACTATCAGGAATAGAATAGTTATGATCACACCCCAAAAAGGGATTTAAAAGACACTTAGGGGAGCGGGATCCGCCCGCGCCCCCCCCCGCAGCTCTCACGGAGCCCCGCCCCCGGCGCGTGAGGCCGCCCCTGCGCGCCTCGCTGCCTCAGCCAATCAGCGCAGAGATCACCACAGCCGCGGCGGCTGGGTGCGCTTTAAATCCCGCCCCCCTCGCTGCTCACCAATCAGAGCGCTTCTCTCATGAGGCCGTGGGGAAGGTCTGCTTGGCTTTCCACGCGCGGGCTGAGTCGCAGCTTCCCATTGGGCGCTGGGCAGATGGGCGGGGCCAGTTCGAACGGGCGGTGGCGGCAGCGGCGCCATGGTGAAACCGCTGGGAGATCGGGATCGAGATCGGGATCGCCATCGGGATCCTGATCCTGCCCAGGGTGCCGGCCCCACGGCGAGCCCCCCGCTCTCCCCGCAGCCCGCCGCGGCGCCAGCCGACGGCTTCGCCTCCTCAGACGATGAGGCCGCCGAGGAGGAAACGAGCCCACTCCACATCTCCTGGTGAGGCGATACCCGCGGGGACCATTCCCTCAGGAAACTGTATTAAATTCCTCTCCTGAGAAACAAGAGGGTTTTCTCTTGGCGAAGGAAACCCTAGCCGGGCTCTGGTGGCCTTCCGGGGCGGGGGGGGTGGCCCGGTAGTGCCCATGAAAAGGGATTAAAGTGGTGCTGGAGAAATGTCAGTGGATGTGGTTGGGGTTGGAAAGGGGCCTATGGACACCAGCTAGTCCATCCCCCTGAACCTATGCAGGTTCACCCACAGCAGAATGCCAAGGATCACATCCAGGTGGGTTTTGAATGTTTCTGGGGAAGGAGACTCCACGACCTCCCTGGGCAGCCCGTTCCAGGCCTCTGTTCTTTACTCATAGGGTGGGGAGGCCCTGGCACAGGGTGCCCAGAGCAGCGGTGGCTGCCCCTGGATCCCTGGAAGTGTCCAAGGCCGGGTTGGATGGGGCTGCGAGCAGCCTGGGACAGTGGAATGTGTCCCTGTCCATGGCAGGGGATTGGAATGAGATGATCTTTAAGGTCCCCTCCAACCCAAACCATTCTTTGATTTTGTCACCCTCAAAGTAACATTTTTCATCACATTCACTTCCCATGTTTCAGTTTGTGCTTGTTGCTCCTCCTCCTCCCACCAGATACTTGTGAAAGGGTCTGGCCCCACCCTCTTAACACCCCCTCTAAAGATACTTACATATCTAAATAAACAAAAATTTTCCCTTCTGATTTTTATTTATTTTGCTTTTTATTTTCTGATAGGTTGTCTTTGTCTCCTCTCTACTCTTCAGAGTTCCTGGGATTATGTTCTCTTCCAGGTAAGAAGCATTCACTGAAATTTGCAGGCATATTTGAAAGCTGAAGAGGAGTAATACCTTGTACAGCAAAATTCTGTGTTGTGGGTGACTCCTTTTGTAATCTACTACTGAAATAACTGTTTTGGAAACACCAAAGCTAGTCTAGAGAATATTAATGCAAGATCACATTTTTTAAAGTTATAAAAGTAAACATATAAGCTTTAACTGCATTTTTAACAACCAAAACTATAGCCATAGAGAATCTCCACTCAACTCTTAAATGATCTTTATTCAGCCCTTTTATTTGTTGGATGATTTTTCTGTTTTGGGGGGGGGTGATGCTGTATCCTGATTTAAAATATCCATAACTTTTCATCTGGAAAACACAAAGCATCTTAAAACCTTGGGCAGATTTCTTTCTTTAATCCTATTACCTTACAGTATTAAGCAGATAATGGTGTTTAAACTGCCTTCTGCACCAGGGATCTACTTGCGAAAACAAGAACTGTTTTATTCAGGTTGTGGCTTTGTTGCTTGCTTTGGTTTTGGGGGGAGGCTGCCTGTGCTCTGTTCTTCAGCTGCAGCAGCCATCCCATAATTGTCACTTACCTGGAGTGGTAATGGTTGTTGATAACTTGTTTCAGGTTGCAGGTTTAAGGATGTCAGAAGAAATCTTCAGAAAGATATAGGTGAGTCTTCTTTGTGTCAAGGGCAAGAACAACGTGCAGCTGCAGCAAATATTTTATCAGAGTCATCATCATGACTGGAGATCCCTTTTAGATGTGCAGTGCCACTTCCTCTGCAGCTTCTCTACGAATATGGAATAAATAGTCAGGATACTTCCAGGCTGGAGCTGCACAGTACCCATGAGGCATCTTCAGAGCACCTGGGATCAAGATTAATTACAAACTTGTAATCCTCCTTCTTCCAGAGAAAAGTGAAATAGGGATAGAAAAGATGGAATTATGTAAAGATTTGTGCTGAGTATTCAGCTGTAAGCACTAAAGAGCAGAGACTAATAGCAAATCCCCACAGTGTTTGGATAAGTCAAGCTTAGGAAGAAATTCCTGGCTGTGAGGGTGGGGAGGCCCTGACACAAGGTGTCCAGAGAAGCTGTGGCTGCCCCTGGATCCTGGAAGTGCCCAAGGCCAGATTGAACAGGGCTTGGAGCAACCTGGGATAGTGGAAGGTGTCTCTGCCCAAGGCAGGGAGTGGAACTGCATGGGCTTTAAGGACCCTTCCAACCCAAACCATCCTGGGATTCTGTGATTTTAACTGGAGATGGGACAGAAACATACTTAGCAGGCTGTCCTGACTGCTGGTGTGTTGTCCAGTGAGACTTCTCTCAGGATTCCCTCTGAACTGAGAAAATTCCTCCTGGATTACCTGAATGGAAACGTGGGGGAAACTCAGTGGAAGGAAATAATGCTCAAACCAAAATTGCTCATTCCTATTGTCTTAGCCCCAAAGATTAAACAAGAGACTCAGTACCAGGTTGCTTATCTGTTTATCCTTAAGCTTGATAAGCTTTTGTTTATTTGCAAGTGTCTTAATCTGTTGGCAGGAGAACTAAAGAACTGTGGGATCCAGGATATCTTTGTGCTTTGTACCAGAGGAGAGCTTTCAAAATACCGAGTACCAAACCTGATTGACACCTACCAACAGCATGGGATCTGTGTGCACCACTATCCCATTCCTGATGGGAATGCTCCTGATATTGCCACCTGCTGCAAGATCCTGGAAGACCTCAGAAGCTGCCTGGAAAATAAGCAGAAAACAATGATACAGTAGGTTCTGGCTGCCTCCCCATCACCCCACATTCCTGTAAAGGATGCCAGCTTCTCTCCAGATCTATGAGCAGGGGATGCAGGACGGTGCAAAATGGTAGTTGCATTCTTTAGGGTTAGTTCCTGCTGTGAAGTCTGCTTGTTCTTCCTCTTGCACCTGTTTGGAGAGAATTCTTCCTTTGAAAGACCAGAATGTCCCATTTCAAGATCAGAATGTCCCATTTCCCCTTGTTCTGTCCAGCAGGAGTTTTAAAGTGTGTTTTGAGTGGCATCACAGGGCTCCTTGCCTACCTGGATATCAGGTGTACAGAATGAGTTGTGAGCCTGTTGTCAAAGGCTGTGGCTGCCCCATCCCTTGAAGTGTTCCAGGCCAGGTTGGACCGGGCTTGGAACAACCTGATCCAGTGGAAGGTGTCCCTGTGCATGGCAGGGGGTGGAGTGAAGTGACTCTAAGGTCCCTTCCAACGCAAACCACTCTATGATTCTGTAACATGCCCCTGGATTATTTATCAGGGACTCAGTGGGTTCCAGCAGTGCAAACTTCTCTCCTAAATTCCATTAATGGGTTTAAAGGAATTTATTTAGCTGAGCTCAGAATAAAGGGGAAGAGCTTTCCAAATTCCATGTTCCCTGAATGATCCCACTGATAGCTTCCTGTACAGCCTTGGTCTTCCTGCTGACACAGAACCCTGCTGCTCTCCTCACAACTATCCTTAAACTCTTTATCTGGAGTAGGATGTAAAGAAGTTTGAGATTGTCCATCCTCGTGCTGTTTCCTGTCCTGTGCCTTTGGGACTATTACCAGGAATGGAGGGGAACTTTCAAATTGAACTTTTCATGGAAATACACAGAAGGCTTGAAGAATAAATAGGAGATATCCCTGCAGGTATTGATATAGAATATAGAAAATATGGAGAAATTCTTGTTCTGACTTTCTGGTACCACTGCTCCTCTTGACTAAATTAAGGCAAGAACTGTGTCCACATGTTGGGGGGTCCCTGGGTGCTGCAGTTTGCTACAGCTCGTTGCAACCAGATGTTTTCTTCTCTCCCAGCTGTTACGGTGGCCTCGGACGCTCATGTCTCGGTAAGCACTTGTCTCCCTGCCTGACTAACCCATCCCACAAACCCATGGAGCCACATTCTACTGGAAGGTTCACTGTAGATGCAACGCAAATTGTCACTGCCAGGAGCAGCCTGGTCAATAGAAAGAAGATGAACCAATTCCTCTGTATCTGCCTTCATCCCCGTGTTCCCCCTTAAAGCTTTCAGGAGTGTTAGTTACTCTGTGTGCCCAGAAGGAAGAGGTGGTGATGTTGCCAGAAAACACAAAGGGGAATTAACTGGATGTACTGGCACTCACTCCTGGAAAGCCTAGGAATTGCATCCCAGATGCTGCTAGAAAGGCAGGGGGAAAACAGTGGGAGGGTTTTCACCTAATTCCAAAGCCCATATGCTTAGGCAGGAGCAGCAGGCAGATGGGCCAGTGCCCAGAAAGAGGATTCTGCAAGAGATCGAATAGATCTGGGACCCGGATAGTTTTGCCAGGGTGGTTTTCATGGGACAAACCTGTGGCTGTGCACAGTCAGAGGTGCTCATCAGCATCCAGATGTAAATACTTTCCCTTACAGTGGCTGCCTGTTTCCTGCTCCAACTTTCAGACACCTTGGCACCTCAGCAGGTGATAGAGAGCCTCACGAACCTGAGAGGATCGGGGGCCATACAGACCATCAAGGTAATGGGGCTGCAGCAGGTAATACACAGGTCCAAATACCAGCAAGAGCTCGGCCAGTCCCCTCCTTCACTTCCCAAAGAGATCCCTCTGTCTTTCCAACAGCTGCTCTGGGGTTTGAGCTGCTTCCTGCTTTAAGGAACAGCTCCTCCAAGGGAACTAGTGACAGAATGAGAGGAAAAGGCCTCAAGTTGCACCAGAAAATGTTTAAGTTGGGTAATAGGGAAAATTTTTTTACTGAAAGTGTTGTCCAGCCCTGGTACAGCTGTCCAGGGCAGTGATGAAGTCCCCATCCCTGGAGGGATTTAAAAGCCATTTGGATGCACTTGGGCACATGGGGTAATGGTGACCTTGGAGTGCTGGGGGAATGGTTGGACTCGAAGATCTTAGAGGGATTTTCCAACCTAAATGATTCCATGATTCAAAATAAAGCAGCTTTGAATTCTGACAACTCCCACCTCTGAGGACCACATTTTGCATTGCCTTGGGATAATACATCCCCTGTGGTTATTACAGGGAACCACAGGATCCAAGTCAAGGTCCATGGAATCTTGTGTCTGACAGTGAAAAATCAGATGTGTAGTAAGCACACAAAGAACAAACGGACCAGAGGGTGCAGTTTACATCCTGGGGTATCAAACAGCTTTTTAAGAAAGGTGGTGCCTCTTCTGAGAGTACAGAGCACTCACTGTAGATCTGGTTGTGCTTTTCCAGCAATACAATTTCCTCCATGACTTCCGGGAGAACCTGGCTGCACACCTGGCAACAAAGGACCCGGTGCTGAGATCGGCATCGCGGTAGCTGATCCTGCCATGGGCATCTTGGTGTCTCTGTGGAAGACTGCTGGACAAGACACCTCTCTCCTGACCTTTCCTCAGCGCTACTGCCTGTGTGACACAGCTGCTCCCTTCCAAATCCATGTGTAAAGTATTGGGATGGGGAAGGAAATCCTAGAGGGGATGTGGTATATTCTTCTCTTTGGTGACTTTAATACTCACTGCCTGAAAAATATGTGTACAAGTGTGTTTGTGTCTATTGCTGTTCTGCTGGTGGCCTGCACACCTGATGGGATGGTTCTCCATGTAATAACATAGAGAGTCCTGCTGGAATAATGGAGCTGGATAAAAATTACATCTCTCAAGCTGTTTAAAAACAACCTCACACCCTCAGCTCTGCTGTAAAGAAAAGCCAAGTCAAGCTGGAGTGCTCACCCCTGACAAGCTCGTAACAACTCAATCTAAAATGTCACGGTTCTGCTCAATGTGTTGAGGGATATATAGGAAGGAGTCTCCTCATTCCAAAAGCAGGAGCTGTTGTACCAAGAATCTGTGACAAACCCAGCAGGGGGGTTGTAGGTGACTGTGGCAGGAAGACACTGCTGCAGCTGCGTGGGTGAGCTGGCACAGCCCTTCTGCCTGCTGCCACCACCGAGAGTAAACAAACAATCAGCTGTGGGCTGGGAGGATCTCTCAGCAACAGTCCTGACAGTCTCTAGGCTTCCTGTTTCACTATACCCTTTCATAAAAGGAAGATGAAACAGCTCCTGGTTTTTGATGAAGTTCAGGATTTTGATAAAGTTTGGGACCTTCTCAAGTCAGAAGTTGGGACATGAGACTCCACACAGCACCAGGGGGGTGGAGTTGAACAAGTCTCTGCTTTGTGAACTTCAGAATTTATCTTTTAACATGTTTGAACCCAGACACTTGAGCACAAGGTGATTTCTGCAGATTAATTAGTGTTTACTGCCATTCCCTTCCTTGCCCTTTGGCAGACAACAGGGACTTTTCCAATTTCCACAGCATAGAATCATTTACAGCAAATACCCTGCTGCAAATGTGCTTCAGTACTTAATCCTTGCAACTAATGGTTTTCAGATATTAAATATTTATCACATGACTCAGCAGGAAGTTTGCTGAGGGCAAGAGAAATGTTCTTCATTTTCTCCATAATCTTTTGCCTCCTGGAACTCCAAAAACAACGATCAGGTCCACATTTTGACTGCCAAAGGCTTGGTACTCCAGCAAGGCATCACACAAGGGTTACTCCAACACTACTGGGACATGAGGCTGACGCTGCTGGACATGGATGGTGTTATCCACACCACTGGGCAGCTGGGAATACTCATCTGCACCCCATCTTCAGCTAGAGCTGGTCATCAGCAGGACAGTGCAAACACTTAGGTAAATATTCCTGGGCAAAGCCCCTGCAGCTGGAGGGGCTGCAGGAGCAGCTGTCAGTTGGGCTCAGTCAGGCCTGCATTGTTTATTCTGGTGTGGAATTTGGCTCAAACCACCCCAAATGCCAAGGGAATGAGAGATTTCTTTAGGAGGCTGAGGAGAGCCACGGGCTACGAGCAGCCAGTCTTGTTTCTATAATGGATTCATAAATATACAAACATAAGAAAGGTTTAATGAGCTTTGCTTCCACAGGCTGAAGTCATCTCTTACATCTCTGGAGAAGCCAAGCAGCAGAAAAATAAAAATGATCCAATAGGAACAATGTTCCTGAGTTTCCAAAAAAGCCTTTCAAAAATTCTGTGTAAAGCTAAAAATTATGACTGCATGAGGAAAAAAATAATCATGGAATGCTGAAGGCTTGAGCAGTAAGGGCATGGGAAATGCTCAATAAATGCAAGGAAACATGAGAAAAAAATTTTATGTACAAAGCAATAAGCTGTCAGGACTATTATTACTTAGGAAAGAAAAATCTCAAGTTATCAGAGCCTGAATTCTCTTACCCCAGTATATTTAAAAAAACTAGAAACTGACACTCTACATCCCCTGGGAACCAAAACTTTGTATCATTATAGCCTAGCAAAGGGACAAGTTGTGGAGGAGAAAGGACAGGAGTTCCACCCAGAGATCAAACAGACATCCACTTTGACAGATGACATGAGTAAAGTCTGTTCACCAGCACAAATAAGGTGGAAAGGGAGACATTTTCACATATCCTAAAAAATAAGAGTTGAGGATCACTAACTGAAGTCTGGCAGAACTGTTAAATACCTATTTTCTTACACACAGCAATTCCACTGCAGAACTCACTGTCTTAGGACTGCCCAGAGAAGCTGTGGCTGCCCCATTCCTGGAGTGTCCAAGGCCAGGCTGGATGGGGCTTGGGAGCAACCTGAGACAGTGGAAGGTGTCCCTGCCCACGGCAGGAGTTGGAATGACATGGGCTTAAATGTCCCTTCCAACCCAAACCATTTTGGGATTCTGTGATCTTCCAGACCAGGCTATAAAAGTGCTCAATACGGAATTGAATTGATGACAGAAGAGCCGTTTAGAGCTTTTTAAAATGCCAGAGCCCACTCAGGACATCTCTAACACAAATTTCCAAATTTCTCACTCTTCAGGCAGATACTCAACACGTTTTACCAGAATGCCATCGCCACTGCCCAACACATCAGTGTTGGAATATCTGGATTTCTGGTGGAACCCTGCGCAGCCATTCATACAACTTTTATTGCCTCTAACACCCAAGAGACTCAAAGTGAACAAATACACAGTTTATGCAAAAAAAAAGTTTTACCAGAATGGGGAAACTGCATTGTTCTCCAGCACAGGTAAATGAAAAAGATTCCTAATTATTACTTGTAAATTAAGCAGCTGTTCAGTCACAATTTACAATGCAATATTTATCTGAAACATCTCCTGCCCCGTCTGCTATTTAACTTCATGAAAAAAAGTAGGAAATCAGAGCTTCCCTTTTCTAGAGGTAACTCAATTCCATGTTCTATTTTTAAAGGGAATGCAATTATCCACTGTAAAACGACTCAAGAACACAGTGAGGATCTGTTGAATTTAAAAACAAAACAAAAGGCACCAGATAAAAAGAAGTGTTGCTGAATTTGAGATTTGTTTTTTATTATCATTTATTGCACTAAGGAACAGCGGGGCAGTTTCATAATCTCACTTTCTGCTTTGAAAAATCTGTAGTATTTACTATTCTTAACCCAAGAGTGTTGTCATCATTGGACTTGATAAACGTTGGAGGTTTGTCCATTTGCTAATCAAACAGCACAGACATTAAAAAAAAAAATCATTTAAATTCATTCCTTCGTGGACAATTCAGCTTCTCCTACCACAATGATACAGGCTCGAGATTAAAGCAGGGTTAATGTTTGGAGAAGATACAGAAGGCTCTGAACCATGCACGTACAAGGAAAGATTAACCAGATAGAAAAAAAAAAAATAAACCAAGATAGAACTATTTTTGCATTTGTGTCCATGAATTAATATCCTAAGACCAACATCACCTACGGGCAAAACACACAGCATTCCAGTCCTTCCCAAGCACTTGGAGCTAGGGCTGATTCAGAGTAGAGTGGGATACACAAGTCCAAGTGAGGCACTACAAAGCCCATCCTACAGCAAATCCCTAGTGTACTACAGCTAGTAGTAACCAACACCTACTCGAAGGTTATGGCTGATCCTTATGGAGTGCAAAGTCAACACTTTTCAAATCCCAGTCATCTTTATATTAATTTACACATAATTCAATTATTTCAGCGTCCCAGTAAAATATAAGAAAACAGTCTTTCCACAAGTATAAAATGTGGAAATATTTTAAAAATAGGGGAGTCATTGTTTTCTAACTCAATTGCAAACATCAGGTTCCAGATTTAATCTTGGTCAGAGGTTCTTGTAAAGAATCCATGTTTTTTGTGGCTTTTGCATGCACTTAACTGGAACAAAGCTTGCTGAATGTCTTCTTAAGAGCTCACCAGAACATAAATCATGCTGCAAAAGAAAATAAAAATATTAAGATGCATTATTTTGACTAGTGTTACACATTTAATTAAAACAGTGTATATTATAAGGAACAAGTCCATTTGAGATACGTGAATTGCGACTGAAGATTTGACACAAGGACTCTTCTACTTTTGACTTCAACAAAATTACATCTACATCAAATACTTTTCTCTGAAAACAATGTTTCAGCTTCTTTATGAAAGTAAGAATTTATTTTATTTTATTATATTATGCTTAACAGAAGAAAAGCTTGGAGCTTTTCTGTCTACAGTCATGGAACAGAGATTCAAAATAGCAATTCTGACCAAATTAGGATTTGTGTTTTAAAGCAGAATCAGTGGTGAATGTGGATTCTTTCTCAGGGAAGTTGGCACTGCATATGATCCCATATAGATTCCCAGCATGTTTTGGGTTGGAAGAACCTTGTAGATCACTCATTCCACCCCCCGCAATGGGCTGGGAGACCTTTGGCTAAGGCAGGTTGCTCCAAACCTCCTCCAACCTGGCCTGGAACGCTTCCAGGGATGGAGCAGCCACAGCTTTTATGGGCAACCTGTGCCAGGGCCCCACCCCCCTCACAGGGAAGACTTCCTTCCCAACATCCCATCTGATCCTGCCCTCTGGCAGTGGGAAGCCATTCCCACGTGGCCTATCACTATACACCCTTGTCCAAAGTCCCTCTCCAGCTCTCCTAGGCTCCCTTCCGGCACTGGAAGGAACATATTCCTGTGGACAGTATTTCTCTGCTGCACTGAGGCAAAAGTTCAGACTGGAGAGGAAGACTTACCCATATAGGTAGTAAAAAAAAGATAGAAGGTAGAACGCTAATTTGCACCATCCTTCTTTCTGGCAATAGGCTAAAATATCTGCATTCATGATGGTCGTAGGATCGTAGAGCCCTGGACCGCTCATCACAGGTCTGCTCATGTACCTGGAACGAGGCACAGGCAGGTGTGGGGTGACAGCCATGGGAAACGTGGGTCCTGCCCACCACCCACCACAGAATGTCAGAACTGAGACAAGGAGCAACACCCCTTACAGAGAAGCAATTCACATGGCTTATACAGGAGAATGAAATCGCCACTTACACTGGCATTCCACACTGGGAATTGTCTCAGTGCACCTCTGACACGTCAGCGACTTCAACACACAGAACACAACTCCATTCTTGCACAGCACAACAGAATAAAAAATAAAAACACCCAAGAAAGCCAGGTGATGGTTCTTATTGTACAGCCATGACCTAAACTTTACCCAGAAAGCATCTGTGTTCTCCCAAGACACAGAACACTGGACAGAACACAGCAACAGAGAATGAGTAACAATTCACTGAGCATAACAGACTTGCCAAAATTACCTCCAAATATGATAAGCCAGCAAGGGCATATTGAGACCCAGTGTGAGCCACTCTGCTGCACAGAGAAACATGACACAGAAGAATGCATGGATGAGGTACTCTGGAAGTACAAGCTGGAAAAGAAAAAGATAGGTTAGAAGTTTCGATTATACAGAGCAAAACATGTGGCATATCAGGTACTTTGGAGGTGAGCAATTGCTTAAAAATATTATTTAAAACCAACGCTAACAAGAACAAGACTGTGGAATGTGAAAGCAGCAGCCAGCACTATGTACCTTGCTATTTTCACATGATATTCACGATCCAAGGAGAAAAATTTAAAATATTAAATGCTCAGATCAGTACTTTTTTATTGCTTCTACTAAATTAACAGATTTCACACTTTATGCATGACACTTGGAAGAGATCACTGAGATATTTCTGCTCATGCAACAGAGAAATATCAGTAGGAAACATGCTCTGCAGAACGGTTTATAGGCAAGATGTTTGTGTTTTCCTGTTTTACAGCTTTGCTTTGGTCTTCACAGATCCAGAACTTTTCAAAGTCAAATTATTCCCAAAATGTAACACCCCAGGCAGAGCTTTACCCAACCAAACCAACGGTGACGTGGTCACACACAGTGTGGTCTGCACAGAGAAGCTACTCTGCACAGAGAGCTTGGGGGCAATCAGGCAGTTCTCCCTCACAGGTTCCCACTGTGCATGCTTTACAGCATCATGCTTCCAGCAGAAGCCCACAGAGCTCAGTATCAGGGTACTATGGATCACAGGAAGCATGGAATGCTGCGTATATTAGTGTTGTTAACAGAACATGGAGAGGTACAGAGAGTAAACACATGCAAAGAGCTGCAAAACCTCACACCAAACACACGAGTTAAGTTTCTACAAGCCACCCCGAAGCATTGCTATTTACTGCTTTATCACCAGGTTCTGAAGGAATTATACAAATCAAACTGGTTTGAGTTGAGAGGGACCTTAAAGCTGTGGATTCCAGTTCCACACCTTCCACTATCCCAGGTTGCTCCAAGCCCTGTCCAACCTGGCCTGGAACACTTCCAGGGATAGGACAGCAACCTCTGCCAGGGCCTCAGCACCCTCATTCCGAAGAATTCCTTCCCAATATCCCATGAATCCCTGCCCTGTGGCAGTGGGAAGCCATTCCCTGTGTCCTGTCACTCCATCCCTTGTCCCCAGTCCCTCTCCAGCTCTCCTGGAGCTCCTTTAGGCCCTGGAAGGGGCTCTGAGCTCTCCCTGGAGCCTTCTCCAGGTGAACATCCCCAGCTCTCCCAGGCTGGCCCCAGAGCAGAAGCAGCAGATCTGTAAAGCTTGTGCCTTCTCAACTCAGGCCCAGTAGAACTTTTCCTCGTGGAAAACACCCCATTTTTACCCAAAGGTTTAAATTGTGTACATGTGTGTGCATGTACACACACAACACACTCTGCCCCTCTTTTTTTGTGCAATATGATCAACACTACATGGGATGATTACATCAAAGTTTCAGTGGCTTCTAATTTTTTTCTTAAAACCCCAAAGTATCTTCCCAGCAATCTAAAAGCTACCAACAAACACGCTCACCACCTACTTTGCTACAACATTCTAATACTCTAAATGAAAAATATCAAACAAAGCAAACTGGCATCAACATCACCAAAATTCAGCTGTTGTACACAAAATGTTTCAAGTAAACATTTTCATCGAGATCCTTCTCTGCATACTTACCATTTACACATGGCAATTATTTACAGCAGAACAACCACCACACAATGCACTTGCCAGCCTGCTCAGACAGGTTCACCAGGCCTGAAAAATCTGTATTTATTTACCTACACATCTCAAAACACATTTTTCTTTTCTCCTGTTTATTATACCCTACTCCCACACCAGAATACCTGCCTCTTTCCAATCTCCCCCACTTGATCCTCCCTGCCTGTCCTAGAGAAAAATGAATTACATCAGATCCTACCACATTTATCACAGAAGTGAGGGAGGACGGATCTGGTTGCTGAGAAAAGACACTACTATAATCAGCAGTGTACTAAGGAGTTACTATTTTAGGCTAATCTTTCCACTGAGGTGCCTCAATTCCTACCAGGATCTTTGGTTCTTTGTACAGGAAAACAACACACCTGCGTGTTTGTCCAGCATCATGTACCAGATCCCCTCAAGAGCCTGAGCTTCACTTTTGGGGACTAATCTGCTTCCACAGGAACAGCAAATATGAAATTTTTTCAGACTTTCGGTTCACAAAGCTGCCATGTAAAGGACACTTCATGCACGTGGGCAGCAGAAGGTTAATATTTGGTTAAACATGCACATTTTTACACTACAAAGGTTGCAGTAAGGTCGTAATGCATCAATGTAATGAGAGTTGGCCTCTCCCACACTGCAGCAGAGATGTCTGGAACAGACCAAGCAAGGGAAACTGTTAGATGCACAGCTCTCCTAGCAGCAAACCTCCTCTCCTCCTCCCCACCCCTCCTCACACTGAAATCCTCACTTAAATTCGTGGGCTGTACATATAACATGCTCTTTCTTTCCCCTCCGCAATTACTGTAAATTAATTTTTTGTTGCATGTTTTACTCAAAACACACTAAAGTTACAGTCTAGGCCACGCCACTGTGCTGCCCCTGCATCCTCCCTCAGCCTGGGCACACACAAAGGAAAAGCCGTAAGAAATGCACAAAATACTGCAGGATCGACCTCTGTGTTCTTTAACAAGCCTCCCTGATGCTGCTGGCCTGTAAGAGATGCAGGCAAATAGCTTGCTTCAAATTCATTTCCTAAGCCAAGGAGTGTCCAAGCTGCATCTGAGAGAGGACACTGGGATACACCCCTGATCCTGGAACACAGAACAGAGAAGTGAGGATATCACCTATCACCCTCCACTCACCTAAATCCTCAAAAAAGAATAAGAATTGACTCGGTCAACACTTAAAAAAACCCCAAGTATTCTCCTCTAACCTGAATTCAGTAAATCTGGCTTGAAAAACACAATTTATTTCTGCCTGAAGTTATTTTCTGACACCTAACAGGCATGTAACAGTTTTCCCCATGTTGCTGGGTAAGCAAGCAGAATTGGTTTGGCACAAAATATGGAAATCCATGAGGTTGTTATAACCTCAATGAATAAATAACGAGCAGATGAACAGGCAGACTAAACAGCTAAACAGTATTACAAACGTTCCTAACAAAATGAAAGGGAAGTTCAAAAACATGAAACTGAAAAGCAGTACACACCTTTAATGCAATTTTGACTCTTTTAATCTTTTTGACCTTTTCAACTGTCTTTGTGCCGAAAATGTGGAAAGCAGATTGAAAGAATGTTAGTATGACAGCTGACAAGATCACCATCAGATTAATAACAGTCAGAATATTCAACTTGAAAGTAAAGAACCAGACAAAGAATTTCCCTAGAATTTCTACCAACAGCAAGGACTTCTCAACCCAGATGCAATTCTATTGCCTAGGCTGATTGCATCAAGATAACACCAAAAATAAGTACTTTACACATATTTATTTAGCAAAACAAAATGTTCAGTGTGCTACTTACAGGATTGAGTGTATTACATTGGTCTATAGGGTTCTTGTAATCAGTCTTCAGTTCATCAAATGCTATAATCTAGAGGAGAAAAAATGAAAGAGTTTTGATTCCCCAGGAGCAGTTGCGTATTTTATCCATGAAAAGTAGCATTTTGGCACAGAACTGCTACCTTTTTTCTCAGTAACATTTCACCTAAGTTCTGCCTTCGTAAACGCACAGGTAAGACAGATGTGAAACAGGTTTTACAAATACGAGAGCAGAAGATTCTTCAGATATTCAAAAACCTCTGACTACTCTCCAACTATTAACTCTCTACTTGCAATGAACCTCCTACATCCCCTTCATCAGTTTTCAACCCCGCTCGCTGTGCAGACCCCAAACCTCACCCAGGACTCTCTTGGTGGCCAGCAGGAACCTGGCATGGGGTTCCTTAATCCAGGAAAAGCAATAGCAAGCTTGAAAGCCGACAGATAATTTTCCCCATTTTCAAAGTAAATGCTGAGCCAACACACATCCCAGAATCACAGAACTGTTAGGACTGGAAGCGACCTCTGGAGACCATCCAGTCCAACTTCCCTGCCAAAGCAGGATCACCTAGAGCAGATTATATCTCCAAAAGGTGCATCCATTAAAAAAAACCCAGAATATGTACACCGGTCTTTCTCTTCACATAAAAATAAAGACAAAGATGCAGCACGAAGAACAAAAGGCACTTGTACATAACAAATGTCCTGCCAAGCATCATATCCTCCCTCAGAGCACCTCATCTCAGGCAGGGTACTGTTGGCTGCTCTCACTGTACCAAGCTCGAGGAGCATATCACAGAACCATGGAATGGTTTCGGCTGGAAGGGACCTGAAAGATCATCCAATTCCAACTCCCTGCCATGGGCAGGGACACCTTCCACTATTCCAGGTTGCTCCAAGTCCCCCCCCAACCTGGCCTTGGACACTGCCAGGGACGGGGCAGCCACAGCTTCTCTGTGCTAGGGCTCACCACCCTCACAAGCAAGAATTCCCTCCCAATATCCCACTTCACCCTGCCTTCTGTCAGCGGGAAGCCACTGCCCCTTGTGCTGCCACTCCATGCCCGTATAAAAACCCATTTTATCAGCAGAGAGGCCGATTCCCGCTCCGAGGGCGGTTCCGGATGCGGTTCTCCCGCTCCCTCGGCGGCTGTCCGGGGACGCCCTGGGGCCTCTCCGGGGCCCTTCCCCGGGCGCTCCCCCGCTCCGCGGTGCCCGTACTCACATGCCAGATGGCGAAGAAGATGAGGGCGGCCGTGAGCAGNCCATTTCGTGAGGGGGGCGTGAGGGGACGGGAAAAAAAACCGGGTTTTTCACGTTAAAGTGTGGGAGGAGGAAGTGCGATCGCGCTAACCGGAGCGCGGTGTGAGAGGGAGTTGGCATAGAATCGTGGAATCACAGAA
>VZRO01004490.1:3546-18478 GCA_013397915.1 Daphoenositta chrysoptera
TAAGAGGCGTTCCGTGGGTTTGGCTCCTCTGTTGCTAAACACGGTTTTTTGTTCATAAACTAAACCGAAAAGCCGAAAAATCCCGGGCTGGAAGGGGAACCTGTGGCATGAGGTTGGTGAGATGTCACCGTGTCCCCGAGTGTGGGTGGGCTGGGAGGGGTGGGATGGTGCGTGCTGGGTTTTGGGAACTGGGCAGGGGGCTCTTTAGGCGTGTCCCTGGATTTTGGGAACTGGGCAGGGGGCTCTTTAGGCGTGTCCCCGGATTTTGGGAACTGGGCAGGGGGCTCTTCAGGCGTGTCCCTGGATTTTGGGAACTGGGCAGGGGCTCTTTAGGCGTGTCCCCGGATTTTGGGAACTGGGCAGGGAGCTCTTTAGGCGTGTCCCTGGATTTTGGGAACTGGGCAGGGGGCTCTTTAGGCGTGTCCCCGGGGAAGCCTGGCCACATTGGCTGCCTGGAGAGGACAGCTCCTCTTCCCAGCTGCAGGTCCGGGCTTCAGGGGGTGCCTGGCACCTCTCGGGCTCCTCGGCGAGCTGACTCTGTTGGCAGAAAATGAGCAAGGTAAGAAAAGGTGTAAAAATCTGATTCTTTGAGTGCTTGGGCGAGGGTCACACACAAAGATGGGCTCGTCCGTAGCTCCTGTCCCAAAACAACCCCAAATCACACTCAAATGCATCAGCTCTTCACACTGAATTGCTGTCACCAGCATGTCCCTCTCCTTTCCCACTTGTTTTCCAAAGGCTGCTGCAGAGGTTTTGAGCGGTGGCTTCAGCCACCACCAAAGATGACCCTGGAGAATTTTCTCAGTGAGTTCGTAGAGGAAATCTCTTCATCAGGGTTGGTGGGGAGTAAAGAACCCAAATTTACTGATCTCTCCCTGGAATAGCCCAAAACGTTTGCCCCCAGGTTTGTCTTTGACATTAACAACCAAGCTGTGATGGAAGAGAATGTTTGGATCATTTTGTGTCATATTTATTGCTTCAGAAATAGCAGATTCCCCTTTGAACATAAGGAAATCTACTTTAAATTATGGATTTTCACTCCAGGAATGGAAGGAAGGAAATGAGGGAAAGGAAAAAAGAGAGAGAGAAAGAAAGAGAAAGAGAGAGGGAGAGAGAAATAAAGAGAGAAAATTGTCACACTCAAACACAGCCTCATCCCTGTATTTTCCTGTAATAAGAACAAAACATTTTCTACAAAGCAGGAGAAATAAGTAATGCGTGAATCAGAGTATTTTGTGAATTTAGATTGGTTCCATTACTTTAGTCGACATAAACTTCTGCCTGTTTCTGAAAAAATCAGCTTTGAGAACTTCAATGTAAAATACTTTAAATTATTGTGTGAAAGTTATTGTCTAATTTACATTTAATTTTTAAAATTTTAAATAAAACTTGAAATTTGAGGGAAATATTTTATTTCTGATCAAAAAGAACAATTTTCAAACCTGAAGAAAAGGTTCACCAGCCTCTTTGCAAGCTGAGCTCTTGAAGCCACTTTCTGATCTCCTTCCTCACTCCACGAATGCCACAGAGCCAAACAGGAGCATCTGACCAGGGAAGATAAACAAAGAGGTAGAAGTTTTATTTAAAAGCTTGTACCAAGCGCTTTTATTTCTCCATTTGCTGACAAAAACCCATCAACAAATAGAATTAAATTATATATATAATATACACATATTATATTAACTATATTTTATAATATTAATATATTAAAAGCATAATAAATATATAAATTGCAGAAACAAGAAAAAGCTTGTAATTTTAAATAATGGCTAATTTATGGTGGTTTTTTGGTGGGTTTTTTTTTCTTTTTTGACAGAGCCTTCCTAAAAAATACTTTTTCATAGACTCATAGGATCACAGAATGGAATGGGTTGGAAGGCACCTTCCAAGGTCATGTAGTTCCAACCCCCCTGCCATGGACGGGGCCCCCAAGTCCTTCTCAGGGCTGCTCTGGGTCTGTTCATCCCCAGCCTGGGCTCATATTGGCCTTGCACCCACCCCGGGTCAGCACCAGCACTTGGCCTTGCCAACCCCCCTTCTCCTCCTCTATTTCCCTTGAATTCATAGTGCAAAAACAGTAAAAAAAAAACCCAGAGGAAGCTGCCTCTTTCCCTAATTAGCGTTAATTGGCCCTTCCTGGGGAGTGGGAGGGCCCTGTGCCACTGGCAGTGGTACCAGAGGGTCGCACAGCTGGGTCCTGGCTTTCCTTTTGCTGGGCCCTTCTTTGTCCTCCTGGATTCCAGGCAGGCTGTTGGACTCGAGTAATTGAGTTTTTACGGAGTAGAGAATAATAGCAAAGGCCTGCAGCTCTTCCAAAGCACCAATCTCAAAAGAAATGACAAAGGAGAGAGATAACAGCAAGAAGACGGGGTCTGGACAGAGTGCTGCAAATGCTGTGTCAGCCACTCATATTAATGTCATGTCTGATCAATTCACCTGTCAGCATGTCACAAACCATCCAAAAAACCATGACACAATTTAACATTTCCTGGAAATTCAGGGATATTGTCCAGCAGGAGTTCCTGGGATGTCGTCTCATGGTTTGCTGGGGTTCTGGTTTTACATTGTGTTTTCAGTGCTAACTGGAAAGGGAGGAATGACGGCAAACAGAGTTTATTTAGCTCTCCGATATTACAACAGGGAAGGTAATAGGAAATGGACATTTCAGAGCCTTTTGCATATCAAAAGCAGCTTGACCTTGAAAAATTTGAGAAGTAGTAGAGCTGTTTATGCAGACACTGAAGTGCAGCTCCTTAAACTGGCAAATAAGACGGTGCAGGGGCTGGAACGCTCAGGAGTGGCTTGAGGCCTCATTTACTCTTGGTAGCCACTGGGACAGCATTGTAAAATCCCTTGGGAAGGAGGGAAGGGCTCAGACCAATGGTTGTGTTGCCACATGGAAGGGTACAAGGGAACGTGGTGGGTTCTAAACCTCATGGCTCAGCAGTGGAGATGCTGCCATGGCAAATGATAACCCCACCACTCACAGAGATTTATGAAATGCACAGAATAATGGAGAAAAAGTTCTGTAAACCACACGGCATGGGGCACGTAGGCCTGTAGGAGTGGCAGGTTTGTTTTGGTGTTTGCCTCTTGAGGAGGAGCCTCTCCTGACAGCACTGCCTCTTCTCCAGCCCCTTCTTAAGGCAGCAGCATGAGAAGTAGAAGGAAGAAAGGAGCATTTGCTTTCCTGTCTGTCTCGGTTTACCCAGGTGTGAAACTACAAACAGCTGTCTGGGCTGCTGAACAGCTCTGTACTGGCCCTGCTGATGGACAGGCTTTCTGAGCAGAAGCCTCTGGAGGTGCTTGCTAACCCCTTTTGTGGCAGCCCCGGGGCCCAGGGGCAGCTGCCTGCGAGCTGTGCCCTGTGCCAGGCTGCACCAGGTCCCTCTGGAAGTGCTTTTGTCACCAGCCCGGGCAGCGAAGTTCCTGTGACAACCATCCCTGCTGTGCTCCCTGATCGTGCCTTTTCAGTGTCTCGTGTGCTGGAGTGTCTGAGGCATTTCTTGTGCTTGATGAATTCTACCTGACTATTGCTCTCTCGATTTTCTTTTATCAGACCCTAGATATTTATATTTGCTGTTCCAGGTGGGATTTGTAATCTTTCTACTTTGACATAATCACTCCTACAGTGAGGGATAGCTGCTGCCTGTGGCAGGCACTGAGCTGTTCTGTGCTGCTTCCACTTGCCCCTCAGACCCCAAAAGTGGTCTCACTTCTCTCCAATGGCTCTGTAGAGGGTATACACTCCTGATTTTTGCTGTCTTAACAGTATGCAATTTATATTCTGGAAATAAATAGTACAGGTGTTCCCACTATCTCCCAGCAATTTTCTGCTGATGCACTTTTAACCCTGCAAATACCTCCATGTCTCTGGGTGTGCCTCAGCTGAACTGCAGCCTGTGTCACTGCTAAAAAACCAGGATCCTCCCCATTTTCAAGGGAACTAGAGAGACCCAAAACATTCTTGGTGAAATCCACAGGAATTACTGGACCCTGAGATAGTTTATTAGATATTATCACATCACCCATTAATTCAAGGCAGTAAGGTGGATGTACAGTTATGGAATTACAGAAAAAAATTAAAGAAAAACAATCCTCAAAATTTAAACTGGCCATGAGAGCTGGTGTTTGTAAATATCAGGAATTTCGTATGGATATGCTCAAAGGCTCTGGTCTTAAGGGCAATTTTGGGTCATTGGATCAATCCCACTTGGACAGGAAGAAGAGCAATCACACTTTAAATCCTCAAAACCCAAACCCTAAAACGCTGTAGGCATCTCCCATCCAGTCTTTGCTGGTGTTCGGGATGCAGATGTGATCTCTGGCAGAGCAGGGCTGGCCAGATGTGACAGAGATCAGGGCCATGCAGAGGGCTGGGCTGCAGGGCACTGCTGAGGAACAGTCTGTGACTCCTTTGGAGCTGCTTGATGAGGAAAATGAGTTTCAAATTCTTTTTTCTGTCATTCTCCATGAGTTTCCAAACCAGCCATGTGTGTTTGCCAGAGGGACCTCTGGTCACTGTCCCCAGAACTCTGCTGACAACCCCCCAACTGCAGGGCTGGAGGTGCTGAGCTGAGTTAATTAGCACGTGAAGTTTTGTGTCCAAATTCTGCTCTTTTAGGGATTTTCCCTTAACCTAGAGAAGAGTTTGAGGCTCATAAAGCTGTAAAAGCACATTCAGACAAAGAAATGGCCCAGCTCTGCCTTGTGGCTTGCAAAGGCTCCTGAATGCTCGAATGTTCATTGGGGCTTCACTTCAGCCACACTCTGGTGTGACTCCACACAGGAGTGAGCAATTCCAGCTGAACCTTCATCACTTCTTGGGGATTTCATCAGCATTTCACCCTGGGCATTTCATCCCATGGAGGGATAATAGATCTGGTACTGCCAGATCACCGTCCTTTGGCTGATAATCCAACAGAGAGAAATTCTGTCATTCAGGCAGAGGTATCCAAGGCTGGCAGGGAACTGTCCCTGAGTTTTCTTGAAAGCAATACTGATTTTTACGGTAGGACCAGCTGGCAGACATCAGGAGACTCTCTGGGAACTTTGGGTGGCTCGCACTGAGGTGTGCACACATCTGCTGCGTGTTCCCATGGAAGTGCTTGCTCACACCTCTGAAGTGGCTTGTTTATCTCCCTGTAGCTGTCGGGCAGATGACTTTTATTTGTGTGGGAGATCTCCCCAGAAATTTGATGGCACTTCTAAGCAAAATGCTTTTCCCTGCCCAGGGCATGTCCCAGTTATCAGATCGTCGGGGTTCCACCGTGGGCACGCTCCTTGCCCGTGTTTACACCACGGCACTTTCACCTGAGGATGCCCGTGTTGTGCAAACAGAAGCCCTTTGTCCAGAAGGAACCTTGGTATTTTTACCCTTCAACTGAAACCCAGTCAGTAACATTCCCCAAAGCGCCCTCTAATTACAGGCTCCTCCATTCCCAATGTTATAAATACATATTCTAGTGTTGGCTTTTCGCAAATAATGAATGCTAAGTGTATAATATTAACCCTTAGGTTGTGGAAATGTAACCATTATTAAATGCTTTTTCTTTTGTTTTGCCCTAGAAATGGTTGAAAAATAGCTAACCAAAAATATGTTGAAATGCAACTAACAAACTATGAGCTTAACTAGATAAGCACAGATGTGATGACTTCAGCTTTAGGAAGTAATAACTCCAGCAGCCCCAAGGACAATCTCCGATAAACACAGAAGTAGTAACTCCAGCCCCAGGAAACACAGAAGTAATAACTCCAGCCCTAGGACAATCTCAAATAAACACAAAAGTGACAATCTCAGATAAGCACGATGTAACAGATTCCTGTTACCGGACATCTCTACCTACAAATCTTCTAAGAATCAACATACAGAAGAATTCCTCACATATCTTAAAGGCCATATGTTTTTCAGGAAAGAATATGAATATACATATTTGCCTATGACTATGTAACAGACAGATGCAATAGAAATGTATATAAAGAGTGTCTTACTTAGGCTTTTGTGCTTTTGGTTCTGTGCCAAGGGTACCCAGCATCACCTGGATGCTGTAATCCTTTTACTCTATCTTTTGTCCCTTATTGTTCTTCTTTATTAAAAACCTTTAAATTTAGCAGGTGACTTGACTTCGTTTTTAACACCGAGAACCCACGTTGGGCTGGGTTTGCAGCAGGGCTGTACAACTCAGCTTGGTGTGTGCTTCGAGTTCTCAAAGACCATCTGAAAATTCAAGCCCGAGAGGTATGAAGATGCTCAAACTGAGTCACCAGAAATGAGTGGACATTTTTTAATCCCTCACTGCCTGCCAGAAGCTGCACAATGACTCAACGTCACGGTCTGAAGCAAAACCCTGGTTCTGTGTGTTATCTGTTAGACCGTGTCGGATGTGAGGGATGGAGAAAATTATAAATCTAGTCAGAAATCCCACAGAGTAAACACCAGAGATCTGTTGCAGAGACCACCAAGGGGAGCTGCAAAGGCTTTTGTTGATCTTGGAAGAAAAGACACTGTTGATACACAAAGCAGTGTCCTGAGAGGGAGGAGAGCACTAAACACCCACAGACAAAACCACTGGAGGAAAAAAATCAGTGATAAAAAATCCTGGTACAGTGTGCAGGATATCCTACACACTGTATCAGGACACAGAATCTATTTGAATAGCTGCCATATTTTAATTGCTTCCAACAACACTGTTTCTTGGCTCTGTTGTGTATTTCCAACAACACTGAAATTATTGTATAACTGAGGAAAAGAAAAGAAACTTATCATTGAAACCACTTGTCAGGCTGAAAAAAGTTGCTAAAGAAAATTTTCTTTTCCCTTTTTATTGTTCTCCTGACAAGCTGGACAAGGGCTGTTTTCTCTTGTGCTGCAAAATCTAATTATATACATACATAAAAAAATAGACAGCACTAACCATTTGTCTCGCATGACTCACCACTGTCTTTCCAAATGTCATAAATGCTGGCAAGCAAACTACAATCACAGAACACATTAGTGTCTCACAAGGCTGCTTGGCTTGATTACAGGCTGGCAAGGATTAGGCTGAGTAATTGGGAGAAGATGGGAGGAAGATTTCACTGGACGTCTGGGATTATTGTGTGCTGGAAGCATCGCAGGAGACAAACCACGAAAAGGCAATCCAGTGCCTTCAGTGGCAATCCCCGTTGCAGGGGGATACCATTTGTACAGCCCAGAGGAGATGAAGAAACAGAGCATTTATTTGAAATAAAGGGCCGTGAAACCCTGTAATTATCACTTATTTATCTCTTGGGCCTCCTGTTTTGAAGAAAAAGAGGGGACCCCTCTCTGGAATACATCTTCCTGGCCACCTCCATGCAGGAGCAAGGCTGGTGCCTGAAAGCCCTGCCCTGGAGCAGGTGGTGGGAGGAGGGTTTTGGTACACCACGGTGAGACCCTGGACACCCTCACCAGGATGCACAGTAAATGTATTTTACTTCCTCACAAACCTCACTGGAAGACCAAGCTCCTTCTGGGTGCTACAGCACCTCTTCCTCTCTGCCCTGGGGCTACACCAGGTCTGGAGACCCCACCTGCAGAGCTGTGTCCAGCTCTGGGACCTCCAGCAGGACATGGAGCTGCTGGAGAGAGTCCAGAGGAGGCCGTGAAGATGCTCAGAGGGCTGGAGCCCCTCTGCTCTGGAGCCAGGCTGGGAGAGCTTCAGCCTGGAGAGGAGAAGGCTCCTCTCCTTAGAACCTATTCCAGTGCCTAAAGGGCTACAAGAGAGCTGGAGAGGGAGTTTGGACAAGGCAGGGAGTGACAGGACAAGGGAAATAGCTCAAAACTGACAGAGGGCAGGGTTAGATTGGATATCAGGAAGAAATTCTTTATTGTGAGGGCAGTGAGGCCCTGAAATAGGTTTACTGGAGAAGCTGTGGCTGCCCCAGCCCTGGCAGTGTTCAAGGCCAGGTTGGATGGGGCTCTGAGCAACCTGGTTTAGTGGAAGGTGTCCCTGACTTGACATTGGCTGATCTTTAAGGTCCCTTGCAACCCAAACCATTTTATGGTTCTGTGATTCTAAGGATGTCAGGGCAGACCAGAGCCACAGAGGAGTGCCCTGGGCTGAGTAGAAGATGGCATCATAAGGGTAAGTCTGAGACTCAGAACATCAGGCATGATGGATCTGCTGTAGATAGGCTTTAATAAGTAGGTAACTTTTTTAAAAATCAGAGTTTACTTCTGAAACTCTGGAGAGCTCTCAAGAAACTCATCCTTTCACAGTAGGGTGGGCAGGGAATTTCTGAAACACAGGGTTTCTTCAACGCTCTGCCTCAACTTCCATGGCACCGATGCCAGGACCTGTCCCAACAAGAGCCAGTCTCATTTCAGTTTTAGAATCCCTTTGGGAAATGCATCCCCTGCAGTTCTCAAGGCCAAAGCACAGCACTCAGTCCCATTCACATGCACAGCATTTCCTGGCGTGGCTGGGCCAGAGATGCTCCTGAGCTGTCAAATGTTTGAAATACATTAAATGTGTGAAATGTGTGAAATGACCTCTGTGCATTCCCAGCTCCTTCGACGTGCCTGGAGCACAGACTTTATCTCGCTGGGTGATATCAGGGCAGTGGTGCCTGATTTTTGGAGAAGTTTCACAGTAGAAAATGACAAATGAGGAAGAAATCCTCGTGTGGACAGGGAGATTTAGGACAGGAAAAGAACTAGGCTCTGACTGTTTAAACCCGAGACCATCCTAGGTGTTGTGTTGTGAAATTGTGCTCTTCTCCACAAAAAGCTGCGTTGTGTTTTTGTCATTTGACAAGCAAATATATCTGTGGTTTATTTTTAGCTTTAATTAGATATGTCCTTTCAAATCTTATCGCTGCCCACCCAGAGCAAGTGGAGTGGCATAAATACAAACACAATGCCTTATGCTGAAGAGCACAGCAGCAGCAAATTAATAATCTTTTCTTTTTCCCAGGCATCTTGTCTTTAATCCAGAAGAGACTCATTCACTGATGTGATTCACTAGTTAAGAATAAAAGTTATCTGGCAAGGTTAATATTTCACGTTTTAATATGGATTTTCACTTGAGGATCTAAAAATTATTTACAAGCCTTAAAGCTTGAACTAAACACAATTTTTTTGCAGCAAATTGTGGCTGCCCCACCCCTGGCAGTTCTCAAGGCCAGGTTGGATGGGACTTTGTGCAACCTGGTCTAGTGGAAGATGTTCTGTTTTTTTAAGGACATGATTTTCCATCTCCATCCCCCCCATTGCTTTACCTATCAAAAATTTTACATATGAAATCATAATTACAGTTACAAAGTACTTTAGAGCTGTATAACAAAACATCCCTTGCCACTACACTTTTACTAACTTGAGCAACGTGCATTTGCATGTAAAATACATCCCATCACTTGTCTTTTTAAGCTTAACTAAAGCTGCAAAATACCTCACAGCTCCATGGGTGGAAAGTTGATCAGAGCAGCCAAAGCCTTGCAGTTCCACTGGGAATGGTGGGTAATTGCCCACGGTTGTGCTGAGAGCACACACCTGATCTGAATGTCTATGGAAGTGTTTGTAGAAACGAGGATGAGTTTGAAGCAGCAGGAGGAGGAACAGGTTCAGGGATGGGAAATCACTCTCTGGAAATGGTGCTTTGCTCCGAAGATAAGTAAGCCCCAGGGAGATTAAAGAAGCATGTGTTGGAAATGAGGTGTTACTCTCCAAGGATTTTTTTCTTTTTGCATGATGTGTGAATATCAGTTGGTCATTAAATCCGGATGGCAAGAGAAGGGATGGAATATAAATGCAAGGCTGGGGAAGGAAGAGGAAAAACTGGAACTGTTTGGGGGGCAGCAAGAACCACTGCAGGTGTTGGTAGCTTGCTAAGGGCAGGTGTTCATGCTGGGGATGCCCAGCTGTGCCCAGCTGTGCCCTCTGCCACCCCACAATTGCATCTGCTGGGGCTCAGAAGGAGCAGGAGAGAGGGAAGCTCCTTTGGTAGGTTGTGATATCGAAGAGGCTGAATAGAGGAAAATACATCCTGTCTGCTAAGATGATGAACTACTTGGAGCTGGATTACACAGCTCTTCAGGGGCAGGACAAAAATCCATCTCGTCAAAACCTGATCTTCCCCAGGAACGGATATAAAGAAAGTGGGGAAGGGAATGAAAATCCTCATCGTTGATGAGGCCAAGAGAAATTGGGCTGGGGGGTGAGGGTGTGTGCACATTGCCCTGCCAGACAGCCATGCCCACCCAGCAGATCTCTGGATCACCTCACTGCTTGCTCATATTTGCTTTTTTTCCCCTTTTCCCCTGATCTCCCAGCTCAGTAATTCTTTCCCAGGAATTCACATAAAATGATGCACCAGGTGCTGTCCCTAGCCAATAACTTAGGAACAAAATCCAAAAATGTATTTCTGTTGACAGCTGTGTCAGACTGATTCCTAAGGACCCCCAAAACCCTCCTCTCCCAATAATAATCTGTCTGCTTTCCACTGCCAACTCTGTAATACTAAAACTCATTTTTGGTTGTTCTGTTTTTCATGTCTGGCTTCATGCAAGCCTGGCTGTGTTTGTTTATTTGTCACTGACTTGTGCTAGATGAATATGACCTATGCCAGATAAATATAGGCTGGACTCAAAGAATTGTTATCCAGGCTATTTATGTTAGCAGCTTGACTGAATCAGTTTTAGTCAAGGTAAAGGAGTAAAATCCAAATATAGAAAAGGAACCAGGTACAAACAAGAACACAGGTTGTAAGTTGCTTTCATATATTTTCTTCTCTTTGCAAAACTGTATTTTTCTGACCTTTGTGATGAAGTTGCCTTTAGATCTGACACCATCCCTGACCACAAAGCTGGCATTTCCCAAATCAGGGACATCCACAAAAGCAGATGAAGGTCAGAGTGCCCTCCAGGCTCGCCAGGACCCTGTGGGGAGGCACTGTCATGTTTGGGTCTGACTGTGAGCAGTACCTGGAGCAAAGCTTTGCTCTCTGCTCCGGATCACTCAGGCTGTGCAACTCTCCCCTTCCAAAACCAGGAGAGCCAGCCCAAAGAAATCACAGCTGGCAGAGCATCTCCAGGAGTCCGTGGGCAACGAGCTGGAAGTGGCTGCATTTTACAGAAATTCATAGTCAAAAAATTAGTGTTTATCTATTAAAACTGTGGCTGAAGCAGAGTCCTTTGGCTCTGAAGGCTGAATCCCACATAATTCCAGGAATCAAATGAGGAAAACAACCTGATCTGAAGCCATCACCACAGAGAGCAAAGCCTTCCCAAGCAGCAGAACCAGGGTGCTGCCAGTTTCAGGTCTGGTGCTCTGAGTGATGGGCACGTCCCAGGGAGGGTCTGAGCTCTGCTCCTGAGACTGAATTTAGAGCATTTTACATTCCCTGCTGCATTAACTCTGAGGGATGAGCACCTTCCTGCAGCCTGGGATGAGCCTGCCCAGGCAGACAGGTGATGGGTGATGTGTAAGGCAGGGACACCTCCCACTATTCCAGGCTGCTCCAAGCCCCATCCAGCCTGGCCTTGGACAATTCCAGGGATGGGGCAGCCACAACTCTGTAAAAAAAGCTTCATCCTGTGAAACAGACCCCTCTGATGGGTCATCAGATCTTATTTAGATTCATCAGATTTTATGTAGATTATTGCAGAAGATTAGGATGCACATGAAGATGGTTTTTTTCTGATAAGTTGGTTTTTTCCTTTTTGTTTTTTTTGTAAGATATAGTTCATGTTGCACAGAGCATTGATGGAGAGTACTGTCTGCTGTCTCCTTTTTAATGAACACCCAGGATGTGCCAAAAGGCTGCTCTGCTTAGAGCAATTTTAGTGCTTTCCAGTGAGGTGACTGCTTGGGAAATGCTACTCCATGAAATAGAAAAAAACCCAGCACATAGAACCCTACCCACCCCAAAAAAACCCCAAACAGAACATAAAAACAATTGTTGAGGAACAGAAAACAAAAGAGTTTCTGGCAAGAAAAAAAAAATAAAAACCCGTGCAATATCAGGTTCCTCACCACTGCCCACTTCAGACTTCTGCCTGTTGGTGCTGCATGGTGTTCTGTTAAAAGCCTTTAATTTTTGGTTAAAGAAAATCCTATTTTTCTGGCTTGTGCTTGTCACTATGGCCCCAAGGGAGCTTTAAATATTCATTTACTTTACCACGGTTCAGAAATACTTAGCTCAAACCAATTAAGTTTTTAATTAAAATGCATTAGAAGGAGAATCTTGCATATTAAATTTCTCCTTTTTTTCTTTAAAGAGACACAGCAATCAGCAGATTTTGGCAGCCCCTTCATCACAACAAGTTGAAGCCCAAGCACATTTTTAACCTTCGCTTGTGAATTGCATGACTCACAAAATTGAAGCTCGTGGAGCAGAACCTTGCAACTCCATTTCTTTTTCCCCAACGTGCTGATTTATGTATTGACCGTATTCCCCAGGTTCCTCTGACAGAAATGCTGTCATTTTAAAAATAAGCAGCGTTTCATCTGTGGGCACTGTGCTTCTATGGGCTGCAAGGCCAATATCTGCAATTCTGTTAATGGAGGAGAGGCTGCAGGAATTGATCTGCGCCACCTGAATGATAAATCCGTGTTTTAAACAAACTGGCCTTAAAAACCACAGTGAGCCCAGCAAAAAAATACCTGGAGAGAGCCAGTAAAGAAAGATATGATAAAATAAACTGTTGCAGAGCCTCCTCTGCAGTGTCCTGGGACGGGACTTAGGTATGGGGTGTCTGGAAGAGGTAACTGATGATGTTGATTTAAAAAAAACCAAATCTTCGGTGTTCTGGTTGTTTTGTGTTTACCCAAAACACACAAAATCTCCTACCACTGGGACAGCAGGATGCAGAAAATATTGCCATTAGCAGGATGAGTCTGAAATCCAGTTTTTCGTGCTTGTTATCGGGGATAGGAAAATTTATTTGCAATCTTCATAAGCTTGATTGCATGTAGAGCTGCTGATGGATTTTGATAGAAAATGAAAAATCCTACTAAAACACAAAAATGTTTTCAGTTTGGTTGGAAAGCAAATTGTGTACAGTGAAAAACAACCCTCTCCAAAGTGAAGATGGGAATATTTTATAAAGATACATTAATCTCAGGTGAAATTGCTTTTCTGTAAGGCCAAAACTAAAAGGATAACAATAAAGGGAAAATTCAGGGCTCATATCTTCTCAAAGGAGAAAAATGTCTGTATCTGAACATTTTCCAGACTCCTCAGATGGAGGTACCTGGCAGCACCTCTTCACTGGCTCGTGGTGAGCATAAAATAATGAAAATATCTTACTGCAGAGGCAGAAAAGGGTGAATTACCAGCAGAGCCAAAGCCCACCCAAAACACGACCCCGAGGGGCCCAGGAGAGCCTGTGAACTTCCACCAAACCAGAAAATGCCTTGATGGGCTTTGAGTCTGGATTAACCAGCAGCAGTTCTGAGTATAATTTGTAGGTCACCAGTGCCAGTGTCACAGCTGGCTGTTCCCTCTGAAGTGACATCCTTCTCCTGTGATTCACCCTCATCCCCCCCAGGGAGAAATGTGGAATAAAAAACTGTGACGAGAGGCAATCTATATTTTTCATCTCAAACTCTGACACACAAAAAATAGCCTGTTTCAGCTTAGTGCTTGGGTTTTAAATTTACCTTTCCAGCTCTGTGTTTAAGCTAAAAAAGCCTGTTTGCTTTAAAAATATTTAGTTTCCTGTTGTTCACCATCCTTTATCCCTTTAAATGGGGGTCCATTGGTACCTTTTTCAAGTTGGCAAGAACACTGAGAAACAGAAAACCCAAAGAAAATTTTATTTCTAAACTGAGAAACAAATGTTTCAATTATTTTTTTATCTGATAGCAGGTAAAAACTCGGTTTTGGTGAACAAATGAACAGAATTAACTTTTCAGATGCTTTTCCACAACTTTGCAAGTGTCATCTCCTCCTAGACATGGCCCCATGTGTACTTAAATCCCTTTATGGCATAGCCATCATCTTCTAAATCACTGGGACACTTTGGCAAGAGACCCTAATTCAAAAAACACATTTTCAATGATGATTTAAAAAAAAAAAAGATACAAAAAGTTTGGGTTTGTTTGATTTTTTTTTTTTTTTTTTGCCTGGGGATTCCTTTAGCAAATGCATCTGACAGTGGCTGCCAAGAGTGGTCAGGCAGGGATGAACAAACACAGGGGAGGAAACTGCTGGAGCCTGCAGGGCTCCTGTGGGCACTCAGAGAGCTGCTCATGAAAACAACAGGTAACTGCACAGCAGGACTGACCCACAGCCCTCTGACCCCACTCCCTGGTGCCATTTAGGGTCTGCATGTGTAGCTGGCACATCCTTATACATATATTTATTTATTTAATATACATATTTCATATTTTTTTAATATATGTTTTTCCAGCTATAGAGGCAATGGCCGAGGCACCTTCTGCAGCTTGGAAATACCTAAAGGAAGTAAGCCATGAGTCTGAGTAGGGATGCATCAAGGGTTTAAACCTTCCTACACGTCTCTCTCTTGCCCTGAAGGTGTTCTTGAAACCCCTGACAGGAGCCCAAGTCCCCAATGAGTCCTTACACTGTGCCCTGGGAGAGTCCAGTTTAATATTTTATTCACAACGTTGAACGCTGAAGCTTCACCTTGCCCTTGGCACAATAAATGGACTGACTGAAGAAAGTGCTTTATAACTGCAGAGTGCCCAGTGACCCGTAAGAGGCTTCTGCAGCATCCAGGTGCTGCATCTGGACACAGAATGGGATGGAAAATGCAGATTTCACGAGTTGCCAGTGGAGATTTATGTTCAGCTGGTTAAACCTCTGAGCTTTCCTCTCAAGAAAAGTGCTGCTCGTTGTCACAGCGTGCTGTGCTGCCTGGCCACGCCTGGCAAAGCAATTCCTGCTGACCTGGAGGTGGAGGGCACACAGGCACTGCTGGGATGCTCCTGGCATTAATGGATGCAGCA
>VZRO01004490.1:19017-52600 GCA_013397915.1 Daphoenositta chrysoptera
GGCTAAAAGAAACACCAAGAATACAAAAGGCCACAAAGGCATACAAAAAAGGTATAAAAGAAAAGGCAAAAACGTCATTATGGCATCACAGCAGTTAAATGCTCTCCATCCCATGCTGTGCCATGCGTGTGATCATCCTTTTTCAGCTCTCTGCAGCCTCTGCTGCCAGAAAATCTCCATGATGACGGCACCTGACGCAGGCTGGGAGAGATGAATATTTATTGTTGTTGAACATCTCTGAATTAATGTCTGGAGAGCATCACAGGGTGAGCAGAGCTTGGCTCACAGTAAGAGATGCTGTACAGAGCAAGGTGTGCAGCCAGAAGGTTCCAGGTATTAAAACCTGAGCTCCCAAAGCAGAGTGCTTCCAGGAGCTTGCCTGGGTGTTAGCAAGGGGATAAAAAACTTGAATTACTGAATGATTTGTGATAGAAGAACAGCAGATGGTGACTGGGTGCAGGAGGTCTGGTATGATGCAGAAGGGATTGATTAGGAGGAGCTGTCACTTGGACACTTGGGATGCTGGATTTTTGGGATGTGGGGTTCACAAGCTGTTTTTCCTGCATACACGGAGTTGTGCCCATAATCAGGCTATAATCAGGTGTGTGTACACACGCACACACAGAGGAACATCCACGCAGTGCTAAATTAAAAAATGCTCAAACCCAGACCCTGGCCACAAGGCTGGGCAGCCAGACCTGGCTCTCATCCCCACGAATTGTCACTAATCCTCCACAGCAGCTTTGTCTTGGTGAGTCATGGGCTAAGCCACGAATTGAGCTACATGGACCACCCTGTGCCAGTGCTTCAGCTGATCTCCCTGGCCCTCTCAGGGAAAGCATCACAGCATCTCAGAAGTGCCTTCAGGATTCCTTTCAAACCCATTCTCCACGCTCTGGTTATATGTGGAAACAATAAAATAAATAAATAAAGATAATTTTTAAAAAAACAAAAAAAAAACAAAAAAACCCAACACAAAACAAATCAACCCCAAATAAAACCAGCTTTTGGTTCTACCCCCAAGACAAGACTATTGATTATTCATATTGGTCAAGGTTTTGAGTGATCAAGGGATGAAGGAGTGGGTTGGTGCCTCCTCTGAGGGGAAAAACACCCCAACAAACAGTGTTTGAATAGGAAAACATCTATTACAGGATGTGCAGCAACCGTGGAAAACGTGAATCCAAGAGCAGCTTTATGAGGGGTGACTCAGACATTGGTCATCCCCAGAAGAGTGGTCAAAACAGTGAGGAACAGAGTGACAGGAAAGCACCTGCATTGCAGAGCTGACGTGACTCAGAGGAGAGTTTCATCTCCAGCCTCGCAGATTTCTGTCCTTTCGTGCAAGTCCCATCCCCAGGAGCATCCCAAATCCACCCAGTCTGTCTTTCCCCACCAGCTGCAGGCCTGGGAGTTTGGGGCTCACGCTCAGGAATATTTCCCTTCCTTCCTAGAGTTGAAATTCTGGGGGAAGAGAGGGTCCCCTTCAGTTTTCATTCAGCATGAAAAACTGTTTTGGTCACAAAACCATTTGAAAATTCAGGTGGGTTTCACCAAACACCCTCTGCTAGCATGGTTAGGATGATGTTGATTAAAGGGACAGCTGACTCTGCTCTGGAAAAGGTGAATAATCAAATTAGGTCAAAAATGAATGGAAAAAGAGCGTTATAATTTTCTAAAAGCCCAAGTATTGTCTTTTCTCCAGTTCCTCTGTTTATCAATCTTCTTTAAAAGCTAGAAATGTGCCAGTGAAAGGAAAAGGCCCGATTCCTGTTCGAAGACTATTCCCACACTTCTTTTAACCTAGAACAACTTGCTCCTCAAACCACAAAACTCCCCAGCCTTGCACTCACCTGACCCCCCAGACCCCATCCCAACCAGGATGGGCTGGATCCCACACCCTGCAGTCCTTCCCTTCTGCCTGGGCATCAACAAATTGTTCTCCCTCCCACAGAGCCACAGCACCAAAGGTCTTACGGTCTCTTCCTCCTTCCTGTCTCACCAGGGTGACCTCCAGAGAGAACTGGAGTTAGACAGCTTCCAAGAATTGCAGAAATGTTGTTTGGATGTTTTTTCCTGTGAACACAACATTGGGATCAGAAAGAATTGTATGAAAAACCAAAACATCAGAGCTGGCATTTCTCCAGCGGGCTGCACAGCTCCATTTGGAATTAAAAAACCCATTTGTTCTGTGTTAGGCACACAGGAAACTGGTACAAGCCATGTGTCTCCTGGGTACCCAGCACTCCTTGTCTGTGCACTGGCTGGCTTTCAAGGCAGCAGTGGACAGGCACAGGCTCAGAGGACACCAAATTCCCCAAGCACATCAGCTGCTGCCCCACTCTTTTCCTTCTGGTTTGCACCACTTCTTGATTTCTTCGCTAGTCTTGAAGCAATTTTTTCCCACCTCTCAAGGTTCCCACTTCTCCAACAGCCTCAGTGGGGTGTCCAAAGATCTGGGGCTCTGTTTTGAGCCAGTGCCCCAATTTTTGAGGGTTCTGCTATTGTGTCATCTTTACTGCCCCGTCACACCTGGCACTCAGCACCAGTCTGTGCAGCAGAACTCAGCAGAACTCATAACCTGTCTGTGAACGAGCCTAACTCAGCACCAGCACCTCACAAAGCCAGGGTAAGGCAGAGTTAAAGCCTGCAGGCTGGTATTTGTGGCAACAAAATTGGGTTTATTGATTTTATTGCAGGGAGCTGTGACCACTGCAGGAAAGAGTGCAGGGGAGGCAATGGGGAAAGTGAGCATTTCAGCTGTGGGACTGCAAAGAGTCACATCAGGGGGCTCCTCTCTCTGATTTTTATTAAATTTACTTTTTTTTCTTCTTCTTCTTTTATTTCTTATTTATTTTCTACAGAGTCTGAGCCTCTTGAAATAAGTGAAAAAACTTCCAGGGCACCCTAAAGCTTTTGGATGCAGTTTTCAGGGTATGTGGACCCACCACCACAGTGAGAAATGCAATGAGATTTTGGGAGACCCTCTGGCACTTGTGGTGCAACATAGCTGATCTGGCTCTCCAGGTAAAGTAGTTTTTTTTGGTCACAGCTGAACTGAAGAGGGTGCAGGTGATTGTAAAGGTGGCACATCAATCACAGCCTGTATCTGCTTTTGAAGTAATTTGATTGAAATAAAACCCCGAAGTGCTTGTTTTCACTTTTTGTCATTATTTGTGTCTTTCATACACACATTCCCTGGATAAATACACTGAAATCTCATTGTGTGAACCTTGATGGAAAACAGGAGCAGAGGAGGGAGCAGCTCCCAGGCTGGAAGATTCTCACGTGTTGATTAGAGCAGGAGCTTCCTAATGGGACTGTTTGCTCTGCTGACCTGCTTAATTAATTAACTCATTATCAGCAACCCACCCAGGAGCCATCTAACATCACCCATGAGAATATTTTCCCTTGATATCCAGCCCACAGAGAAACAAAATCCACTTATTTTTCATATTTCTCTGGCATATAATTTTCCTGCTGAGTAACACATACAGCTGGATGTCTCCATGGAAGGATGAGAACTGAATTTGCGAATATTACAGCATGTTTCCATTTAACAATTGTTTTTTAATAAAGGGGAATGTTTTATATAGGCTTGGTTCCATGTAAGATTGGCTCCTGCTGAGGGGGATAGGCCTGGCTGGATATCACCACTGTTCACTGGGGGAGCAGCAATGCTCAGCTCTACAAAGGCCACACGATCCCCAAATACCTGAGATGTGTCCACGGCACCAAGAATGACCTGCCAGGGAAAGGAAAGGCTCAGGCCACCCAAAAGACAATTTTTTCAAGGTCCAGAGAACAAGGAGCTGAAGAGGAAGGTAAAACATGTGGGTCAGCATGACCCTGGGTTGAAACATTTTGTTTTGAACTCATGGAAGGAGAACTGAAAAATATGGGCAAAATCAAAACTTATTACAGAACATGTTGCTTGTAATTTAAAAATAAAAATAAAATAGTATCAGTGGGAAATTCTAACAGCTTTACCAGTGTGGTTTGTATCTGATGGAGGCAAATCCATCAAGCAGAGCAAGCTGACCACAGAATCAGAGAATAAGCTGGGTTGGAAGGGACCCACATGGATCATCCAGTCCAACTCCTGGCCCTGCACAGGCCACAAGAGTCACACCCTGTGCCTGAGAGCATTGACCAAACACTTCTTGAACTCTGTCAGGCTGTGCCCACTGCCCTGGGGAGCCTGTTCAGTGCCCAACCACCCTCTGGGGGAAGAACCTTTTCCTGATATCCAACCCAAACCTCCTCTGACACAACCTCAGGCCATTCCCTCGGGTCCTGACAGCAGGCTGTGCGTTTCCTGCCAGAAGAAGGAGACCTGAGGCAAAGCACTTGGAACCCACCCTGAGCAGAGCACAGGCCAGGCAGGTGCATGCAGACAACCTGTCATCATCATGTAGTCATTTATAGCTGCAGTCATTTATAGCTGCAAACTCACTTTCATCTTGCAGCAGTGTCAGACAGATCTGTACACCAGAAATGGAGTCATCACATCCCAGCAATACATCCCCTTTCATTTTCTATTGGATGATTAATGTAGCTTTTAGCTGAACCAAAGAAACCCTCTTCATCTAAGGCAGCTCAAATAAAGGCAGTGAAGAATTTTTAAGTGTTTATGAACTTCTGTGAAGGTCGTGTCCCACATTCAAGCCCAGCAGATGTGATCCCAAACACTAACAGCACCTGAGCTGCCCCAGAAACAGCATGGAAACAGGCATGAGGCCAGCTGAGGCTGGTTGGAGAGAAAAAGACCTGATTTTAGGGAAATTGGGAGGAGTGGCTGGCAGTTGCTTTTGTTCTGGACTGCCAAGCCATCACAATAAACCTTTCACACTTCTCTCTGTTTCTCTCCATCTCTTTTGAACTCCTTTATTCGGTGAAGAAAGTGCCATTAAAACTCTACCATCAAAAAAGGTTGTTCGACCACCATCCCTTGACAAAAATCATACTTTGGCAAAAGGTGTTTATTGGTGAGTTCTTTCCCTGTACTTATAATTTTTGCTCAGGCCGGTGGCTGAGCCACGGGCAGGGCTGACCTGGCTGCAGCAGATGGAGGATTTGCATCATTAACTCTTCCTCTGTTAATATTAAGCATATGCTGAATGATTTATTGCACAATTGTGAGCTGGGTGGCGGCCATGGGAAGAGTTTTGTCCAAAACAGGAGGAAAAGTTGATTGCTCAGTGATGGGGCTGAGGATCAGCCCTTGAATGTCCTTGCAGCCTTCCCAGAAGTGGTGGCATTCATGGGCAGGGCTGTTTGCAGAGCAGGGAAGGTGTCCAAGCACTTACTGCAGGTACTTCTCTTTTATAAACATCACATCATACCCCTGAAACCCAAACCACCAATGTTTTGGTCTCTTGGACTAAATTAATCTTTTAATTACATTTGTAAAAACACCTCTGAAAACTTGTGCCCGTTCTGTCACCAATCACCAGTTCTTCCCAACCATGCTCTTCCAAGGAAGCTGCTGTGGGATTTCTGCCTGTTCCCATGCAAGCTGCAGGCAGCATCAAACACATTTGGGAGTTCAGTCATTCCTTGGTGAAGTAGGTGCTCTGTAGTGGTGACCAGAGTGACCACAGACATATTTTAGCCCATGTTTCAGCACTGTGAAATTCATTTAGCCATTCAACAAAGAGGTTTTGCACCTTTCATGTACAATGAGATAATCTGTGGAGAGTTCTAGAAAGACTCAACGTAGAGAAAGTCATCAATGGATTAACCCATGATAATTTTGAAGTAATTTTTCCATAAAGGATGCATTACTTAATTTTAGAGTTCCGTCAGTGCTGCCATGATGGGAAGTAGAAAAGACAAAATTAAAGATAGAAGATGCTACTTGAAAATTCACGGTGATGATGAGGGATGAACTCAGAACACCCCTTTCCCTAAACAGACATCTCCATTATGAATCCCAAGGAAGACAATTCTTTAGCAGCTTAGCAGGACCAGGCAGAGTGTGGGATCCTGATGCCCATCGGGATTCTAAGGACTGAACAGCCAGGGGAGTTCGGACCTGGTGTTCCACCTCCAAAATGAGAATTTCCCCTTCTACCCAGGAGATGGCACTAAGGCACTCAGGCACAAAGCATCACTTCAGCCTGACCAGGAAGCTGTTTTCCCTGAAGTTGTATGGTGGGGGGAAAACCTGCAAGTTTTACATTCACTGGGTTGTGCTTCTTGTGATGGGACCGAGTGTCCTGAGAGGGAACACATTTCTGACTGCTCTGGGGATGCTGTCACTCGGATTTTAAGTGGATTGTCCTTCCCATGGCTCTGGTGAGCTCTCACCAGATGAGAGCAGCCTCCACCCAGGGATGTCCCTCTGTTTTGGGCACAGGGAAGCACCAAATACTCTGAAGAAATATGCCTGTGGCTCAGCCATAGCAGCAGGGAGGCAACAGCACCCTGGGAAACATCTCCCAACCTCCACCAGCCACATTCTGACTCATTCCCAGCTGTTTCTCTGTGTTGTTTCAGGGTTTTTCTCTTGGACTTTGTTACTACTGTAAAACCTGCTTGCATCCCTTTTTGAACCCTGGTGAGCTCACGGCTGGTGTCATCTTGGTGCTGCAGAAAAAGGACTGGAAATGGATGGTGTTGAGGTAAAGCCAGTATTATCTAGAGCTTCTCAGCTCTTTTTGACTCCAGTGTTCTTCAGTGTTAACCCTGTGTCATTCACACAGTATCCATCACTGAAAAGCCAGAGTATTGTTGGAGGCAAATTGAAAAGGAACATTTAAAAACTGATCCTGTGTCTGCTCCCTTCTACCCTCTGGGTATATTTGCATGCAGCCTGAATGTCCCCTGCATGCAGCAGTGACTCCCTGGGGCCCTGAGAGCCCTTTGGTGTGTTTGAACTGCCTTGGGACCATGAGCATTTCCATTAGCAGGGAGCTGGGAGAGGGGAGAAAGCACTAACAGCATCATCACTGCCATGACACACAGACCCGTATTGGGAAGGCACAACGAGGGCTGGAGAAACAAAGGTTTGAAAGAAAACTTTGGGAAGAGAAATGGCAGGAGATAGGGATGCAACAGGCTGGATCCTGGGTGGGGGCTGAAACGTGGAGCACAGGTTCCAAAATCTGCATCTGTAAGCCTGGGCTCCAAGTCTGGGAAGTGCCTGAGCAAGGATGTTGTCAGGAACTCCAGGAAGGATATTTATCTCCAACATCAGCTGCTTCCTTCCTTCTCCCTGGCACGAAGTTAAGGACCACTTTAGCAAACCCAGCATCCATCTGCCTGGTTGAATATCCTCATTACTGCTCCTGATGGGGTGTAGCACAAACCATAGATTCTTATCCAGGCATTTGTTTCCACCGTGGTTGTGATTAGCATTTAGCAACACGCTTTTTCCTAGTGATGTTACCTTGTATGTGTGCTCTGAGAGCTCATCTAGCCCCTGTCAGGGTAACAAAACACAGCAGAGAGGTGTGGAAATCAGTTTGAGGAGCCCAACTCCAGCATGGGCAGGCAGGAAAATGATGCTTTTTTCATAAGACAAAATGATCAGTAAGGCCATGGGGTTAATTTTAGGTGGTGTAAAAGTACATCTTTACATTCAGAACATCTCGATTCTCATGGTCTCATTTTCCTCAAAGTCAAACTCTGTCTCCTCTCTGATGTAAACAAGTATTTGTCCCTATTTTTTAAGTTAAAGGTAGTTTCATGGTTTCTGTCCTTCAAAATTGCCACTAGTCCGCTGTGCTCAGCTACAGTGGAAGTCCCAAATGCTGCATGGGCTGTGGTCAGCCGTGCCCCACACCAGAGCAGCTTTGCAGAAACACTGGCCCCTTTTATTTCCCTGTATCATCTGCTTGGGGCTCGGCCCTGCCAGATATCATTTTGCTAAATCCCCCAGAGATTATAATTTATCATCATTTATCATCACTTAGACGATAAACTCCTTGGGGCAGGGACCAGCGTGCTGCTGTGTCTACACAGTCCCCGTCACCAACAGGTCTGGGGATATTTGCTATTATTGTAAAACAAGTTATTTGTTCTCATTATTTTTGATACTTTAGCTGTATCTGTTAAAAATGTCTTGTTTATTCCTGAGTACTGCGAGGATGTCCATTAAAAGGAACACCTCTTAGGAGTCAGGGAGAGGTTTCTCTACACCGTCTACACCGGGATAATTTTGGCACCAATTTAGAAGACCCAGTCAGGTCACTAAAGCCACAGCAGAAGGGCTCTCGGGTCTGGGTTCGGCGGCTCTCCATTGCCATCTTCAGGCTGGGAGCAGCCTTGATCCTTCCAGAAACTTAAAAATCACGGACACGGCAAACTCAATTCGGGTTTACCCAGGATTAGCTGGAATTGACGGCCAAACCCTGGGATAAGGTGTTAAATGTAAAGGAGGGGAAGGAGCTCTGCAAGGCTGGTACTCACCTGTCCTGAAAAACACAGATGTTTCCCTCCCTGTGAGTGCACAAGGCTTTAGGGAGTAAATTACCACCAACAATGCTGTTTAGCACACACTGCTTCTTGCTGAGGGACAAAATTTATCATCACGTTTTCTTTAAAGCACACAAATTGAAATTGCCCGAATGACTTTAGCTCTGTAGCCTCCATTGTCCCCCCACAAGAAAACCTTTTCCTGACAATGATAAAAGCTGAGGTTCTTGTGAGATTTTAATCATAATCTGCAATTAATCTACACTCTGCCAAAGATTTCACATCTGACAGACACGGTGGTGGGTTTGGAAGAGACAAGGTATCCCAGGCTTTCGGGGTCTCTGATGTATCACACAGGCAGCTTGGAGGGTCAACGAGCTGTAATCACAGAACAACATAGATAACACATCCCAAAAGAAACCAGAAAAACATGGAATAATGTCAGTGTCCTGGCACAACAGGGCCAGCCAAGATGAGGCCACTCAGACCCAGCGTTGTCACCCAGTGAACACCTCCCATGCCATTCCCCCACCTCTCCAGTCTCCAGTCTGACCACCCTCACAGTGAAAACTATTCTCCTAATTAGATCTGGTTGGAAAATCACTTTCTAGGAGCCCAGAAATTATAGAATGATAGAATGGTTTGGGTTGGAAGGGACTTTTGAAGGTCATCTAGTCCGACCCTCCTGCACTGAGCTGGGACTAATGCTGCTACTCAGAAGAACATTCCAGAAGCCAAACTCCTCTCCTGGTAGTTTGTACAAGGTCCCATGACTATTTATAATTTTTCCCACTGACTAAGTCCCTGAAATCCCAGCTCTCAGGGCCAAAGTGGATGATCCTGGTGCTTACCACGGCCACCTCAGGGAGTGGTCTCTTTCCACCGCGGTGTCCATCGTGCATCCTTCCCAAAGGGCAGCCACTGTGCAGAGATGGGAGATGACCAGTCCAGCCTCTTCAGGAAGATGCTGTAGCTGTCTGCATACTCAGAAACCCAGCGGCTGCTGCAGGGAACACGCAGAAGGGCATGAGAGACCTCCGTCCTGTGCTTCGTGCCACAGGCCAAGGGACCTGCCTCCCCTCCTGTGGGGTTTGACCACCCCGCCAGGAATGTGTGCAGAGCAACCTAAAGCACATTCAGATGGGATGGGGGAGAGGGGGAAGAGCCTGTCTCCATCAGGAACGGGGCAGATGCTGCAGCACACACGGCTTGGGATCAAGTCATCGGGATTGATCTCCCACCTGGACCAGCCATTACACAGGCTCGGTCTCCAGCCCACATACAACTCCAGGATCACAGATTAAAATCTGCAGTGCGGAGCTGAAATCTATGTGTGTGTTAGGGGAAGGTGGGGGGCATGAGGCAGCAGGGAGGAATTGCCTTTCCAGTGAGAAATGAGAGCTCAGGAGCAGTTTCTGCCTGTTTGGTTCATAGTGTGCAGATGAGTCACGTTGCAAACAGCTCCTGCCCTGTTTGATTTGAGAGAGCCCTTTCCCAGGGGAAGCCTGGGCATGGAAATGATGAGACATGCCTCTTGCCCTAGCCCCACAGGGATCTTCTTTCCACAGGGATGAGGCTGTCCCAGAAATTGTCCCCACTCCTATCAACCCTGCTGCAAAACTTTTCAAGGAAAGGCTGATCAGGCTTTGAGAGTGGATTTGTCCCCGAGGGAATTTCTTTGGGCTCATTGCATAACACGGACAGGGAGATTTATGCTTGAGAAATGCCTTCCAATTCCAAGCAGCTCCAAAACCTCCCTGCCCGACTCTTACCCTGTCCCCCACTCCCAGCAGCCACCCCCTCCTCCCCATCCCACTTCTCCCTTACTAATTGAAGTGGCTCTCTTCAGGGAAAACGGGAGAAGGCCTTATCTCCTCTGTATAGAGTCCATCACGGATTCCTGCCTGGCCCTGGTAATCTTGATTGTAGATACTTTTCCACTCCAGGTTAGAGTAGTCTAGTGAAAAAGAATCCAAATAATTTAATTTTTTTTATATATATCTGTCTCCCATATTGCACAGGCTGAGTGTTCCCCCTTCCCCTGAGCTCCACTGGCTGTTTGTGGTTTCAGTGCTCCTGTTGGAGCTCCCATGATGAAGGGATTAGCCAATGGAAAATGCAGGAATTGCTTCCCTGGTGTAGATAAGGTCATTTAGATGAGATTATTCAGCCCCTATTTTCCATAGCCTGTATGAGGAAAGCCACACAAGGCAGACCTGGAAATGATATCTTGTGATCTTCCTGTCTGGATATTGACTTGTCACCTGGTATATATTTCCCCCTACTGTCTAGATTTTCTTTTCCTTCGTGCCATTAACCAGGGACTAAACCAGGGAAGAGATCCATGGCTCACTTAACCCCTAACTGAACACCATCACATCTGCTGTGATATCCTCCCCAAAAATCCCTGTGGGAGCTGGTTTGAAGAGGCACCATCTCCCATCTGACTCTCCAGAGGTGTCTTATCTGTGTGTTAACAGCTTGGTGTGTGTCCTCCTGCCTGTTCTGATCGAGCAGATTGCCTGGGGATAAACGTGCAGAGAGGACACACACAGAAGAGCTGCTCATTGCAGATGTTTCACATTTTCTGGGTATTTTAAAAATGACACATTCCTACAATGAGTCACTGGTAGAGTATTTTTGTTGTTTTCACTGAGGCTGAGGTTCCAGGTGTCTCACACGTGCATGACCATGTCAGGCTGTTAATGCAACCCAGCAGCAGCTCCTGTCCAGTGACCTTATTTCCAGGGAGACCACATTGAGCAGCGTTGTGCTCCATGGGGTGGCCTGTCTGGAATTTGGGGTGAGAGAAACACCATCCACAACACTCCAACATCCTCTAGAAGATAACTGTTTTTCTCTGCCCTGCTTCTCCCCACCGATGGGCAGATGGTTACAGGGGATCTGTGAACCCTTCCTGTGTCACTCACTTTCCCTTCACCCTCCTCAATCTCTTCTGGAATTAAATTAAAAACCCAAAGCCAGGCTGAAGGCCACCGGTCATTCTCATGGGGCAGCTGCCACTGACCTTGCATTAAAATAGATGAGCCAAGGTTATGGTATTTGTATTTATCAGCATTGTACAGCCTTTCCCGGTACAAATCCCGGGTGAATTGCTGGTAGGTGATCACTTTCGAGGATGGCAGTTCCCTCTGCACCAAGGCCCCTGAGACACGAGAGAAGAAGAAGGTGCATTAGTCAGGAATCACCATCAATCACTCACCCAAATCCTACTCTATCCTTCGGATAGGCTAAGTTGGAATCTCAACTGGCATAAATCAGGGGAGACCCAGTCACTGCAGCAGAGCTTTGCTGAGGTGCACCAATTTTGCATGGATCTGGTTCATGACACGAGTAGGGGAAGGATTTATGTTGGTGTGGAGCAAGTGGAAGGAGCCATGCTGTGTCCACATTGCCCTGGAGACCCTCTGCAGCAGGTCTGTGTGTGAAAGGGAGAAAAACTGCACTGCTGGGATACACAGGGGCAGAGCAGGAAGGGGAAAGCCCTCAGGAGTTTTGTCATTAGCACAAGACAGCTTCAGATGGGCTCGGCAAGGAGATGCTGGAAGCCCTCAGATGTTAGGTGCAGTCCACATGGAGACATGTCCATCTGAGCTGCTCCTCCACACTCTCCTTCTGTTGAGTGGAGAGAGAAAACCTGCCAGGGCTTACTTCACCTCATTGTCAGGGTGGCATTGAAGCTACAGGAGATGGCTGTCTTTGCTCCCCTCTGATCATGAAAGAATCCAGACACAGGCATCCCACACTGGGAGAGATCAGCTCAGGGAACAGAGAGGACATCCCTGGCCATGTCTGCTGTTTGCTTCTGGAGCACTGCTGAGCAATGCCACCCTCTTCACTCTCAAGCAGGAGCTCGGGGGAAAATCCCCACTGCTTTGGGATGGTTGAGCATGGCAGAGTGATGTTTGCTGATCACTCCTTTTGTTTTTCTGACTTCCATCAGCATTTTAATCCATGCAAGCAATCCATGTTAAATGGTGTGGCTGAGAGCTGGCTACCACCCCTTTTGCTGCATTTGCTGTCAGACAGGTACCCTTAGCAGAAGGCATTCAAAAACCACCCAAACCCCTCACACCCAGCCAGAATCCTTTTCCCTCCCTGCAACGTGGGGTTGACTGCATCTCCCTCTATCCCACCAGAGCTGTGAAGATAAAACCCTTAGAAACCCTTGCTAGCAGTGGCTCTTCATGCACTGAGATGTTTCTAAAACCCCAGCTCTCTACCCCCGTGCTCTGAGCCAGCCTGGGAGCTGCCTATCCCTGGTGACAGGGTGCTGTGCCCATGTGGGAATCCTCGCCAGGCTCAGCCCAGCGCCGAGGCTACATCGGGATGCTGCCATCCGTGTGCATCCAGCCAGCACGGAGCAGGGGCTGGGGGCTGGCAAAGGCCCGGGCAGACAGCCCCTCGGGCAGCTGGACGTGGCCAGCCAGCTGTTCGCAGCAGTGCCAGCATCAGGGGTTACCCTCTGTTCCATCTGTCAGAGCAGGAGCTGCAAGGGGCGGGCAACAAGACAGGTCGTGCGTCGGGTCAGCGAGAATCTCCAGCTTCCCTGCCCGTCTGCTCGACAGGTCGGAGGGCTGGCACTCTGGCAGGTAGCACTTGGGCAGGTCTGGAACAGGAAGGAATGAAGGTGTCTGCAGAAAAAAGTCCCGTGTGAGTGCAGAGGCAGCAGCCGGGGAGGGCAGTCGCTAAAGCATCGTCAAAGAGCTGCCCCCAGCAAAGCCTGGGCTTCGGCAGGGTCGGCATCTCTGGGGACACACCGGCCACAGAGCAGCTCTGCGGCTCTCATTAAAGTACAGGGAGCATCACAGCTTCCTCTGACTGCCCATCGTACAGCCTGGGACTGTGGGAGGGAGGGAGCCCCGGCAAAAGCTGCGGTTTGATGGTGGGAGAGGGAATGGCTCCAGGGTTCGGGTCAGGGAGAGGCTGAGGAGGCTTCTCCTGGGGCTGATCTGGGGGGCTGCAGCCTCCCCACTGCACACTGCAGCTCCAGATGATTTTTAGGGGCTCAGAAAGGGATTCTCCTGCTGTGAGCTCCACCAGGCTGCTGGGGCCAGCAAGGACCATCCTCACAGGGTTTGTCTATTGCTGTTTCGGATCTCTGTGGGTTTCTGCTTGTCCCTCAAACTTCAGGGTCCTCAGGGCAATCCCCCAGTGTTTCTCCTTTGCCAGGCTGACAGTAGGGCAGGTGGAGGCTGCAGAGCTGCAGGAACTACCTGTATCTGGGAGCTTCCCACACTGAGGATGGCCAGAGCTCCTCCTGAGGCATCTCCAGAGGGACAGGAGCCTCTGAGACCACAGTGGGGATGGCTCATCAGCCAGTGCTTTTTTCCTTAACTCAAGGAGTTCCCCACCTTCCCCTTGGGAGTAGCTTACTGCCCAAAATTTCACAGATAAAAACATCACAGTTATTTTATCCTCTTAAAAAAAACCAAATCCTATCAGGGCCAAGAGGGAAACCTGGGCCTCCCGAGTACCTCATCATCACACACTACCCAGTGGGACAGCTTTCTTTGGCAGGCCTTGGGAATTAATAAGGAGCCAAAGGGAGCTGCAACCCAAGAGAATCAGACACAGCTCCCTTCCTTCCCATCTCCCAAACTACACCAGCACCTCCACAGGAAGCATGCAGCCTTCCAAAAATAAAATTGAAAAATTTAAAAGAAATAAATAAAGGAAAAGGAGAAAAGGAAAAGAAACTGAGATGCCCGGCTTGGAAACCGCGCTCCAGCAGGCAGGGGTTAAACGCTGCCCTCGCAGCCGGGCTCCTGGAAGCGGAGCAGCCACCTAAGGCTGGGGCTGCCCGGGAAGCCCTGGCCAGCCCGGAGAACAGCGGGAGCCCCGAGCAGCAGCGCTAATGAAGGCTGCTGGCAGCGGGAGCGCTCCCCGGGACAGCAGGAGGGGACAGGGGACCGGAGGAGAGGAGTGGAGAGGAGAGGNGGCAGCGCTGTCCGCTCACAGCCCCTCTGCCCCGCGGGCACCGCCGCACAATGATTTCTGTGTTGTTCCCCCCCGCCCTTTTCCTCCCCAGCCTCAACTTTTTTTTCCCTCTCTCGTGAGCGTACGAGCCCAAAGCACTCCGGCAGCCGAACACGCCCCCCACCACTTCCCCGCAGTGGCCCGGTGCAAACCCCAGCTGTCCCCACCGGGCTGCCACAAGCAATTAAAGCAGGGCAGGCGGAGCGAGGCAAATCAGATTAAATAGCTCAGGGGGTCGCTCGCACTGCAAGGAGAGTAGAAAAAAAACAACCCCAGCTTCTCCACAGAAGTCTTCTCAGGGCGAGGAGCCATCCCCATCCCGAACGCGATCCCCTCCTCAAGGCGGTACCGGGATGGGTCTAATCCTGAGGGAGCCGCCAGCCCCACGGGGAGCGAGTGGAGTGCAGGGCTTGGGCAGCGGTTCAGCAGGCACTCGTTAGTGCCCTGCCTTAATGAGCGTAATTAGCATCACTCCCCACCAACAGCTTTACCGGAGGGTGCAAGGGGGATTTCCCGCACAAGGGATGGGGGCGCAAGGCGAGGGCGTTTGGGCGTGATGGGACCCGCGGGTGGGTGACAGCACCCACCCTGCTGCCCCCCTGGCACCGTCCCATCCCCAGCTGTCCCGAGAGCCGAGCTGACAGCCCGGGCCGGGGCTCCGAGGCAGGGAAAGGGCACGGTACCGGGACGTGTGCCTGGGTGGGTGAGTGGTAGTCGTTCTGCCAGCCGAAGTCCTTCTGGTACACGGTCTTGTACTTGTCCAGTGCAGGAGGCAGCTGGAAGCGAGAGAAGGCAAACACAAGGAAACACTGAGACTTGGGGGAAGCCTTCAAAAGTGGTGGTACAAATCCAAAATGCTCCCTCATAGCTCAGGAGAGGATGAGCTGCTCTTTTGGGCCACCTGGGGCCGGTCCAACGGGGTGACCCTTTACTCAGTCAAGTCCCAAGAAGGGTGGCTGGGAAGGTTTTACACTCTTTTGGGAATGGTTTCTGGGGCTCTCCTTGTCCCAGGATTTCTCTTGCAACAAAGGCCTTCCTCCTGCCTTCCTCAAACCTCCTCTGACTGCCCAAATGGCCCCAGGCAGAGCACAAATACTGAGCTGCCGAAATACTTTGATCAGCTGCTGAGGTCCAGTGTCACTCAGGTTAAATCAGCACATGCTTCCATCTCCTATTTCAGTAACATTTGCTATGTGCTTATCACGTATTTAAAGTGCTGGCTAATGTCAATACTCATACTGCAAAGCCATTGGAGAAAAAACTCCAATGGAAAGGAGGAAAACTCTGCCAGGGGATATAAAGCCAGTGACACCTGCCCTAACACCAGAAATCCTTGCGGTGCAAATTTCTGGAGACAGGGAGAAGATTTTAGGAGAGAGCACTGTCTGTGTGTCTTGATCCTCAGCATACACCATGAGCACTCCTGGAGCCAGGAAAGCTGGCAAGATGAGCCTTCAGGCTGGCTCCAGAGGTGTTTCTATGCTGAAGCATTAAATGTGGTAACTCATCAGTGCGTGGCAAGGGCTGGGGGAGATGAGCTCTGGTTGCAGGTGTTACTGTGATCTCCAGTGCTACACAAACACATCCACCACGCAGGGGTGGCTTGGCCAGCCCAGGCAGGGGCTGCACTGCCATGTCCCTGTGATGAGGGACACTGCAGCAGCACACAGCACCTTAGGGAGGCCTTCGTGTGCCTTGCCAACAGTCACCACCTTGGGCAAGAATATATTTTATATTTTCTCAGTCCTTTTTTTCTAACATTTCACTCTTTTCCCCCTCCGGGCTTCCCAGAGCAGTGTTTGCCTCTGGCCAGGATGCAGAATTCCATTGTCACCAGTTCCTATTATCTTCCCAGACCAGCAGACCCAGCCAAACCCATTACTGAAACACCAGTGAGGATGAGAGTCCTGTGTGTACTTCACCTTCCAGGCCTTTGCATTCCTCACTATCTCCATGGTGAAGCAGGAACCTGCGCCACAAAAATCACTCAGTTAAAAACCAGCAGACCAGATCTTCTCCTCCATCCCACCTCTAGGGATAAGGGAACTGGAATCTGAAGCTGGCTACTGGCAGGAGGAAGGGGATTCAGCTGGGACTGAAATACTCAAATTGGCAGAGTATGACTGATTTAATCCAACTTCAGCAAAGTAAAATATACCCAACCAGGACGTACGGAGATGGACACTTCAGGGGGTGCAGTCTGATGGAACCCAGAAGGGATGAGATGGAGGCATCCCAGCACCAGCAGCCCCAAAGTCACCCAGAGGGTGAACAGGTGTGACCCCTCCTGGGACAGGGAACATCAGTGATGGGATCCAACAATGCTTATGTGGTCATGGTGTCTCCAGGGTCAAAGGAAAACTCCATTGTGACACCACTGAATCTCAGAACCCTGGAGGCCTTGGCAGAGGAAGGGGAGCCTGAGTTGCTGGGGTTGTTTCTTGGAGGTGAAGACACCCAACAATCATGCTGGGGGGCTGCTGCCCACTTCTCCAGCTGCAGCCAGCCATGCTGGGGACACGCGGCCAGGAGAGGGACAAAGCCTGCCCTTCGTGAGCCCCAGCTCCTGCTAAAGAGGTGAGCAATAGATGGGGAAACTGAGGAGAAAAGGACATACTTTGTGGGTGTGCTGAGCAGAAAACAGCATCCTTACCTCCCTGCATGGAAGGATGGGGAACACTGCAGAATTTGGGCAGGCATGGATCTCCTCTTGGACTCAGAGGGTGGCTGAGGACACCTGAACTGCCCCCTGCCATTCTCTCCCTCTGATGAGGCAGCAGGGGATGCTCAGGTGGAGTCCTCTGTGCCATGAATAGAGAGGAAATCCACAGCAGATCCACAGAGCAGTATTTAGTCTTTAAAACACATCAAGCCTTGACCAGGTTTGGATGCCTTTCACCAAAAGACTAATCTTGCCTAATTTTGGATGCACACAAGGAGGACATCTCCCTCTGAGCTGATCCATCCTGACTTCCTGGCTCATCCAGCCCAGTTCATGTGACCAGTGCAGGTACACAGCTGGGGTTGAAACAAACCCAGAAAGCCTTTGTTTGGTGAGCTGAATCTCATCCAGGAGTCCAATTTCTGCAGCTGCACGTGAGCCTGGTGCAGCCATTGGTTCAGAAACGAGGTTCTCTGCTACTACTGTGATGCAAGTAGTGGTAAATGCTGGTGATGAGCCAGGAAGATGAGATCTCAGCTCCAGGAGGAGAGCCAGTCACGGACCTGTGTTCACAGGCACTGCTGGAATGAGCTGAATTCCACAAGTGATTTCTCTCTGCACACTGTTAGTGTGCAACTGGAGCCCAAGGATGCTCTGGCAAGGGTTGTGTGCTGCTGACAGCTCTGCACTGGTGTCAGGAAAGAGGAGAAGCCCTTCATCCTCCCTGCATTTTATGCAAATTAATATTAGAATAAATAATGCAACAAGGAAAGAAACCATTTCCAGAAATGTGAAACTCTCATGTTCTCCTGTGCTTATATTAAAGGGATTACACTCCATTTCCTTCTTAATACAGCTAATGCTCTATGGGAAGCCCTCAGGCCAGGGATTAAAGCACTTATTCAATTAATTAGGAACAAACTTCTGCCTTAAAGTCAAACACACAAATATCAGTAAGCCCTTGAGAGTGTCTTCCTTCTCTGACAGAGAAAATGGATCCTATTTCTGGTGTAACTGAAACCAAGCCTGCACTCTAGAATTACCAGGAATAATATAAATTAAGAAGAATCACTTTTAAAATATCACAATTCTGTAACAAAGCAGAGTAAAAGAAGGACAGTCCCATCATCTTGAACTCAGCACTGGAATCATGGGGAGCAAAATCAGGTCCTACAAGGATAATATAAATGAGATACAATTTTAGGATGTAACATTGGCAACTAGCTCCAAGCTGCAGGCACAGCAGTGTTTGGGAATATTTGAAGTTAGGGGTGAAATCCTGGCCCTGGTAAACACAAAAAAAGAAAATGCTTATTCAGTAGGATCCGAATTTCACCTACGGTGTCTGATTCATTACTGAGATAGGAGACAATTTCCAAAACCTGGCTCCAAATCCTAATCTTCCTTGATGATAGCTTGATCCTTCCGTCTTCTCGCAGGCACAGCTCACATGAAATTAAAAGGCATTTTGCCAGAATAGTTTATGCAGGAGCTGCTGCTCAGTTTCCCATTTCTTCTTCCCAAATATCAAAAGATGGGGCTGATAGCTGCCAGCATAATCCCAACTAGAAGTGGATGGGAACCAAACTCCCAGCTCTCATCTTCCTCTGCCTCCAAGAGAACTTATTTGCCTCCTGGTTGCCAATGCAGGTCTGGAGAAAGCTGTGCCCTGCATGGCTGCTCTCTGTAGCTGTCTGCACATCCCTGAGACAGAAGATAGTGCTGAAGACCAAACAAACACCTGCAGGAGGAAATTGCTCCTAAATAATTGGTTTATTTTCACAATACTCCAGGGAGACGATGGCTCAGATTCCCAGACTCAGGAGCTTAAACCCCTCACCTGAATGGCAGAGCCCCTGTTTCTCAAGGCATCGATAACTCCAAACATCCAGGGCGGTTTCCAGAGGTTTTCCAAAGGGTGCTGGTGCTTTTGGCCTCTCCACATCATGCTACATGCGTGCACAGAAGCAAAGTACAAGTCAGCCAGGACCAGAAAGTCAAAGGCAGACAATTATGTGTTTCTGTAGCACCTTGGGAGAATTTGCCAGTGGGCCCAAATGTGTGACAGCTGAGCTCAGGTCCTTTAAAATCAGATAGGAAGAATTTAAGTTAGAGTCAAGGATCTTAATTATAATGTAAAACAACGAGATTTATTTACCTGACCTGTGCATATCTTTCCTGGCCTCTTGCTGGTCATTCCCCCTGGACGTAGAGGGGGGAATTTCCCTCTGGAAAGTCAATCTCAGTAAGACTGCAGTTGCATAGAGGACATGATGCAGAGATAAATTTCACCTCATTTTGGCCCTAACTTACCATTTTTGCTGCCTTTTTCCACCTGTGAAATGCCAGAGTTCTCTCTAAGCCAACACTGCCCCTGTGCAAGGCGCTGCTCTGGGCACTGGCAGGGTTTGGAGGAACCAGCTCAGCTATTAACAATTCCATGCACAAAAACATGGCCAAGGAGGACACAGCTCCCTGTCACCCCAGCCCCTGACAAGTGCTCCTTGGGCCAGGAATAAGATTCATTGCCCCCACGAGGATGTTGAAAGAGCGGGGTGAGGGGTAAGCAGGACCCCCAGCAGTGGAAGAGGCAGGGTGTAATCTGGGAATCTCCATGCAGGTTATCACCACCAGGGGACAAAGTGCAAAGAGGGGACTCTTCTTCAAGGGACGAGTGTTGACAGCCCATTCTGTCAGCAGGAGGTCAGCAGCCATTTGGGTCTAAAAACATGAACTTTGGTGGCAGTGCAGCAGCCCAGCAGGGGCACGTTTCCCATGGAGTTGTTTCATCCTTCTCTCCTGTTTCCTTGGTAGATTGTTGGGGGCATTTATGGCGCCTTGTGAGCAGAAACAAGCAGAGTCCTTCAGCCTAAATCCAATCCTGTTGCTCCCTTCCAGCCACCTAAAGCACTTACAGGACTGAGCCCTCAGAGCCAAACCCCTTGGTACACAGACACTCCTCTGTGCAGAAGACAAGGGCAGCTGGGGAACTCAGTGGTGGTGTTCCAAATCTTTGGGCAATAACCTGCTAAAACAATCAACTGTTTGTCCCTGATTATCCCCCAAAAATCATCCATCAGCAGAGGATGGCTGAAATCTCATCACTGCCTATGTGATGTGTCCTGTGATATAAATCATGGCATATTTATGCACCTGTGTAAGGCAAATACATATAGGTATTGTTGGAGAGCCTAAATCTGCTCCCTAATGCCGTTGTTTAAACAGCCCTTTAACCACATCACTTTTCTCCTCGTTAGGTTAAGTTGCTGGAGGTGAAAAAGTCCTTCCAAAATGGTTTTCACTCACTCACTCAGTCCAAAGTAAACATGCCTCTGGGACCATTATGTGTATCAGGTATCCCAGGCTTTGTTAAGAGCTTGCCTGTTAGGTAAATTCTGCTCCTCTTTCTCTTTGGAAGAAGCAGGTTAAAATTAGAGACAGGCTCACAGGAGCAAAGCAGAGCAGCGTTACAGAGAAATAGGAAAAACAGACAAAATTCAGAGCAGCACACAAAAGTGACCCAAGCCTCAGAGAGTCTCTTGATCTAAAGTAGCTCTGGTTACAGTATGACTTTGGCTTGGCTTATGCCTGTCACTCATGATCACATTCATGGCAGATCTCTGGTCTGTGCTGGATATTTTCACTCAGCAGAGCCACCCTAAAGAGCCAAGAGCCCAGAACAACAAGCACAGCCTTTGCTAACAGTACATAAAGAGGAAATGTGCATTTTTAGCACACCATGAAAACCCTCCAGCTGTATGCCCACAGGCCTGGAGGAGCTCCTGGGCTTTCTTTGAGTGTCACCTCGCATTACAACCACATCTGCTTCTTAAAGGCAGGTCTGGCAGGACAATGACCACTCTGAATCAGCTCATCCAGACCTCATCCACACCTGACTACAGTGAAAGGGAGCTTTTCCATCGACTGCTCCAAGGTTTAGGCTGGCTATGCCAGTGGGAGATTCCCTCACTGCAGCCATTAGAGCTGTTCAGCTCATCTAAACTTGTCGGGGAGAATAAAGCAACCACCTGCTTCCAGTGACAGGAAAAGTAAAGTGAGATCAAACAGAAGCAGGAGGAGAGAATTTAAGCAATGTGAGAGGTGGCTGCATGTCATTTCAGAAGTCACCTTTTGTCTTTGATCTGTGCTTAGGAAGCGGGCACCTCCTGGATCAGATGGCCATTGGAGAAGTGTGCCACCAAAGTCATCCCACCTTGAAGTCTCAAGTGTTTGCTTTCCCCAGGGATCCTCCTTTTACTTCCGTCGCCGTGTAAACCATCTGCCTCAAGATTTCCTTTAGAAAAGCCAAATAACACAGGTTTGGGAGCAGGGACCAGGACTCGTGTCCTCCCCTAATGCCAGGATGGTTCACTGCAATGAAGTTGAGCCTTCTCTTTTAAAACTGTATTATCCATGCACAGGCAGGTTCCCTAGAGATCAGGGACTTATTATAAAAGCTGCTATGCAAACATAAAACCCCTGGCCCTGATGAGCTTACAGTCTACACACAAGACACATCAAGACTTTGACTGGAAGGATTTTAAAGACAAAGCACTTTGAGACAAAGCAAGCTACAGATCACACAGCAAATCTGTGGCAAAACCGTGGATAAATCCCATTTTGCTGAATCCTCACTTCTGCTCTTAACAGCTCCTTGGAGCACTGCCTGGGTTTTGCTAACAAAGCATTTGTTTTAGCAGCACACTTCGGGGGAATAAAACACTGTGCCATTTTCATGTGGCAAGAACATGCAGCAGCTTTCTGGAGGCCGAGATTCACAGAAGCCGTGCATGCAGATATTTGGCAACCCTGGGCATGCAACGAAATAAACCCTCTGCATTTAGTTTGTTGATGCCTTCAGTGAGTGTTAACAAGTGGAAAAATCACGGGGAAGAGAGAGCCTGGTCTCAGGTTACCCCATAAATTGGTTAAGGCTGCAGAGGGGATTACAGTCCCAGAGCCATCCTAAGCAGGGAGATGTCATTAGGGCAAAATCAAAGGTAACCATGGGGCTTGGCAGGTAACTGTCAACAGCCACGGGAAAGAGCCGGCCTGGGAAGGAGCTCCACGTCAGGATGAAATTCAGCCACCTTTATTTTCATTTCAGGTGAGGGGTCAAGCAGAAAAGCTATCCCCAGCGGCCTTTATTTACAGTTTTCAAGGGAGCGGCTGATGAAGCATTTAGAGGAAGAAGGATGAACCTGCTCGCCCCTCACTCAGGGAGAGCAGCCTGATGACAGACAGAGGATGCTGTAATGCACAGGAGCTGGGAAGGAGCCTTTTATGAATGAAATGGCCGTGGTGCTAATGAAGTCGCTCACAAAACTCCCAGTGACTTGAACGGGGCCAGGGCTTCACCTGTAATATTTGCAGGGAGCCCAAGGAAATTATCTTCCCACCAGGACACTTTCTGCAGCACAGGAGCTCACTCCCAGCAGTGGTAACAACACACAGCCCCATAAGCAGATTTCAAGGCATTTCTTCAACTTTTTGCTTTTACATTTCTTCTCTCCATCCTCCCTAGGCAACCAACCTGCATTTTTAGAAAACCACTATATGATATTTTTTTCCTTCTAGACACGTTGAAAATTTGCTCTAAAAACCTTGCAAGGTTTTTGTATTCCTCTGGATCTCTTGCTGATGAATGAATACAGAAGCTATAAATGGTTTTGTGTTGTCAAGTCAAAGTAGATACATCCATGCTGGAAAAAATACCAGGGACTGTTCTGAGCTCCCATCCACACAGCCCAGCCAGCACACCCAGTGACAGACTGGTCCCATGAACACTGCCCATTGGAGAATTTTATAGCCTCTGAGCCATGCCTGGGGACAGGAGAGTGCTGTAAATCCCAAAACATGCCTGGTCCATGCTAATAACTGTGGGTTGGAGATTATTGCAGTCTCTGGCTGGGGCCATGGCACATCCTGCTCAATGCAGAAATGGAAATAGAACCACCATGTATGTTCTGGGCATGCAGTGCTCTCCTGGGTTGCCATCAGGCAAATGGAAGATGACTTGCAGGGGAGTTTTAAGTCCTGAGAGATTCCAGCTGAGCAGCACAGGGAGGAGAGGGTGATGGCATCCCACAAGAACCCCACAAGGCACAGCTCTGGCTCCTCCACGGACTGTGGGCTGCAGCCAGGCCTCCTGCCATTCCCAGAAATCCCCACCCAGACAACGAAACAGACAGCAAAGGGCAAAATTTCTCCTTTTCCACTCAGGCACTGGAAACCTTCCTTCACCCTCCCTCCTCTTTAAACCCAACAGCAGCCAGTTTTGCAAGGGTTAACCAGCATGAAATGAATGTGGAGAGACAGTCCGGGACCGTAATCACTTATTATTTTCAGGTAATATGCTTTATCTCTGACTAATCTCCTCATCTGGAGAAACACTCACTGCAGACAAGAGTCACTGAGGTTATCTCTGCTGATGGGGCTCCACGGGCTGCTGGCTGCGAGGGACCGAGGAGAGGCCAAGGAGAGGACTTCAATTATGGCCTGAACTATGCTCTGGTAGCTGAAAGGCCATTGTTTAATCTACTAGAAATCATCTATTTTAGCAGATAAAGGGATTACTTGGGTTTTCTTTTCCCCAAGAACAGCATGTTATTCCAACTGCTAATGGAACATTCGGTATTTAATTAAAGAAAAAGCACGGGGAGAAGCAACGCAGGCATCAACATCACTTCTGGGGAAATTCAAATTGATTGTCACCCTTTGATGCTGCTCAATCACCTCTATCTCACTCACCCTTCCTACAACCCAGATTAAATCATCCAGTTCTCTCCATCCTGAACATTTTTTTTTTCTAAGGGATCCCATCCAAAACTTTGGGACTATGTGATGTGAATTCACCGCTCTGCAGGAATCTCCTGACTTGTAAAGAGCCAGATCACACTCTCCTCAAGAGGAGAATGTGGAAGTTTGAGTTGGATTTTGCCTCTTCCACAGGCTTGGTGCTGGTTGCTGCCTGTCAGGGCTCTGTCTGCCTGGCCCATTAGAGTGACCTGGGGACACAGGTCCCACGACTGGAAACTCAAAGTGGCTTCACTGCTCGCAGATGAGCTGCAACTGCTGCATGCAAAAATCTGCTCTTTGTCCCTTTTCCCTCACAATTCCCTTGTCTTTGCCATCTCCCATTTTCAGAGAGGTCTGCCCTTTATTTTTTGTCCCACAGACTAATGACCACAAAGGGCAGTTACAAGTCATTCTCCAGTGCTCCTCTCTGCTCAGCAAATACAGGTTCCTCTTCTTTAAGTCCTCCACCCCTTCAATCCACAGTCTGTGGACCCAAAGGGTCTGTGGGGCAATATTAAGAAGTAGCTGCTTACAGAGGCAGGTGCAAATGCAGGATGTAAGGGTCCACACCTTTGTTAAGAAAATTGTAAACCAACAACAAAAAATCCAAATGAAAAGCAATAAACTCATTTCTATTAAAATCTGCATCTTAATCCTCTTCCCTTTACCACAATAAAGAACAGGGTGTTTGAAAGAGATTATCCTTCCATGCAGCAGTCAGAGCTTCCTCACAGAGATAACTTTTTGCACATTCTCCTGCTGACTGTCCCAGTCCTGGCACGGTCCCACAATCGGTGACACTTCATTGCAAACACCAGCCTTCTTTTTTGTTTTGCCTTCCCAACCATTCATTTCTTTGCACACAAAGCAAGGACAGGGACCAATTGAATAGCCTGATTTTGACTTCCATGATTTTTTGGTGTCTCTTCATGGCTGTTTCAGTTGATCTACGCCCAGGTGTGCCAGCTACATCCTCCTTCAGATCTCTGTGAGGGATCTGCTGCTGACCTGTGTGGCAAAATATCTCAGGCAAACGGGGCTGTCCATCTTGTCCACCCGGCTGCTGCCTGTCTGTGTAGTTCTCGTCCTTTCTCCCTCTCCTCCTGGCCTTTGCCTGGCTCATGCCAGAGTTTGATCTGCATCATTCATCTTGGGACACAGCAACCTGACTCTGCACATCTGATGAACCGCCACCACGGCTGGAGACGGGATCATCCTCCAGTTTTTGATTTTCTGTCTTTGCCCAAAGTCTTTGGTGACTGCAACTCCGTCCTTCACTTTCTACAGGCAGCTCCAGAAGTTACTGTGAATTATCAAGTCACCCTGACTGCTACCAGTCATTGTGTTGAACCAGTGGTTCAGCTTGTTCTTGACCAGGACTGCTGACCTCACCTCTTCATAATGTTTCTCAGCAGCTTCTTACACATATCATATAGCCCTAGGGCACTCCACACACCTATTGCAACACACCGGCTCAAATGACTTTTTGAAATTGTGCAACTGAAGAGCCGAAGTGCTTCTTGATATCTCTGAACTTGCCAGGGATCAGCCTCTTGCACTGGTTTTGCTGTACTGTCCCTCTTGCTTTGTGGAAATGAACCTACCTTCTGAATCCTCCAGCAAGGAACACCGTGAGGAATTTGCTAGGGTATCAGGAAACACACAAAATTTGGAAGGTCCCTTGTGGGACCTCACCTAATAGGAACCCTTTTCCTTGTTTAGGGGATCTTTTCAGTCCTGATAACATACAGGTGCCTGGTTGGGCCAGTGACCCGTGCCACAGCCACATGGATCCATTCTCAGCCCCTCAGAATTCTCAGTCTCCTGACCTTTCATAGAATTATAGAATGGGTTGGGTTGGAAGGGACGTTAAAGATCAAACAATTTCAACCCCCCTACCATGGGCAGGGACACATTCCCCTATCCCAGGTTGCTCAGAGCCCCATCCAACCTGGCCTTGAACACTTCCATGGATGAGGCAGCCACAGCTTCCCTGGGCATCCTGTGCCAGTGTCTCACCACCCTCACAGCAAAGGATTTCTTCCAATATCCAATCTAAACCTGCCCTCTGTCAGTTTAAAGCCCCTTGTCCTGTCACTCCAGGCCCTTGTAAAAAGTCCCTCTCCATCTTTCTTGTAGGTTCCCTTCAGGTACCAAAAGGGATCAGTAAGGTCACCTCAGAGCCTTCTTTTCTCCAGGATGAACAATTCCAATTCTCTCAGCCTTTTCTGCACCTCTGCTAGCAAGATCTTCTTTTCAACCTGCTTCCAAAGCATTATAATCTCCCAAACACTGTGAATCTTTAAATCTCTTGATGAGACATCTTTACAAACTCTGGTAATATTTCCCCCATCTCTTCAGCCTGTCCTTCTTTGAAAGCAGGGAGCTTTCTTCAACATTAGTGCTGTGGAGGATACACTAGTTCTTCTTCCATAATGTCAAATATAAAAATCCATCCTGACCTGGACTTTCACAGGAATGTTTTTATGCTGCCTTGCTTTTGAACCAATTCTCCTTGACGACCCTTAAAATTTTCACTTTTGCTCCATGTACGCCTGCTCAGGATGTATCTTTTCACCAATGCATCCTGCTCAGCACTGGCCAGGTGGAGAACGTCTTCCAACACCCAGGCTCAGTGGCTGCCTGCTTTCTTTCTCACCAAGCAGTGTTAAATAAATGTTGTTGAGACAGGGGATGAGACTATGGCTGTAGAAGATCCCAGAGGAAACACAGGTCTTGCTCTTCCCCTCCTTGCTAATTTTGGTCTTCCAAAATGCCAATCAGAGCTTCTCAGCTTTTTTAGTTTGCACTTGCACTTCTTTTTGCTTATGTAGAGCCTGTAGAGCCTCATGAGAGCCTGCAGGCACTTGCCATGTCTGTCCTGGTTAGCATTGCCTTTGCCACTCTCTGACATGTGCCAGTCAGTCACAAACATCAGTCACTGGGCACATGAGTGCTTCACTCCCAAGGTCAAGCTTAGGCACGCCTTGACTGGTAGCAAAGTCACCTGAAATTCTTCAAAGAAATCAAGGAAGTTTTTCCTTGGCATCTGTCACATGAGCCCATGGAGCTAGGAGCATCAGGGAACCTGGCCCACAGCCCTGGACAGAAAGGCTGATTTCTGTAAGGTGACAAATCTTGAGTTTACAGGGGTTTTTTTTCTATGAGTGTGACCCATGTGGTGTCACTCCCCTGTCTGTCCACCTGATATTCAAAAGCACACGGTAGTGTGCTGGTGCATCTCTAACTGCCTCATTAACAGTGGGGTTTTACCCAAAGTGATCTCAGATTCCTGTTTCTGCTGGCCACAGCTTCCATTGGCAGCAATCCTTTTGCTGGACCACTTCCCCTCATCAGACACTGACCAAGCTGGAGATACCAGAGAGCATCTACATGGCCAAGAAGAGTCAACAGACTTCAAAATGTTTCTTTACAGTGGCCTTAAAGTGTCACTGTGGTCAGCTATTGCTGTGTGACCAGCTGAATTGAGCCCCTTCTCTCTGTCCTGCTTCAGTTCTGGCCCCTGATTCCTGCTCTGACTTTGTCCTTTATCCTCACCCTCCAGCTCTTGCATAGATATTTATAGGCTACAAACAAGTCACCCATAATATTCCCTTCCTGTAAGTAACTAAAGAGAGTTCCTTGAGAAGCTTCGAGGTGTGGCTGTACATGGTGTGTTGGTATCTGCTCACAAACATGGTCAGAGTTTTAGTTTAAATCCCATAGGGTATTTGTATTGTATTTAACTGGATAATAAACAACTTCACCCCTGTTACTTTACCCTGCTACTCATGATTTTATAGGTGCCACCACAATTTCATACAGCATCAATATGAAATTATTACAGTTTCTTATTCCTATGCCTCATTCACCCCAAAAGCACCACAAAGAACAGCTGATTGTTCTCAAGAACTACAATAACCTTTAAATAAATTAATAATTTTTGAGACCAACTCCATCACCTCTTCAATCTCAGCTTGTTTTCCTCAATGTATCCTTTTGCTTTTCAATATCAAAGACACCCTGCCCATTTGCCCCCCATTCTCAGGCAGAGACAGCTCTGTGTCAGAGAACTGTTCTCTTCATTATTTAACACTCCTTAGCCTCAGTTTTAGACTCCTACACATTCTGTAGACAAAAATCCTTTATTTTCCCCCTAAATCAATGACAGAAACAGAATAATGAACCAATTTCCACCAAATTTCCCTGCGAAGAGACTCAGAGATTCATTTTTCACAGTGACATTCTGAGATCTTGATTTAACCAGATGGATCCACCCAGTTTGCACCATGCTGATTTTATACCAGTTTGTAAAATCCACCTCCAAGACAGAACTAATCAAGTACTTTCAGAAATCAGTTACACCAAGAGTTGCTCCCTCTTGCTGGAGAACAACAGCAAATTAATTTGACAAGGTGTATTTTTATCTACACACACTCATTGGCATCAGTTTCATTTCCTTCCTTTAAGAAGGAAATTAATCTTTAATTAAGAGATGCACACCCACCTATTTCTTGCCTTGAACAGTGAAGGGCTGAAAGTCTGAGCATCACTGAATCATTTTTCCCAATCCTTTTAAATAAGGAGCCAATATCAGCTTTCTTAGTGCTCTAAAATCCTCCCAGTGCCCCAAAATGAAAAGCCAACATTAATGGCCCACACAGTATGTTCCTGGTTCAGAGAATCCAGAAACCCTTGGCTGTAAATTACCAGGACTGGCTGATAATGAAATATTTCATTTATGTGGTTGCTTTTTAATATAAACCCTAGTTATTAATGGAGCCCAAAATGCTTTCACCAGTACCTGAAACTAACACACTATCTGATTTTTTCTGCCCCAGACAAACATGGAAAAGAAATACTAATTTAATACTCCTCCATTTCCTTGTGGTGATGGTGATGTCAGCCACTGCCTTTATCTACTAATAGTTTCGATTATTTTTACCTCAGATGACCATAAATTTATGTTTTTCTGTTTCTATTACTCGCTCCAGAGCGGAGGTGGCTTATTCAGATGAATTAGGAGCAAAAGAGATTGGCCTTCACCTTACCCTAGAGGAGTGATCACTACAGAGCAACCAGCCCAGAGCAGCAAGCTCCATTTCAAATATCCCATTACACATCAAAAACATTTTAAAAGCATGGAGATGCTTCACTTCAGCCCAGGTCATTTCTTGCTTTAAGCAGGAGGGAAGAAGCCCCTTGCTTAACACTTCTCCCAGTAAGAAAAGACACAACCCAATAGTACCAAGTCAGGCACACATCATTGCCAAGTGGACTTTTTTACTGCTGCAAAAATAAAACGAGGAAGGATTAAACTCATGGCATCAGAGTGAGGATTTTAAAATACTTTTTATGACTCTTAAGCCCAAGGAGAGGCTGGAGGAATGCAGGGTGCTGAGAACTTCCACAAATGTGTCTCCAAACCCCTGGAGCATGTGCTTAATCCAGCCAGGTGATTTCCTTCTGTCTCCCAACAGGTTCCTTTCCCCTCCAAAACACAAAAGTCAGGCTTCTTTCCCAGTTTTGGTGAAATCACTTCTGATATGCAGAGTTACTGAAGTCTGGCCACATCCCTCAGTCCCTCAAAACTCTGAAATTCCTACTTGCAACTGTCTCACTCCCAAGGTGTCTATTTAATCCCACTTTTATTAGGAGCACAGCTCCGGGTAGTTTACAGGGGTTACAAACAATGAAGCTTTCATCGAAACTTCGGCTAATCAGTCGCTAACAAGCTCTCACTCAGGATGGGGCTAGGCAGGCCCAGGCTAAAACTAACCTGAGGGGATAAGAAAAAGGGGGAAAGAAAAGGCTTGGGAAGAGGGTGTTCCTCTCAAACCGGATTAGTGCCCCCGTCAGCCACAGAAACACTTGTGCGAGCACAGCAGCCATAAAAAACCAGCGAGAAGTGGACACAGAGCAGAAGTGCTCCTTTCAGCCATGGTGTTTGCTCCCAGCAGCCTGAAGTGCTGCAGCAACTACAGCTTGTGATGAACTATGATGTATTCCTTGCTTTGTGGCCGTGTCCAGGGGCTCCATGACACTCAGCAGCATAGAAGTGCACTCAGAAAACATTAATATAAATATTCCAAAACATTAACTCTCGGTCTGCACCCTGCAGAGTTTAACAGAGACCGTGAACTCGAAACAAAACCTGTTGTTGGTAGCCTGAACATCGTGGGATGAGAACACCTCCCCAGGAAACGCTGTAGAGTCTGAAAAATCAAGAAAAGGTTTGAAAACCTCTGATCTTATCATAAGGTAAGTTGGCAAAATTAGATGTCCAGAACTTCAGTCCAGTAGATGACTAGATACAGAGAGGGAGGGATAGACATCATTCTCTTTAGGTAAGGGATAAAAATTACTTTAACCTGTGTACACTCATACACAGAACACCCTTCCCAAATTCACAGCAGCAAAACATCCATTGCACACCATCAGATATTCTCTGTTTGCATTGTTTTCATTTGCAGGACAAATCAGAGGCTGAGTGAAAAAGAGATATTCTTATAGCATATTAATAGGTGTAAAGTCCCCAGAATAGGGAGGAATATGCTTGGCTCTAAGGAAGGGAGTTACACTAGATCTTAAATTTAATTTGAGCTGCTCTTAGTTAATTCCTTATTGTTCTTGAGGGTGGAGACACTAGAGTACTTTAAGAGGAAAGATGGTTTTTCCATCTTGCCTCTGAGGATGAAGAACTCACTCCCAATTTCACTGATCACTCTGGAGAAAGATATAAAAGAATTCTTAATGAGCAGACTGTACGTGGACCATGGAGTTACCACCTTGCTCCTTGCCAGCCCCGGGAAAAAAGCAAGACTTAGATGGCAAATGCAGCCAAAACAAACCAAACGTGTGGTTCCTGCTTCATGGCAGAAATGTGGAGCCATTGAAGGGATCCTGGTTTCTCTATCCTCCTGGTAAAGCCAAGAGCAGCCAGTACAGGCTCTTATGTTCTGTCCCACCAACACACACCCTGTGCCCACAGCTCAGCATCCCTGGGAAACAGAGACAGACCCAGGTGGGTGCAGGTACCTGCTCCCAGTGCTGGGCTGGGCGCTCGGGGCTGAGGCATTCCCAGTTTCCGTGTTCAGCTGCACACACCTGAGATCCACAGCAGCAAAGTGAAGCCTGTACCCACACGTCCGGAGCAGCAGGGCCTCAGAGGCAAAGCCAGTGTCTTCCCGCAGGGAAAAGGGCTGCTGCACGCACGACAAGGACAGGACAGCACCCAGGCACACGGTGGGGACAGCACCAGGCGAGGATGGGGAGGATCTCGCTCTCCTGCAGCACTCGGGAAGCCGTGAAACACTTCCCGAGGCAGCTGGATGGAGAGGTTTGACTTAACCACAGCTGGCTGGGGGTACAGCTCAGCCCAGCTCGAGGTGCCACGGGCTCCTCTACCCAGCACCCCTCACTGCCCACTCACAGAGCCAACAAAGCTGCTGACACCCAGCCCCAAATCTGCTCCTAGTGATGGACAGTAGCCTCAGACTCTTACCTTGAAACTGATTTCAGTTTTGTGTTTCGTCGTCTCTTGCCAGCTCCCCGGTGCGTTTCTGCAAGGCAAACCTCTCCCAGAGCTCTCTGGAAATAAAGCAGCATTTAGAAAGCAGAGGGGCAGAGTGCTGGATCTCTTCATGCTCTCCTCATGCCTTGGCAGAAGGGAACAGCAACAGGTCTGTACTGAGAGCTGATGATGTTTCGAGGCAACGCTGCACGCTACTTGCAGGATAAATGCATTAAGAAAATTAAATGTTTTTACAGCCGTCACACCATCAAAGCTTTATTCTCTCCTCTCTTCAAATTAAGTGTTGGTTTGCATATCCATGCCATCCCAGCTATGTAATAACCTCTCTAAAACTATTTTTGTTTCACATTCCTTACTATTTGGTAAAGCAAGCAGGAGTTTTCTGAGGACACGCGTTTTTATTAGAGCTAATTCAGCATTATTTTCTAACCTGTTTCCTTTGTTGGAGGCAGAGAAATCAGCTAAGGGAAGTTCGAAGGCAGCACCCCATGCCTGTGAGGGGAGCTGCCTTCCCCGCCCCGCCATAGCCGGGCTGTTCCTCTAGATGGCTCTGCCTTTGCCCAAAAACATCAAATCCCCGGAGCAAAAACCTCAATTTCGAGCGATACAGCGATACCACTGACTGCTCCTCTCCTTCCTGCAACGATCGAGGAGGGTTTGATAAACACATATTTGTTGTAATTTTAGAGAATAATATTTTCGGCTTACTCTTCAAACTCAGACGGAAATTGCTTTTAAAAACTCTACCTGGTTCTTGTCCTTTAAATGTCCTTTCTAGCTGTGATTTCCCCATAAACTGCTTGGTTTGGATGCCTGTTGTCCCGTCAGACTTCAAACCGGCATTTTCCAGCGCGACCCTGCTCTAAAAAAGATGAGGAGCTGTTATAAATCTTAAAGGCAAGGAAGTTGAGAAGGGAAAAGGCACCTTGCGAAACGTAAACTTCTCTTCGCTGTTCTGGGTATCCTAATACACACGGGAAGCTCTTTCCCCAAGGGATGCAAAATAAAATCAGCAACAGCAACAGTGACGGAAACAAAATAACAACAGAAAAATATAAAAAACACACGCACACACACAAGAACCCAACAAAACAAAAAAAAACCCCAACAAACCCCCCAAAAACCTCTCCTTATGATTAAAGGAGAAAAGCCCGTATCCTAATTCTTTAACACAGTCACTTTTAAGTTATTATTTGTGTCAAAAAATGTTTGTTCACTTGTGTTAAAACGAAATACAAAGTTGAAAATCCTTCGGCTATTACATCCCTGCTTAGATTACACAGGGGATGAAAATTTGGGATTGGAGTCAGCTTGGGAATGCTTCACTGGCTTACATGTGCTTTTATAACTATTTTACGGAAGGCATAAAATGCAAAGACTTTTCCCAAACGCTCCTCTCTGCCCCAAATCCTGTTGTCAGACCAAGACACCCGGCGCTTGCAGAGAGCGCTTCGTTTATACACGAGGAAAGGGCATTTTTGCGCATTTTTACCGGCAGAAAACTGAATAACAATCCCATTTAAGAACGGGGGATTAAATGTACAGCTCCTGTATCTGGTAAGCGACCGACAAAGACTCTCTAAGTCCTCCCGCACCACTGACCGTATTTTTGTTGTTACACGTGTGCTTTGCCCCGGACCAGAAGATTTGCCGGAGCTGGTCCCTGTGTAGATCCCGGCTGTCGGGATCGTTACGAACACCGAGAGCTTTTTCTCTCCAAAAGGACGCGCTTTTCCCGAGGCTGCCCCGGAGTACCAAGGCGAAAATAACTTTTGTTCACTAAATCTCGCCCCGCGCCCGCCAGCCCGTTCAGCCCGCGGTACGAGCGAACACGCCGGTGGTGTTTGTTTAATTTCGGGCAATTCCTTATCCAAAGCAATTCCTCATCCAAAGCTAATGAACTGCGATCTCAGCCCCGGCTGTTGGGAGAAGGCCGGCAAAACTACACTCCGGGAACCGAGTTGAAGCGAATTCCACCGTCGGGGGAACCGCAGCGATGCTCATCCCCCTCCGACCTCCACCTCCCGGCCCAAGGGATCGGGGGCGATCGCACCCGTGGGAAAGCGGGATCGCATCCCGGAGCGCCGGGGCAGCTCCGGGGAGGGGGCGGCCGCTACGGGGGCGACCGGGCAGCGCCGGGAGAGACCCCCAGGCCGGCGAGGGGGGCA
>VZRO01004490.1:53615-65428 GCA_013397915.1 Daphoenositta chrysoptera
CACCGCGCTGCCCGTCCCCTCGGGGACAGCGCTGTGATGAGACCGCGCTTCTCCATCCCTTCCAGTCGGACGCTGTGATAAGACCGCGCTGCCCGTCCCCTCGGGGCCGGCGCTGTGATGTGACCGCGCTCCCCCGTCCCCTGACCCTGGCTCTGTGCTGTGACCATCCCCGCTCGCCCCGGCCCGGCGCTGCCCCGCGGGAGCTGTAGGCGGGCCCCGGCCCTCGCCCCCTCCCCGAGCAGCCCGGGAGCGCCGGTTGTGCAAGGNGTGCCGGGCTGGAGCCGCTCGGGACATTGTGGGGTCACTGCGCCCGTCCCGGCCGTGGGCAGGAGGCGAGTGGGGACGGCTGATGCCAGCACAGCACCTCGCACCAAGTCTTGTGCGAGGGGCAGCTTGTCTGCAGCCGCCGCAGCTCAGTGCTGCTGACCCGCCGTCCCCTCGGTGTGACTGAGTGTGCCAGCCCGCCTCTCCATCAGCCATGGCCCGGTCACCGCACTGTCACCCACTGCTGAGCTGGCTGTGCCCCAGCTCCTGTGAGGCAGCCAGAGCAAGGGGGGCACCTCTCCATGTTCTCTTTAGCCAGGTCTGAGGTAGAAGCGCAGATCCGTTTGTGCTTTGGGATGGGGATGTTCTCCTGTTCTATGTGGCCTTAAAGTTCACTTGGGCATCAGAGGGATGGAGGTGGAAATGTCCTGGAGACAGGTTTTCGATCCATGCACTGGACAACAGAGGGAGGAGGAGCAGGTGCAGGAGAGATGTGGGTTCTGTGCCAGATGGACGAGACATGGATGCTGCTTACCTGTCAGCAGTGGGGCTCGCTGTCACAGAAGTTGACTTTCTCTCTTGTGTCTCCTGTTTTCCACCAGGGAAGGGAAACTACTGGACCTTAGACCCCAACTGTGAGAAGATGTTTGACAACGGGAACTTCCGTCGCAAACGCAAGCGGCGCTCTGAGCCCAACGCCCCCGCGACCGCCGCGGCGGCCTCCTCGCTGGGGGGCCAGAAGGCCGAGGAAGAGCGACCCATCCCAGCCACAGGCAAACCATGTGGAAACAGCCCGCCCCCGGAGCTGGACCCCTCACCTTCTGCCAGGGACCATCCCAAAAGCTCCTCTCCCTCCAGTATCATTTCATCCACCCCGAGCTGCCTCAGCACCTTCTTCAGCGGCATGAGCTCCCTGAGCGGCGGAGGCAGCCGGCTGACGGGGGGTCTCAGCAGTGACCTGCATCACAGGAACTTCTCTGCCGGACAGCTGAGCAGTGGCACTTTCACCCCTTCCAGCAGCTCTTCTCAGGAGGTGCCTTCCCCAGAGCAGCTGCAGCGGGTCGCGGGACCGTCCCCTGCCTACTACAGCTCCTTCCACCCCAGCAGCGGCAGCCAGGGAGCCCAGTACAACCACTACTACAACTTCACAGTCAACAGCCTCATCTACACGCGGGATGGGACAGAGGTGTAGGCTGCTGGGGCCGCCGGCCAGCGCTGCAAAGGGAATGGGAGTTGGACCCTGCGCTTTCGCAAACAGCATTTCAACGTGGACACTTCCCAGGAGTTCTTCCAGGAAGACGGATCTTCTCACCTTTCAAAATAAGAACACCCCCTTAAGCACCAGCAGAAGGCAGATGAAAAGTTTTTTTCCCCGTCCTGGGAAATGTTAGGTGGTGTAGATGGTTTGCCATCTAAATTCTGCAGGCGTGAACTGAATTGATGTTTTCAGAGGTTTCTAATCCTGAATGTAGAACAAGAAGTTAAAAACCATAGCCATAAAGTGGTATTGGCAAGAGCCAAGCGTAGACATCCAGTGAGTCTTAGAAGAGAACAGGAAAAAAAAAAATGAAGAGATTTCTTATGAAGTGCCTTGTACAATGTATTAAAAAAACTCTTCTGCCAGCAATTGCCTCTGTAAGCCCTTGCTTGTGCCCTGATCCTGCAATATGCAATGCACAGGGGGATACCCTGTATAAACACCCACCCAAAACCTCCTCAAACTCATGGAGGGTCTTCCTGTGTCTGGCATATTGTACAGCAGGGCCCTGTCTTGTAAAAATCTTCTTTCCCTGAGCTTAGTACCAAAGATAACTCTAGCCACGCAGCTTTAGCACAAGAATAAACACTGGGGTATTTTTATACATATTTGTACGTAATGTAACTCTTCTGTACATACGTTTCTATGTGGTTTTATATTTGTAAATTATGCTCTGGAGCTGTACTTATTTATAATGTGTTTTAAACTTTGTTAAAGTTTATTTTACTTTGTTTCCCCCCTTTTTGTTGTTTTATTTGTTTTGAATTTTTTTGTTGGTTTTTTTTTTGTTTTTAGTGTATTACTGAAACTTTTCAGGCTGAACAGCTGTTGGGAATAAAATATTTACAATTGTTAGATATTGGCCTGGTTGTTCATCAGTATGTTTGAGGTATTTTAAAACTCTGTGGGAGACAGGTTTTTCTTTCACATCCTTTGGGATAAAAGGTATAAAAATTTATGAACAATTTCATCTGCACAGTAGGACAGAAAAAAAAACCTGCTCTGCACCCAAAGGAGACTCATCTGAGCTGGTTTTCAGTTTCTTGGAGTCTCACTGTTCAGTGTGGGCACTTGCATTTTTGTTTGTTTGTTTTTCTCGACGGTCTGAATCACAACTGTCCTTTTTCAGCCCGGTTTGGTAAAAAAAAATAAAAACTTGCAACAGTAAAAGAGGCGGGAGTGGCTCCAGCGCGGTGCCAGCTAGCAGGAGGCTCGGTCCGTTTTGCAAATCGGTTTGTCTGATGGGATTGCACCTGCTCTCACTGGCGGCCGGGGAAGAGCTGGGACCAGGCAGCGCTTCCCAGAGCCCTTCCTGATTTCCTGCTGCTGGGAAAGGAGGATCCATCCTCCAGCAGCCGCTCTGCTGAACGATCAGCCCCTCATTGCTGCCGTGCTCGCGAGCTGTTGGTCGGGGGCTGTGCGCGGTTAGAGCAGAAATGTGAGCGTCTTCATGAGGAACGGAGCATCCATAGCGAAGTTCAGCATGAAACTGCAGCTGTTTAACGCTCCGGCCTCTGCCGTGATTTAAGGCCATCCCTGCAGGCTATTCAGAGCACCAAACAGTTGGCAGCGCCTCTGCACTGGCTACCTGCAGAACATACAGGGCAGTGATGCAAGACAAACCGCTGGCCCGATCCAAAATATAATGAAGCCATGACGAAACATCAGATGACTCCCATGTGCTTGGGATCGGGACCAAGTACTTGCCCCAGCACTGGCCAGCCGCCCTTTGTGCAATCGCTGAGACCCGTGGGCGGGTGGCAAGTCCTGCCTCACCCCCTCCCCCTCGCCCCTTCCCAGCACAGATACCATCTTCCTGGCTTTAGGGGTAATTCCTCCCGATTTTAATTCCATCTCAGGTGATGCAGTGGCAGTGATAATGGGAGGGAGAGGGCAGGCTACCGCTAGGAAAAGGACGAGGTGGTCAGTCTTGTCCTGTTTCAATCCCATCAGGCATGGAATAGATTTATTTGGCGTTTGGGCTGCTGAATTTGATCTAAGAGCAGTGGAGGGATTCCCAACACTTATGAAAGATTTAAATCCAGTCCCTAAACAATCCAGGAACTTCATACTTGTGTGTCTAAGTGACCATCGCACCCGTTCTCCACTCTGCCAGCCTGCTCTCAGACCTTAGCAAGCCTTGGGCCAGTGCAGGATGCTTTTGTGTGTCCAGCTCATGTTCTTCCACCCAGATTTATTTCAGCATTTACCCCAGTCACTTCCATCAGCTGTGTCTCTGCAGGCATTCCACCTAAATATTTGAGGATGCAGAATCAATGGCGAATTCACATCGTCATTTCCAGCGGCTGTATGTTTCTGCACAGTACCCATAATCATTTTCTCCTGAGGATCCCAAATCTGGCAAACTTGTCTTCCTGGGTGGCCTGCACCTGCTGGTATGTCCTCAGCAATATCCCATGGCTCAGCAGACCTTGTGCCACGTAGGTTGGCAGGGGCATAGCCAGAACCTGCCAGAGCAGAGTCAGAGAAGGGTTCACCCACCGCAGTGCTCCAGCCCTGCTCCTCGGGATGGTGGTGGGCTCCAGGGAGGCTTTGGCAGGTCTGACTGTCCCCAGTGCACCTGTCCAGCCATTGGCACCAAACCCTGCTTCTTCCAGGGAAAGCACATCCTTAGCTGTGGCCCCTCCTGCAAAGGAGCCACCCCTGGCGCGCTCAAGGAAAAGGGACACTTGAGAGGAGATTTCAGCAAATAGACACCCAGTCTGCAGAGGAGACGAGTGAATGAGATAATGGCAGCCTTTTAGGTTTCCTTTTGCCATTAAAAGAGACTTCTTTTTAGCAAATTTTGGGAGAGGGAGGGCAAGAGGATTGAGTTTAATGAAAGGCACTTAAAAGCAGCAGGGCTTTTGTCATGGGTTTAGGGATTTGCTGAGATTCCCCGATTGAAGGAGGGGGAAGACAAAGGCAATTAGCCTGCTGTCCCACCCTGAGAGCCCCTCCTCCCCTATAAATGCCAAGGCCATGCCTGGGTTGGGCAGTTCTCCATGACAATGAGCCTCTTCCCAGCCTGGGCCAGGTGGTGGCCCAGAAACCCGGGGCGCAGCCCACTCCCAGGGAAGTCAGCCGAGAATTGTCCTTCTGTAGGAGAAAGGCTCAAACTTCAGAACTCCATCCTTAGGAGAAAGGCTCAAACTTCAGACCTCCACCCTCTCTGCTCTGGCAGCCGTGGGGATCACTGCATAAAATGTGTCCTTCACAGAACTTCTGCCTTTAGGGGAGCAGTGATTTCGTGCAGGTTAGCTGGTAGCCCACAGATCCCAGCTGCTGGTCGCCAAAGTTAAGCATCGCAAGGAGTCTCATCTTTGCTTTTCTCCACTCTTTAAGCATCCAGAGGGATGCCACCCCAGCGGTGCTACTCGATGTGGAACCGTGATTGTGCCGATGACCACAAGCACATGGCTGGTGCCTCTGCAACACTCCCAGCAGGGACTGCGGCTCTTCCAGCACGCACAACTCCTAAAAAAAAGGCATTCCCTGCTTGAAAAGAAGCACAGTCCAGAGGCATTTCAAGAGATGCGTTGGATCAGTAACACAGATGCTTGCTGGCTCCTACGTGTGGCACTTCTCCAGCACGGGGTCGTTTAACTCTGGCCTTATCGACCTGCCAGCAGAGGTTGGGGCAGGCACCCACTGCAGGTCTGCACTTGAGCTGCAGTACAAAGGCTCTGCCAGCACAGCTGGATCAGCCCAGTCCCCTAGAGGAGACCCAGCTCCCATCAACAAAGGCAACTCTTGTGCCAGTAGAGTTAAACCCCCCGCCCCCAGCAGCACCAGCGTTGCGGGGCGGTGGGAGGGGATTCCAGAGGCAGAACGCAGCCATCCACGCTGGGTTTCATCGCCCGCCAACTCCTTTAGAAGTGGGGCTTCAATTACTGCCACTGGCCATGGGTTGTGGTTTGCTTCTCCTCTGAAGGAGGAGGCTTTGATTTGCCCTGTCGCTCACCAAGTCCGTGGAATTTGGCCGCAGTGTGTTGTGCCTGTAGAGAAGGTTTTACTGCCTTTTTTTTTTTTTTTTTTTTTTTAATGCTGATTAAGGGTGATTTTCCCCAGAAATTTTTAGGAATAGTTCAAATGATACAGCACTGTTCTAGGAAAATACAGGTATCCTGCCCTTGCCCTCTCTGTATTTCTAGAGATAAAAAAATCTTCGTCAGACTTCTTGACATGAGGCCCTAGAAGCCCTGCAGATCTCACCTGACTTTGAGTGTGATGTACCTAAATTCTGCCCAGCTCCAATATGAAAGCTGGTCCTGGCAGTCTTGTTCTGATAGCACACAAAATAAGAGAGACAAAGACTAATTTGGTAGCTTGAACAGAGAGTCAAGATGAGAATCAGGTCTGGCTGGTAGTCCATAGATGGCTAACACCTCAGCTACAAATAGATGGAGACTGCAATTGTTGGGAAAATTTTATTTCTCCATAGCTTTTGGGGAGCAAAAAGACTAGTTTTATTGAGCTGTTAGAAAATCCCTTCAAAACTAATTTTTGGTCCCAATTTTTTTTTTTTTTTGATTGTTAAAAGAAAGAAAACATGGATTTACCTTTCCTTTCTTGTCCTGTTTGGCAGAAGTCTCCATCGAGCTGAATTTCCGCCCCTGCTCCCCCCCTCAACATTTTCTATTAAAAAGAAGGTTGATGGAATGTTTTTGACCAAATTACTGAGTGCAATATTCACCTGGGTAAGGTGACGAGAATTTGCCCCTCAAGGAATAACTGAAGTGTAATGTAAAACATCAAAGGTGTTATTTTTTTTTTTTTTACCTTATACTTGAGCTATCTCTGAATCATATCAAATAATCTTCTCGTTTCATAACACCATACAATGCAGGCTAAAAGTGTATGTGATCTGCTTTGTGTACTGCTGAATGGATGATTAAACTGTCTAACCTGAGGGATAGTCATCCAGGGCCTGCCCCAAACACAGTGAAGTCAGGGGAAAGACTCCCACTGACTTCAGAGGGCTTTGGAGCAGACCCAGAATCAGCCAGGCTCTCATACACTTCAGGTGGTGTCTACGAGACTGCCTGAGGACACGTAAAAGGAGCTAAAGATTGCACATTTGTGAAATAAAAGTTGTAGGCCTGATCCAGGCAATTGGCAGAAGCTGTCTCCCCGTCTCCCTGTCCTCCCTGGCTTCTTGGATTGTTTCCTTTCAGGCTGTCCATTGTGTCTGGGATTTATTGACAAAGCAAAGCTCTCACCATGCAGCCCATCCATGTTTGCAATAAGAGACAAATCAGGTCAGGACTGATGCTTAACCTGCCCTCAGACCCTTCAAGGGGTGCTGATTTTGTATCTAATTAAAGTAAATAGCTGAGCTGAGCGGGGCCATTTCCATCCCAGGCTGGTTCAGAGGGTGGCAGAGCCCACTCCTCACCCCACCACCCGGGGGTCACCACAAAGAGTGATCCTGGAAGACACAGGGGTAGCACCTCGACTCCAAAACTCTGGAGGGAGTCAAAGTGAGCACGGAGCAGAACCAAGCTTGGGCTTCCTTCAGTAGAGTGACTGATGCTCAAATAGGGATAAATTACCTTCCCTGTGTGTGGAAATTACATTTACACTCATGTAGGTGTTCTTCTAGTCTAGGCAATGGACATTTAATGAAGCTGTCAGGCAACAGGTTCAAAGCAGAGCAGAGGAGGAGGTGCCTTACTGGTGATGGAGGTATCCTGGGGATTGCCTTGTTTCAGGAGATTGGGTCTCACCCTAAAAAAAAGCTGGCAAAGTTAGGGCAGACAAGTTGCTCTCTGCAGGTGCCTAAAGAGCTGATTTAGGCCAAGGTTTTAGACTCCCCCAGGGCAGGAATTCATGGATATCTGCAGATATGGGATATCTGTCATGTGGGGTTGTGTATCTGGTCACAAGTAGTACCATGACCACCAGAGATGGAGGTTTCAAAGCAAGACACAGCCTTAATCCATAGGTGAGCATCCTTTGTCATGGGAGAAGAAAGCTCCTGCCAGGGAATTTCTTTGAGGTGGGATAGGAAGTTCTGATTATCTTTTTTACTCATTTTATTCCTGTTCACCCACTGCTGTACTCTGTGCAAGCAGCTTCCAGCAATGCAACATGATCAGTGTATTCTCTGTTGCCTGCTGCAAGAACTGCTCATGAAGTGTAAGACTTTTGGGTTTAGTGACCTGCTGAGCCACTGAGATGCTCACAAGTCGATGGGATGGAATGGCATTCATCCAAGGGTACTGAGGGAGCTGGCAGAAGAGCTCACCAAGCCCCTCTCCATCATTTATCATCAGTCCTGGCTAACTGGGAAGGTCCCAGCTGGAGGTGCCAATGTGACACCAATCCACAAGAAGGGCTGGAAGGAGGATCCAGGGAAGTACAGGCCTGTCAGCCTGACCTCAGTGCCTGGCAAGGTTATGGAACAGATCATCTTGAGTGTGATCACACAGCACACACAGGACAGGCAAGGCATCAGACCCAGCCAGCACAGGCTTAGGAAAGGCAGGTCCTGCCTGACCAACCTGATCTCCTTTAATGACCAGGTGATCTGCCTGCTGGATGAGGGGAAGGCTGTGGATGTGTCTACCTGGACTTGAGCAAAGCCTTTGACACAGTGTCCACAGCACATTCCTGGAAAAGCTGGCAGCCCATGGCTTGGACAGGTGCCCAGGGAGGTGGTGGTTCCTGGAGGTGTTTAAGGAAACACCTTATGGTGTGGCACTGAGTGCCATGCTCTGGTTTGACATGGTGGTGTTCAGTCATAGGATGGACCTGATGATCTCAGAGGTCTTTTCAACATAATTGATTCTGTGATTGTTTTCAGGGAAATGCTGTTTCTTATTTATCCAGTCTGCTCTCCTATTCTGCCAAAACAAGTTGTTTGTGAAGAGCAGCCTGGCTGGAGATGGTGGGAGGTGAGAGTTGTGGTGCACTGAGATTTGCAGCCCCACTGTTCCCAGCACCTGGAGCTGCAGTTTTGAAACTGAGCTCAAATCATTGTTTGGTCTGTAGCATCCAAGCCATCAGATGTCTCAGTGGCAGAAGGCTGGACAACCTTTGCTGTGCAACAGGAGAGCAACACTTCTGAGAGAGCTGTGGTTGAGATGCCCTGGCCTTGCACTGCTGAAGCTTCATCGGACCAGAGCTCATCTTCATGTTCAGGGAAACAGATTTACATGCTGGTTAAGACAACGTGAGTTTGTGGCTTTCACAGACAAAGTGAAAATAAACCACAGTCTCTTCAGACAGAGCTCTCAGCTCATGGGAAAGGTAGAGGGGACTTTGTCCCTGCTTGCACGTAAACCCATGTGAGCTGATGGGGAGCAGCTGGGCTCTGTAACTGAGGCAGTGTGTGTCTAAACGTGGGTACAGGTTGTCAAAAGATAATGAGAGCTGTCATACTTTGGTGGAGAAAAAAAATCAGTGTCTTCCTCCTCTCCAACTTTTGCCACTTATCCGTGGTAGCATGGCAGGGAAGCAGACCTGACAAGACACCAAGGAGACCCTTCAAGGAATCAGGGAATGCATTTATTATAATGAAACAAGGGATGGTATTTTTTTTCCACTGTCCTAGGCAGGGAATATGTGAGCAGTGGGAAAACTACAGCAACGAGCATGTCATGCATGTTAAGGTCATTTAGCATAACTCTGAATGCTGTTTCATTCCAGACAGCAGCTGCTTGTCACAGTGTGAAACCTCATTCCCTGCCCTGAAAAGGTGACAATCCGAAGAGACAAGTATGACTGAGGAAGTGTTACAGGCCCTGTTTTACTGCAAGGGGTCAAGGAACATCATGGGAAAGTGATTTGTTAAAGGTCACACAGTGCTATGGCAGAGTTAGGTGTCAAATCCATGCTTTGCAATGCCTCCCTCACCAAACTCTCCCTGCTGGGTCTGCCTGGAACACTCTGGCATAGCTCCAAACTCATCCTTCCTTTGTGCTGTTACAGGGAAGCACAACGAACTCCAACATTTCTTGCCTAAATCTTATCTGTAGTGGCTTTAGACAGAGGTATGTGTGCAGCTGGGGGAACATTGGCCCTGCCTAGGAAATCCTGCAGCATTTAATCTTCCTCCCTCCAAATCCCACAAGTGGCTTGCACTTCCAGGGACTGGTTCTCTCCCAAGGGACTTTCATAGTGTGTAAGGCCTGATCTTCACCACAGGACAACTGGAAATGTGCTAAACCTGCCATAAATAACACCAGCAGCTGAGAGCTGCCGTGTCCAGAAACTTGTGATCCCTTTCTCCGCATTACAAATCTGCCCAGGTTTTGCAGTGGGAATGATTAGTTTGCACACCACAGTATCAGAAGGGTTAAAATGCCTTATGAGCTGAATCCTGCTCTGGAGATCTGATAATCTAATTACAGCAGTTCAGGTCCCTTCTCTACCCCCAGTGCAAACATCTTTGCACTATCCAGGAGTGATACCAATCTGATTCCACCCAGTTTGAGCTCTCTCCAAGCAGCAGCTTTGCTTGCACTTGTGCAGCTCTATGTAGCTGCTGCAATGCACAGAGAGCATCATTCTTCCTGTTCCTGAGGGATATTTTTCCCCCAGTTTTTGTTGGACAGATGAGCTCCTGGACTCTGGTGAAATGCTTTGGGTGCAGGAATGCTGCATTCCTCCTTGCCACTAGCAATCTGTTTCCACTGGAAGTAAAAGGATGCCCAGAGTATCTGTAAGGAAGGTGCTGGAAGCAGTAGGAGGGATGCCTTCTGAACTGATCTCTTCTCCTGGCCAAGTCACCATGACTGGATCCTCAGCTGCCAGGAGGTGTTGGTTCAATAAATCGAGGAAAACATTTCATTTTGCAGCAGAGGAACTGCCCCAGCTCACTTCATGTCAGACATGCAGTGAGACTCAGCCCTGAGCTCCTCTGGCTGTGCACAGCCTGTTTCCCCTGCTGCTGACAGGCCCTGGCCACCTCGCTCCGTGCAGACACCCACCTGCAGACACGTGTGCTGCAGTGTCTCACCTGCAAGCTGCTTCCTGCCCTCCCTGCCCACCTGCATGCCTGGCTCTCAGATCCTCACCAAAACTCCCCAACTCCTTCTAACAGTGGGATTGGTTTCACCAGCTTCAGGTGTTTCCAGCACACAATGTCAGATGTCTACATCTGAGCAAATCGCCCTTTGAACTGATAGAGAAATTGGGGTGATGCACCGGCTTTTTTTTTTTTAATTTTTTTTTTTTTTTTAAGTTTTCTTCAGGGATGGATTACTTGGTCCCTATATCTCTGCTGCCAATTGAGACATTTGCTTTACTTGGCTCAGTTCCCTCTCCACAGTATAATAAGTGTGATTAAAGTCACCAAGGACATGAAGGGCAGGGAAACAGTTGTACTTCACCAGGCCTGGCCTTCAGACCGTGCTGCTGCAAGGTGGGAGATGTGGAGGGAAGGAGGGATTAAGCAGGATAAGACAAACTCATCAGGAATCATTCATTCATTTCACTGCCCATGGAAGAGGTCTTTTTTTTCTTTTGCTCCAACACCTACAGGAGCCACTGTGTTTCTCTAATTGTTGAAGGAATGAGGCCAAGTCCCTCTTCTGATGCAAATTGCCTTGGATGCATCCTGCCATTCACAGTATGGACAGCTTCATTTTCTCTGAAAGCAGCACCGGAGCCACGCTGGGCGCAGGGTGACTGACTGACACCGAGAAATGGAATTCAATGGCTCTGACTGTGAAATGCTGCTCGGGCACTGAAGAGGAACAGCCCACACGGACCAGTGAGTTGCTCCAGTTGTCTTTCACTGAAAGGATGCAAGCAAATCTGCCCAATGCAGGTTTTCCACCAGCGTTGCTGCTTGGAGTCCATCAACATCAGTCCAAAGAAGTGAAGGGAAAATCTCCGTTCTTCCTTGCCAGGGGGCAGCGGGGGAACTCTGTGTTTTCCTCCACTCTCCTCAAGGTTTTCAGGCAAGGGGAGGAAGACCCTCCCAAACTATCCTTTCACATTATGTTCTCGAAACCTGCCTGGGGTAGAAAAATCAGGACTGAGCACACCAAATTGCACTTGGACTTAAATCCCTTCTGGGTTTACAAAGCTTTTTCCAAATCTTAACTGCATTTCTGGTTGTCCTGACACCTGTATTGAAATGTACTGTATGTGTTAATTTCAAATTCTTTTCTTTTTTCCATAATCTGTTTCAAGTTTTCCTGCACTCAGGCAGTAAATCCAGTTAGGTAGAAAGGTGTTAGTGGAGAGCCAAACTTAATTTTCAGCTCCAGACATTCCTTTCCTCATTTTTATTTTTATTTTTATTTTTATTTTTATTTTTATTTTTATTTTTATTTTT
>VZRO01004490.1:65568-97572 GCA_013397915.1 Daphoenositta chrysoptera
TTCCTTTCCTTTCCTTTCCTTTCCTTTCCTTTCCTTTCCTTTCCTTTCCTTTCCTCTCTTTTCTCTCTAATCCCTCACAGAAGTTACACCAGTACCTGGACTCTGCTCCTTTGCACGTTCCCCTTTCTTGTGTAGGCTGAAACTGCTGGAGGTAGAGGTGTGGCAGTGATGTTTGATCTTTTTTCACATTAAAACTCCTCCACCGAGGGCTGATCCCCCCACACACACTTTCACCTTGAAGAGCATCCTACTCTGTCAGAGCTCTGCGGGAACCAACAGGCAGGGTAAGGTAATACCTGCTGTGAGTGGGGCTGGCAGGATCAGTCCTTGAGCAGGCTGCCATCCCCCCAGGGCATGAAATCTGTAGCCTCCTCCAAAATAAAGGTGAACGTGATGGCACTGCCTTTAGACAGTTCATGCCTCAAAGCATATTCAGGTTCCAGCTGAGGATGAAACCTCACCAGAGCCAGGATTTTGCCTGTGTAAAAAGTACACAGGATACTCCCTCCGAGGAGTATCTTGGAAGTGCTTGTATTGTCTCTATTCCCATGAGGACAGAATTAGGCACTAAAGAGCACCTTAGTCTGCAGCCTTTTGTCTTCCCAAACGCAAATGAAAGGGAGTTATGCAGTGACTGATGAAATGAAGCAGAGAGGCACTTGGTGTGCGTTAGGGACTAATGACGATGGCCTGGGTGAGAGCAGCATGCACTCCCTGAGCTGGCAGGCAGGCTGCAGGGTTGTCACTGACACACTCACTGGGATCTAAGCGAGTCCTTCCTCTGTCACTGTAGTGTTACTAACACCGAGTGGCTTCCTCACAAAACGTTTTGAATGTCACCACATGGAAATGGCACTTCAGACCTGTTTTCTGCTGCCCATCTCTGTGCCTGGGCATTTTATTAGCTCAGTTCTCATCTCCAGGAGCTCACAGGGACATCCCAGCCCAGCCAGGCAAGCTGCCTGTGCCTGTTTGGCCAAAATTTAAAGGAGAATATCCTCCGAGGGAAAGGCAGGGTACCACCACCCCTTCCCCCCACCACCAGGTTCAGGAAAAAAAAAATTTCCTCAAAGGAAAGTGAAAGACATAAAAACTATTTATTNGAGAAGAAGAAGAAAAAACAAACCAAAAGTCCCAAGAAAACTCTCTCTGGATAGAAAGAGCTGGAAGCTGGCTGGAAAGCAAGGCCGCCTCTCCCCTCTCCCTGCCCAGAGCCCCAAGCAGAGCTTTGTGTCCTTGAGCAATTGTTTGGAAAAGTTCGCTCAGTTTTTCTCTCGCACCCAGGCTTAAAGGCACAGAATTCATCTTCTGGGCATGGAGTGGTGATAGGGGATACACATCATAAAGTCACCCCAAGACACTGCCCCATTGCAGACATCTCCAGGGAAAGCACAACTCTCTTGCAGTCAGGTCTCCCACAGCACTTCTGGGCACTTGCCCCGTGATGGAGGAGACAACAGCTCAAAGGAGGAAAGGCTGGGAGCAGCAAACCTTGGAATGCTCTTTACATGGCACGTCCATCCTGGGGACAGATCACAGAATCACGGAATGGTTTGGGCTGGAAGGGACTTTAAAGATCATCCAGTTCCAGCCCCTGTTGTAGACAGGAACACTTTCCACTAGACCAAGTTGATCAGAGCCCCATCCAACCTGGCCTGGAACACTTCCAGGGATGGGGCAGCCACAGCTTCTCTGGGCAACCTGTTCCCAGTGTGTCTCACCACACCCAGAGTAAAGAATTTCAGATTTTAAGTGGAAAAGCAGGGCAGTAAAAGCCCCTGCCTGTGCAGGGTGACTTTATGGGCAGTATCCATAGCAGGGAAGGCAGGAAAGGTCATGTCTGTTCCCAAGGCATGAAGAGGTCACCCAGCCCCATCTGACCACATGTGTGGTAGCTGGAGCAACCAGCCCTAGGTCTGGTCCCTGTAGTGCCTTCAAGCTTTCCTTTGAATAGGTTCCCAGTGGAGGCCTCCTCTGGGGTGTTTCATGGGCTGTTCACTGGTCAGTGGAGGAACCAAATCCTGGCTCCTGTGGCCTCAGGTACCACCACCACCATTGGTGAACACCCAGAGATCAGTGCTTCTTCAGGCCCTCCTTCACCAGCAGGTCGGACTTAGACACAGAAAAGACATGGACAGCTGGGAAAAAAAATCGTCAAAGACCATTTACAAATATCAGGGAGTGAGTGAGACACACAGAGAGTGATTCAGTGTGAATAGCATGGCAGACAAGCCAGGAACATGACCAATACCTAGAGGTGTGAAAAGTCAAAGGACAGGGATAAAATACAGAGGATTGTCTTAGTAGCTATGAAAATAAATACAATCAGCTGAAGTGCGATGGTTGTTCCCCAGCTCCTCCATCTCCACTATTTGTGATAATTTTAGAGACAATATTTGCTAGAGGCACAAAATGGCCCACTGGGAGAACACTGAAGGTTTCTGAGGAAGACTGGCTTCTCTACCTGCTCCTACCTCTCCTGATCATTTGGTATTTGACATCACCTCAATGACAAACAGCCTGCCATGTGTCTCCAGCAGCTTTCTGAGGGTCTGTGGCTGTTTCACTCTCCTCTGCTGCACCTGCACTGAGCACAGGAGTCCTTTCCCCAGCAAATTGGGATGTCTGGTAAAGCCTGGTAATGTGCTTCGTGATTATTGATCCATTTGTCTCACCAAGTGCTTTTCTGGCTTTATCAGGGCTCTTCAGACTACGGGGAAGGACAGTATTTCCCCTCTACATTAAAGGGGTAAATTCTTGTGGAAACAAGAAGGACTTGCTTTGAAATTACTGGTGGGGACCATGTTCACACCATGGGTGGTGTGTTCATCCACTGGAGTCGCTCCAGCACCTCAGTCTCCTTCCTGAATTGAGGGGCCCAGAGCTGGACAGAGCACTCGAGGTGTGGCCTCAGCAGTGCCCAGCACAGGGGACAATCCCTGGTCCTGCAGCCACACCACTGCTGACACAGGCCAGGGGCCATTGGCCTCCTTGGCCATCTGGGCACACCTGGCTCATGTCCAGCCACTGTCACCAGCACCCCCAGGTCCTTTTCTGTCATGCAGCTGCTCCAGCCACTCAGCCCATGGCCTGGAGTTCTGCAGGGGCTGTTGTGGCCAAAGTGCAGACCCAGCACTTGGCCTTGGTGAAGCTCAGACCACTGGCCTTGGTCCATCCCTGCAGCCTGTGCAGATCCCCTGCAGAGCCTTCCTGCCCTGCAGCAGATCAACACTCCCACCCAGCTTGGTCTCATCTCAAAACTGACTGAGGGTGCCCTCGGTCCCCTCATCCAGATCATTGATAAAGAGATTAAACAGAACTGGGCCCAGAACTGTTCCCCTGGAGAACACCAGTTGTGACACTGCACCAGCTGGATGTGGCTCCATTCCCCGCTGCTCCCTGGGCCTGGCCATCCAGCCCGTGTTCCACCCAGCAAACAGAGAACACATCCGAGCCAGGAACAGCCCGTTTCTCCAGGAGAACTCTGTGGGAAATGGTGTCAAAGATTTTCTTGAAGCCCAGGTAGACAACACTCACAGTCTTTTCCTCATCCACTTAGCTTGTCACCTTATCAGAGAAGGACATCAGGTTATTCAAGCAGAACCTGCCTTTCACAAGACTACTAGAGGAGTCCCTGCTACCTCTAGACCCCATCTCAATTTAACTGAAATTCATCTTGGACATTTCTTTTTGGTGGGTTATCTCGAGGATGACTCTGTCCTATTCATATTAGGCGTAGTCCTAACTGTGGAATATCCCAGTTAGCTGTGGCTCTGAGGTCATGGCAAGGTGGCACTGTAGTACCATCAGCATCCCAGTTGTCCTGTGGCTGGATAACATCTGGCCACTGTCAATTCCCACAAGGACATGTGACATAACCTGGACATAACCTGGACATGTGCCATGATGGCTGGGTACCCACATCTTCCCCTGCTCCCATGTCCTGCCACCACAAACACAGATAATCCCCAGCTCATGCTCAATCAGTCCTTCTGAAACCACTTCATGGGCTTGAATTTAAGCTCTGCTTTATGACCGAGGGAGCACAATCCTTGCAAAGCCCCAGTAATCATAATACGTGGAGGCAGAATTGATACATGTGGGCTTTTTCTATCACTCAATTAAATGGTTAGTTTATGCAACATGCCGTCTTTTTGAATCAAAGCTGGGTCACTGTTAGGCTGAGGTAACATTAATTATTTTTCCGCTTGTCGGATCCCATGAAAAGGATGTGAAAATGGCCTGTTTATGAAAGAGTGCGGGCAAAGGCTGTGAGCTGATTATGTCAAACATATTCAAAGCTTCCTCTGCAAAAGGGATTGTGATCAACAAAGCATAGCCCACACCTGCACCCATTTCACAATGAAAGTTGTTAGGACCATGAAGCTATTGGGGAAAAAGAGAGGTTGCATTAACCCTTTTGGGGAACGGGATCCTCCACTGTGGGATTTGCACACACAAAGTTGCTTTTCTTACTCCCTCAAGTGGATCCCAAGAATATTATCCCAAGAGCAAAGCCAGTCTTTCCCACCTAGCTTTTTCCATGCATTGGCTTTTCTAAGGTGGATGGAACATTAGTTTGATGCATTTCTTCCTACTGTTTCCTGAGTTCCAAGGGAAGTTGAAGAGAAGAACTGTCCATGCTGGAAGAGCAGGAAAGCAGTGCAAGCTCAGCCCCCAGTCCCAAAAGTTTTGTTCAGGGCAATCCTGGCACCCTCAGGGCAAGTGCCTATCACAGGGATCACACTGCTGGAGTCAGGCCACCTCCTTAATAAAAAATGTATCTGCCTGGAAGGCAGGAAGAGAGAGAGGTGTGCTCTCAGGGAAAGCTGAACTGCATCCCAACTGCAGGGTACTTACCCCATTTTCCTGCAGCCCTGCTGGTTACACTGCTGCTGGATAAGATGGTCTGAATTCAGCACTGAGCCTGGCTGGAGCAGGAGGTTGGACCAGAGTTGTCCTGTGGTCCCCACCAATCCAGGTGATGCTGTGACAGGCAGAGCTGTGTCCTCATGAGTTCTCATGAGATTCATGACACTTGGGCAACTTTGCATCTGCTGCTCTGTGGGGGAAGATGGGACAGAGCAGTGGGCCAGCATCTCTCTCTACAGTCTTAGTACCCGCTCTCCTTCCTGTGATTTGGGTGGCAGTGCTAAGGAAAATAGATTTACAGCGAGCATGACCTCCCTGACAGCCTGTGGTGAACCCTGGCCAGGTCACAGTGCAAGCTCAAAAAGCAAAGTGGAAACATTCACCCGGCATTTTCCTGCAGCACCCTGGGAATTGGGCTGGAAAGAGCTCAGTGTTCGGCTTCTGCACACAGAGCCCTGATATCTGTCCAGAAATCCTTTTTTTTGGAGCTCCCAGAAGGTCACAGTCCTAACTGTGTGAGAATTTTCATCTCATCCTGTTGGCTGATACAGGCGAGCCCTCCATGAGCAGATAAGCTCTATGACAAACTCCCTTGAAGCCATCTGAAGTCACCCATGGCACACAAGATCCACCCCAGGATAAAGATGGTACTAAAACTTCAAGTTTCTCTTCATGCCTCCTGTGGTTCAGCAGATTTTCCTGGCTCTGTCCTCTAAACCCTTTCTGGCTCCTGTGCCAGCTCAGGATTGCCTTATGGCAAGACCTGGGACAATCCTTTAATTTAGCAAAACTTCCACTGATTAATGTAAGAATTCTGCCTTAATAAGGATGCCATAGACTAATTGAATTTGTTCTAATTAATGCTCCTCAGGGGAGATCCAGAAATGCCCTGCTAAGCATCACATAATATAAAACCAGATTAAGGCAAATCTCCACCTGACTCTTATCAAGTTTGAAGTTTTCCCTGATTCATTGCATATCGTGATGGCAAAGAAAATGTTCCTCTTGTAAGTATTAAGACACTTCCAGAACTATTTTCCCATGTGTGCTCATTTAAAATAACATTGATATAACTCTACCCTGAGTACGGAGCAAAAGAAATTACACCATAAACCTCTAAAACTCTCATGTTTTAATATCTTCAGGCTGGGTTTTGGAGCCTTTAAAGATGAAATGCTATAAAAAGCATTGGCTAAACGCTCTTTGGTTGGACTCTAGTCTTATCTCTGGGCCATGGTAAGTGGAAACAAGTAAAAAAGGAAGGCACGTTGCAAAGAGGTGTCAGTGACTCAGGTAAGAAGGTGAGGAGGTAATTTTTCATTATCAAGTGTTCTCAAAGATACTTTAACCTTGTTTGGAAACAAACAATCAAACAAAACCTCCAAATACCTAATTTTGCAATCCTCATAATTAGCATGGAGCAAGGAAAAGGGAGTTTGGTAAACAAAAACTCAGCTAAGAAACTATTCTTGATTAATAGGAACAGCGGTTGTTGGAATAATTGTTTTATTTAAAAATCATTCTTTTTTTCTTTTGATAATTTAAATCCCTTCCCTCGGGAGCTTAAAATAGCTTCAAATATTTAAAAGGAGCAGAGGGTGAGAGCACTTTAGTTTAACAAATGCTATGAGCTCTTTAGAGAGCATAGTGAAAGACTTTATAAATGATGGAGAATAGTCACTATTTGATTATAATTATGTAGAAATACACTAGATCTCTCAATAGTATTTGTGAGGGTCATTACACAAATCAGACTATGGCTTTCTGCACAATAGTTGGTTCAATCATGAATACACCTCTTTAGAAACAAGAATTTCCCACTTGCAGGATATTCTCTCATTTCAATTATTTATTCCTAAAACTGCAATGAAAAGCCAAAATACCATCATTTTCCTGGAAATTACAGCTTGCAAAATGTTCATAAATTGAAAGCGTCAGCATGTGGACATATTTTTAACACATTTTCCCAAAAATCTTAGTGTTTTAATGCATTAAATGGTGCTTCAAGCCAAAATCCTTGATTTTGAAATTTTTCCCCTTAGGAAAAAAATTTAAAATGCTTTTAAAACTAATAACTACTTATGACAATTTTGTGGTGAGAAAACAGTGAGATAAGACCAAACCAGATTTAAAGCAACTTAAATATTTGTGGGAAAATGTAAACATGAACCCTGTCTGAAGAAAAGTTTCTGTTTCCAGGATCTGGCATTTAAAAGCAATCCCCTCCCCTGGCTGAGAGCAGCTGCTGATGCCAATGGCCCTTGGCAGCCTTTGCAGCTTCTGTCCCTGCAGTTTCTCCTGCAGGTGGGACTTTGCCACCTCCAGGCCCTGGGAAACTGTGCTGGTGCTGCCTGGGCTGGTGTGGACACCAGTGCAACCCCTCCAGCTCGGCTTCTTGAGCAGTCCCTGCTACACCCGGAGACTCATTTTTTCCCAAAAATCATCTCTGATCCTGGAGTACCTACCAAGGTGCATCCTGCTCAGGGGCCAGAGGTGAGGCTGATCTGATCCCAGGCAGGTGTCTGCACAGCCCCTTGCTCCACCTGAGCCAGCCCCGGGCTCCTCTTCTCATCAGGGGAGAGAAACTGGATTTCTCAGAGCCTCTTTAATTCAACATCTGCATCTGACTGATGAAACAAGCCCTACTTGGCAGCTCAGGAGCAGACATCTACCATACAGACTTCTGCAATTAGGCAAGGTGAGTCCTGGTTATCTATCCACAACTGATTTGGCTGTTCCTCTTCCTTTCCCTTGGAAAACCTCTGGAACACCTGACAACCAGTGCAGGAGGAGGAGATCTCCTCAGGCACTGTCCATAACGTTTATCCACTCTGATGGATAACATCTGGGATGTCAGCACCATGAGCTGCCTTTCCTCAACATTTTTCTCGTTCAGCATGGAACCAAAGTGAGGACTCAAACCCTGTAACAGCACAGATAAAGGAACTACAGTATGTATATAACCCCAGCTAAATTCTATAGGGGCCCCTAATAAATCCTTTTTGTGGCTTTGATGTGTGTACCCTGAATTATTCATCCCCTTGTTCACATCACACCCTTGTGGAACAGCAGGGACCCCTCACAGCCTGGCCCAGAAGGTCCAGTATCACTCCAGAGGTGATGTCCACAAACCCTGTCCTTAGTCTGGGAGTGGGAAACTCTGACATTCTGACACAACAGCAAAGCAGGAATGAAGTGTTATGATCATCTTAGATTGTTTGGCAGCCAAGATAACACCAACATGTCACAGGGAAGGAGAGAATGGACAATTATTTGTAACCTCTCTCCACCTCACTGGTGGTGGTTTTTCATGACATGTGGTTTGTTTTGTTTGTATGTTCTTCATTGGAGCTGAGCTCCAAACAGGTAGTGAATGGAATCAAAAGCTGCTTTCTTATCTTTGGATTTTAACCTGGAGGCGTAGCTTCTCTGCCTCTTTGTATTTCTCCTTCTTCCATGTCTTCCTCCAGCATCTCCAGTGGCAGATGCAGTTTCTTCTCAAAGGAAACACCAGCAGGACATTTAATGACTTTCCCTCTCCTCCAAGGGCTTGACTCATAATTATAAATGGAAAGATACACAAAAGATTATAAGAGGAATAGCAGGCAGCCAAAACCAAACTGATTTATGTACAGAGTGTGACATATGGCAACATGAGACAAGATCTCTGGCTTATGGGCATTCTGGCAAGACACGAGGTGCATCCTTTGGCAACGCCTCATGTTTGCACAGCTCCTGTTTCTGCTGCTCTGTCCTGGTTTTTCTTTCACCTCATCTCCAGGCCTTCAGTGAGAGGACCCCAATCTTCCTGGGCCAGTTCTGACTCAGGCATTGCTTAGACACATGCACAGGTGAGAACCATACAGCTTAAGGGATAAAGCATCTCAGAGAACATTTTAATGTCATTTCCATAGACTGCAAATGAACACATTTATCTACCTCAAAATGGAGTGTGAGGGCAAGCTAGTGGTTTAAAGCACCAGGTAGTTGTTGGTTATTTTTCCTATTGTCATGAAAAGTCAGGACATAGGAGCAGCCAGTCTGGCTCAGATCACCCCTCTGCCTGGCCCAGTCATGTGTCTGTCCCGGGACCAAGAGCAGGAGTTTGGGAAAGGGTTATCAGGATAAATCAAGACCCTTGTCTTTACGTAGCCTTCACTCGTTTCCCACTAAGCTGAAATAGCAAAGGATTGACTATTGCCTTGATTGCCTTTCCTTTCTTTATCCCTGTTTCCCTGGAAATGAGTCGCTATGTGAGACAGGGGAGGCAGGAGGTGTCTGCTGTCAATGGGAAAAGCAGCTCTCAGTCAAAGGCAGCGGGGCAAACCTGCTTCCTACAGCCAGGAAGGGAGTGGAAATTTCCATGGGGCTGGTGCTTGTGGGTCCCACCAGTCTTGCCTGCAAACCCTCTACCTTTGATTCCAGGGTCTCCTCACAATGGACTTTTTAATGCATCGTTCTTCCTTTGATGACTACTGCCAGATTATTTTTCTTATCTGACTTAGGAAAGATCTGACAGGATCAGTTAGCTAGCTCCAGGGTAGGTTCTTTGAAAAGCAATGATTTAACAGGGCTTTCTTTTACCTGCTCTTGGGGTTCTCCACAGTTTCTGGTTTATCCAGCTCTCTGACACACAGCACTGCCCTCAGCGATGCCTGGACAAGCTTGGTCGAGGTGTTGGCACAGCCTGACCCATGGCTGTAATTCCTCCCTCAGTGGGGCAACGAGGATGTGGGGAGCATCTCCAAACACAGCCCCAGGAAAAGGGGAAACCTCTTTGGGCAGCCTGGAGGTCCCAGGTGCTTGGAGTCAGCAAGGGGGTGAGCACTGAGTTAACCTGCACTAAAGAGGCTGCCAGAAAGCTCTGGCTGTGCGTTCATCTCCCCTTTTGGCCTCTGCACAGCCCCGTGCCAGGGTGGAGGGAGAAATGATCCCCGCTCAGCTGGAGCTGGATGCCAATAAACACTCAAATGCTCAGCTGGCTGCAGTTGGTCCCGAAGCTGCAGGGTTTGCTGGGATGGAGGGGGATCAGCAGCCATCCCAGACAGCTGGGACCGTCTCAGGAGAGCCAGAGGGACACAAGGTCTCGGCAAACCTCACCTGGCTGGGTCTCCTCCATGGGAAAGGCAGCCCCATGGAGCCCTCCGTGGTGAGAGGTGTAGCTGGAGGGGCTGTGGTGTGGCACCCGTGGCTTGTGGCACTGTCAGGCACAGAGTGGCTCACGGAGGGGTCGCATGCTTGAGCAGACCCGAGCAATTCACAGTCAGAGCTATCAAAGCAATGACCCAGCTCCTTTAACACGCTGTCTGAAATCGTGTTCAGAAACTGTAACACAAAATTTTAATGCTCCGTTGTATAGTTACAGACAGGCCAACAATGATGTTTTACATCCCCACGTCACCTTCCACACCAGAGAATCCCATTGGGAAGGTCTGGAGTGAGTTCAGGGGTCTCTGGGGGCTAAGGGCATTATGCAAAATGTCCATAGAGGCACACAGAAGCTCAGTGAAGTATAATCCTGGTCTCCTTCCAAAGCTGGAAAATTTTTCATGGAGCAAGATGTAATTTCACAGACTGTGGACACACAGGATTTTGGGTTTCCCAAATTTGCTGCCTGAGCCTAAGCTAGTGCTCTCACTGTAGCCTTGTTGAGTAAAGGGCAGGCAGAGACATCCCGTCACCATCCAAATCAGTGGAAGGCAATGGACAGGACCATTGTTCATCTGAAAGAAGGTGGAGAGACTCTCCAGTGTTAGGATGACTGGAAAGCCCTTTATGGCAGAAAGGGAGCCCAGGAAGGAGAGAGGAAAAGGAGTTGTGGGGAGAGGAAAGGGGCTGTGGGAACAGCACAGGGCTTGCAGCAGTGGGGCTGCCTGTCTGCTGGGACGTTTGCCATTTGTCCAGATTGGAGCTGGTGATACAGCAAAGCTCTCTCTCTTCATTTTTTGTTATCCAGACAGATAGAGCGTTTCTTTGGTTGCCATATAGAATTAATTTCAGATCTGGTGCCAGAGGATATTCGATATGAGATCTAAACAGCGCCGTGAGTAAATTCATAATGCTGTCTGTGCCGGAACATGTTGCAAGACTTTGAATCTCACTCTGTGTTAGTGCCATCAGATACACCTTAATGCAATCAAATGTAACACGCCCAGCTAAAGAAAAGATGTGACACCCTTGCTGTAAAGCTAACAGAAAACTCGCCAAAAGGGAACAAAATCCCGTTTGGCAAAGCCTCAATCAGCTCAGGGGAAATTCAGCGTTGGGAGTGTGTAAGTGCTCACAGTGCCCAGCGCAGAGGGAATGGAGGGAATTCTCAGGGCAGAGAGGGAAAGGAGGAGTTGGCAGCAAGGTACTTTAGATAACATTGCTCCTGATCTTGCCTGAGATTCACCCTCTGCTCCGAGGCTGGGAACAGCTCTCCTGGATTCACCTGTCTGGATAAAGAGCCTCCTGCCTTCAGTTCTGCACTGCCTCCCTTCCTGCCCAGGGAATTGCACTGTAATTCCCACTCTTTAAAACGTTTCCCTTGGACAATACATTTGGGAAAGCTTGCAGATGATACACTCCTAATTAGGCAATATGGGCCGTGTGCAGTCCTGACACCCAGTGCAAATGCAGCTGAGCTGGATTCCACATCTATGGCAATCACCACATTCTCTGCCACTTCAGACAGTGGAACCCTGAGGTGTTTCAAAATGTGTGTAGCCACCTAAGTTTCTTCTCACGCAGGTGTCTGTCCCCCTCTGTGTGCTTGGTGGTTGCTGGAGGAAAATTCTTCTGTAGATTAAATATGGAAATCTTCTCATGCAGAAATTAGGGTGTTCGGAATTCCTGAGATCCAGATCACTTCAGTTTTCTTCCTCTCCTGTTCCAAGCACACTGTCATTTGGCTGTCCATCCCAGAATGGGATGTGGCACATGCCCAGCAAATGCCTTGTGGTGTGTAGATGGAGCAGGGTGCCTTCAACAGATTCTTGATCAGACAGCAAGATGGGAGTCATGTACTAAAAGGTAATTGCTTTTGCATGGTTTCCTGTAATTTTAATTTTAAAGTGTGCAAAAAATAGACTAGATACCACTGGTATATTTTTTGTTCATACTCATCATCTTCCAAGTGATAATTCAGTATGCAGAACATGAAAAACTAGAGAAGAGACTCTGAAATGTGCCCAGTGAATGTGAGCCTGCAGCCAACATTCTGCAGTAGTTTGGTCATCTTCACACAGGTCCAGCACTCTCTGTCATTCACTTCCAGGGGGAAGCCCATGGTCATTTTTCACAGCTGGCCCTATAAAATCAACTCAAGTGGTGGTGATGGTGTCACTCTTGAATAGCTTGCAGCATCCTACATTTTTTAGGTGAACCACAGAATCATCTAATCCATCATGGTGGAGAATGGGATTTCTGACATCTGTTTTCACATTTAGATGTGCAGGGTATTTGTCTTGCCATCAGTATGGACTTCTCCATTCAGACTGAGCATCATCCATGTCACATTATCCCTAAGCCTTTTTATGGGAGTGATCCTGCAAAATGACAGCTGTCACTGAAGCTGGCATTGAGACAGCCACAGGAAAGATGGGTGACATGTGATGAACAGTGTGCATGACACTGTGAGTGACCAGATTGACACCTTTCACTGCAAAAGCAGCTCTCCAAGCCCCACTGCTGCCTTCCCAACCTGCTGCCAATTCTTTTTATCGGGCAAATGAGGGTTTGACCCTATTTTTCTGATGGTTCACCATTATAAGAACTTTCACACCCAGAGCAATTTTGTGGTTTGAGCACTGGGCTAATAAGCAGAAAATTAAGTTAAGTTGTGGCTTTGGAATAGATACCTACATGCCCATGAGCCAGCTCCCTGTCTAGAAGATGAACATATTAATACTTTCTTACTCTATTGGTTGTCTTCTGTGCTTATCCCAGAAGATCTCTGTCAGGATGGTCTTTGGTTGTAGAGTAATTGAGAGGAGGACTCTGAATTTGGTCAGCCCCTGTGACCACTACTGTGTCCCTTCCCTCCCTCTGCACTATCCCTCACAGCCCAGCAGGTGAGATCCTCTACAACATGAATATAAAAATTATGTATTCCCTAAGAAATGGTCCAAAGACCCATTAGCATTTTGTTACAGGGAGGTGACTGCCTACAGTTGCTGCTTCTGCTGTGAGACAGAGCTTCTGACCAGCCCAGAAATGTACTTCTGTTTCATTTGTTGATTATTAAAATATGTTGGACTGCTAAAAATGAAAAGACATGTTCAGTGCTGGGCACAAGGAAGGGACAAACGGTCAGCCATGGTGAGGATCTAGAGTGTGAAAGCCCCTACACATGGAAGAGGAGTTTTTTTCTGTACAAGACAGGATCTCGTGTATATTCAATACACACAAAAGAGTCTTTAGCTCACCTTGAGAAACAAAAAGTTCCCTTCCTCAGAACTTCTCTGAGACAGTAAATGGACTCTGCCTATCATTTTATTAAACACTGCAGATACTATTTCACATGCAACTTGACATATGTTGAGTTACTCTGCCCGTCCTGTTCCACACAATATTGTTCAATTCAGTACAAAATGTGCATGCAGAGTTCAATGAAAATGAGCAGGGAGGGCAAAGTAAAACCCAAATGCAGGTAACAATTAACTGTGGATGGAGAGCCATTATGATCACCGTCTGAGGGCTTGCAGACAGCACATTATTCAATAATTGATTATTCCCCTCTGATCCCACTTCAGGTCCCCTGCTGCTTTTTGCAGCTTTTACAAATAACAGAGTAGTAAATCTCAACTCTAAGAGGTGGAATCTGAAGAGACTCATCCATGTGCCTTTCCTGTCTGCTGGTGGAAGCTCTAATTACAAATCTGAGCTCCAGCACAGAGGAATGAGCAGTTGATAATAAAAAAATGTCTATATCAATCATAACCTACAAGGAAAGATAGGACAAACTGTGACTGCTTAGCATAAGGAGGGGAAGACAGAGTGGAAATAGGCTATTGGCCTTTGAATATATAAAAAGCTGCAATGGAAAAGAAGGGAATGGTTTGTTCTCTGTGCCCATGGAGCAGCACAAACTAATGGTGTCTGAATTAATTTTAACCATCAGGAAACATTTCCAGCAGCAAGGTCAGGAGGCAGTGAGGTGGTTTTGCTGAGCAGACTGGGATGCCTGCAGCACTGGACACCTTCAGAAAGTCTATCCAATTTATGGAACAGACTTGAGGTGTGGGGATAGAGTTTTTTAAGTCCATTGCAGACCAGTTGTGATGCCAAAAACTGAGACATTGGTTAGATAAATGGATTTCTAATACCTCCACACCATCTTTCCCTATAATTTTTAAATGGAAGAAGGCAGAATTCATGCCCGTGGACTGACAATTTTAATTAGAGGAGAAAAAAATAGCAGCAGTAGGGTTACCTGTGCATCACAGTTTGTCATACCAGGATATAAAAGACAAAATTCATAAATCATGACAGAAACCCAAAAGTTACTGAATCTGAAGAGGAGCCAAAGCCCTCCATTAAGTCCTTGTCCTGTCAAACTAGTGAGCAAAAATGTAATCATGCAGTTCAACAAGCCTTCAGCATGTGTGTGCACTTGGTATGTACTCAAGTATGAATATATGTGTGTCTGTGCACTCTAATTTTCAGACTTATTTTACTGATGGTAATGGTGTAATAGTGAATGCAGAGTGGAATTCCTGTTTTCCAAAAAATATTTGTTCTCATTCAAAAGCAAAAGTTTATTTAGCCATCCTTACGATGATGGAGGTTCCATTCAGAACAGATGTGTAAACACATTTTAGTAGCAAAACTCACCCCTGAATTTTTAACTATACACATTTTCAATTGTGACCATGTTAAGATTAGAGACAAAATGCTATTTCTTCTGATTTTTGAGATACTGGTAAGTGTTATAAATCATTTACATGTCTACATTCACTACATTTCTGATAACACAAAGTTAAAATTACATGACCTGTTCAGGTATGATGTAGCATATAAGGTGAACTGCATTATTTTTAAAACTCTGCATAGACAGGAAGTGTGGAGATCAATGATCACTAGCTACAAAAAAATCACAGGTCTTTTGGAGTTGTAAGCATTAAAATGTCACAGGCTGCTGAGTGACAGTATACGAACATTTACAACCACAACACACACTTTATGATAATATAATTATTAAAATAGTGGTAGGTTGGTATTGCTGTCTGTGTGTTACTTATTTGTCATGTGCATGGGTAGATTTTGGAAGTCCAAATATTATTATGTCATTAGGAAGATGACATTGCTGTACTTCTGTTGCATTTATCACTAATGCTGCTTGAGGACATGTGGGCCAACCAATAATGGGTTTCTGTGGTCTTTAATGAAGGACATTTCCTGAGCAATAGGCAGAATTTTCTCCACGTCAAAAATTGTTATATATTACACAAAAGTGGCAGCAGTAACTGCTTGTGATCATATCCCCTGAGTAGGTAACACTACACTGAGCTTTGTACAGTTAACTTGTAAACATTCCTGAGGAGGGGGATTCCTCTTGGGAGTCAGCTTTGTAATGGAGAACATTGCTAACCTTGGCTTGGTTGGGAATTTATACTATTTCCAATTCCCTCTTCCCACAGTTCCCATGCCAAAGTACAAGTGCTTTCTGCTGAAATAATTCAACCCATGAATTGCACTGGCTTGTACCTACACCAGAAATTCCTCAGGCAGCTGACAGCATTCCGTGCTTCCCTCCATGGACTTGGTCAGCACCTGGTAAGCTGGACACACTCACCTTTTTCTCATTTTTCCCCCAACACAGCCTTTGCAAGGACTTTACACACACAGACTGTCCTCAGCACTGCACATCTGAGGTCCCAAATATCCCAAATTCTCCCAGTCCCAAGGAGATGCTCCCTGCAAGTTAAATTGATCTCGGCATGCCTCAAAATTTGCTTGGTGATTTAAGACCTTAAACAGCAATTCCAGACTTCTGAACTTGAAAATCATGCCTTGACTGCTCCTCTCTCCAATTTCCCAAGGTGTGCGGCAGACACAACTCGGTGGAGTTTCACCAGTGCCGTTTGCAGAGCAAAGAGGAAGCAGCAGGATAAAATACTGCCCTTGGATGTGACTTTTGCAGGATGATGACATTCCATGTGCCTGGGCTGTCCTGTTATCCTGGGAAGCAGAGCCAGATGCTGGCCCGAGTTCAGGTGCACGCAGGCCTGTGGAGCCCTGGTCACTACCAGCACGGCCAGCACAGCCCTGGGAGGGCTGTCAGAGGTCTGTGCTCTCCAGGGAAACACAGAGCTCGGAGGGAACGGAGCTCCCCAGAAACCCAAAATGAAGGACAAGTGTAAGGACTGTCTGAGTCCCGCGATTACTATTCTTTTGCTAATGTGCTTCGCGCTGTTCTCTTTATAAATTACTGAATTATCCTTAGGAACAAAAGGTATTAGGGTCCTGCAAGCTTCTCTCAGTTTGTGGTAGGACTAATTCATTAATGTGGCTCCAACAGGAATGTGTGCAATGTTCTTTCTAATTGGACATGACTGGTCAAGAATGACTCGGCCTCCATCCAGATCACACTGTCACTTATGCTGTATAATAAGCTACTACTACTGGCCCATGAATCAATTTTTAAACAATCTCCAGTAATGAACTTGGACGGCCCATTGTTGTTGACAAAGAAATGCACAGTCCTGCTATTGTCAAGGGGCTCAATTATGGGTTCTTGCTGATAAAATAGGGGAGGGGGGAAAAGGGGGGGCGGTCTACGGACAGTAGTGACAGACTGAAAGAAGTGTTTCATCTCTGGGGTCCTTACAGAGGATGACAAGCCAAAAGGTCAGTTTCATAGAGGTTTAACTTGAAATGTCTGAGAACAAAAAAGGCATCTAGAATCATTAGAAAATGTGAAGTTTGACTTGCACCATTGGAAATCCTTAATATATTATTTTAACTGTAGAACTGACAAACTCTTTGCCCACTGGGTGGGAAAGAGAGGTTAGGGGAAGTAAAAGCTTTATATTTCTCCAGTGGGGGGGAATAAAAAGGTTAATTTTAGTAACTCTGGGAAGAGTCTGTGAGGAAACTGTCGATGTTTCAGCCCATTTGCCATTGTCCTGAGCCAGCAGAGTCAACGCGGGTAGCGGGAGAGGCTGCTGCCGGCACTGGCTGCTGGACGCCGGGCTCCCAGCGCTTTCCCCTCAAATAACCTCACCAGTCACCGAAATGTCAGGGCTCTGCCCAGTTCCCCCTGCCTGAACCAGCCCCACCAGCATGGCAGTGCTGCTTCAGCACTGCACACTTTGTTCAGAACTACTCGCACGTTACCGGGATTCCCTGAGCCCGGCGGTACAAAGAGAAGGAATATCTCTGCAGTGGCTCTCAGCAGCTGCGTCTGGCATGGAGGAAGATGTGCTTGAAATGCTCTTCCCAGCTGAACAACACCTTACAAAGCAAGCTCCTTTTCATGCCCGTGTGGGGCCAGAACTGCCAACCCCTTCTTTAAAGCTTTAAAAACACCGGGCGAGTTGATATCAGGTTTCTTCCAGCAGCAGAGGACACTGCTGTGATCCCATGGACAAGTGCCCACCCAAGTTAGAAAGAACCAAGCAGGGTGAAAATTTCCAAGGGAATATGTCCACTGGGCCCATGAGTAAAAACTTTCTTTCTTTCCCGGTGATTTCATCCCAAAGATGGAGGAGAAGGGTGTAGGGGGGCCTGCACTAGGCAGTTCTGCTGTGTATTTCCCTGGAGGATGTGTCACTTCTCCATCTGGATAAGACACCTTGTCTCCATTCCCCAGCCACAAAGCAGGACAACCTGCGTGCTTTTGAAAGGCCAGCCTTGAGCAGGACCAGTGGCCGGGGTGCAATGAGGAGGGGTCCCACAGGGAAGAGGGGAATTAAACACATGCGGAAACTTTGCTGGAGCAGGAGTGAATCTGTCCATGCAAGGCTGATGCCTGCTCAAAGGTGGAGTCTGAGCCACACCTGCTGCGGGGAAGGCTGCTGAGGCTTGTCCAGCAGATTGGCTCATCCCACAGGAGAGTCCTTCCAAAGCCCTTCAGCAGAAAGGGGAGGGAAGGTGCTGAGGACCAGGCTCTGCACACCCCAACACCAGCTTGAGTCAGGGGGAGATACTGCAGGACCACACGTGGCAGCACACAGGGACCTGGTAGAGCACGTTGGGCAGGCACTTCATGAACCAGCAGAGGACAATCCTACATGGAAATGTCTAGCTTGGCATTGTTGGCTTTTTGTTATTGCTCACACCCCCAGCATACAGGAAAAATTCTCCTGGGAGAAATCTGGGGAGTCTGTCAGAAGAGGGGGGTGCTAGGTGGAGGTCAGGAAGGCCTTTGCAAGGACAAGCTGTCACTGTTGGGGTATGTCCTTAGGAGAATATCCTGTGTGGTGGCACTCCTTCTCTGACATGCTGAAATAGCCAGCTTGCAGGTGACTCCTGAATTTCTCAAGGGAAGAAAGGAAAGTATCCCCTCTCCATTTTCTCAACTGGTAAGAAACTCTCTAGAATGTGCCCTCCTGTGAATATACTGGGACCTGTGGTGCTAATGGTTTGTGATTCACCAGGCAGGAATGCATCTCTACATCCAAGAACTGGACTCTGGTTTTTCCATTGCTCGCTGGGACGGAGAAACAAGGAAATGAAGGGACTTGAGCCCAAGAAAAGAAAAAAGGGCTGTGGGGCGAAGAGTCAGAGGCATGGGGGGATGAGGACTGGCTTTCCACCCAGCACATTGACCCACAGCTCATTTCAGTCAGCAGAGAGCTGAAGACAGCCCTTGTGCCTACTGACAGCATTTTGAGACACCATCATGCACTGGGCAAGTCATACTGCAGCAACCCTGGACCATGGGACAGAGCCAGATGTCCCAGCAGAGGTAATTCCCACATCAGCCAAGGTCTCTGTAGGGGCTGAGTGGAGGAGAAAGGTCTTGGGAGCTGGAGCTATTTGGGCACTGGCTGAAAACCCTCTACTTAGAGAGCCAGAGACTGCAGGGGCCGTACTCGGTGCCTGTCTCAAGTCTGGGCGACCCCGTCTGTTCCCATTAGGAGGCCCAGGCAGTAAATTGGGCCCTGAATATATAATTAAGCAAAGGGCACCATCCTGAAGCCAAGGTTCACACTGATTTGTTGTGGCTGGGGTGGGAACAGCCCTTTGCAAATCAGTCGCAGGATGTTGCTCCTAGTCAGCTGGAAACTTGGTAGCTCAACTCCATAAAAGCTGGATCTAACGCTTCAGCTCCCCAGCTGGTTTCAGCATCCTGACCAGCACGCAATCCTGTGGCTTGCTTTTCTGCACGACAGTCTGGAAGCCTTCCTTGAGAGCCTCTTGTTTGCTGGCTGCCAGGATTTGCCATGCAGATTCTTGCCAAAGGGATAATATAAACAAAGCATAATGTCAAGTTTCCCACACAAGTAAGATGATCTATTAGCACTGCACTTTGTACTAATTATTGCACAGTGGGTGGGGGCTTGTGAAAGGAGATTTATGCATTCAGCTAGCCTCACTTTTATTATTTGTAAGTACTTTTTGGCAAGGAATGAGCGAGATATGTATTTTATTGTTACGCTGTTGCAAACATCCTAATCTTCCGCACTCATTAAAACCTCATAACAAATAGTAAGAATGATATATTGCAGCCACAACGAGCATCTCATTCATCCCCAGGTGGGGGGAGGGGGGCAAGACACGGGAGAGGGAGGACAGGGCAAATGGGAATTTGGTTTTTTGGGCTGTGGTCATACTTGCATCACATGGAGAGCCCAGGTACCTGGAGGGAGGAAATAAGGGGATGGATGAGGAAAGGCTGCTGTGATACCAGGGTGGACAGGGAACTCTGAGGTAAGGTATCAGCATGGAAGAAGGATGCTGCTGCCTCAAAGTGTGAGTCAACACGCCCAGAAAGCAAAAGCCCATTTGTGCCCTTCCTGGCATGAAGCAGTTAAGTTGTATATCTGCTCTGGGAAGTCACATCACTACCCAAGAGCAGCCAGGCTTGCAAGACTTGTGTCTGTGTGTCAGGTACTGGCATAAGGAAGAGTCTGGGGCATCCTGGGAAGGCATCTCAGGGTATTTCTGAACTGCCTGGACCAACCGAAAGGACCCCAGAATTTGTAAAGTGTCTCAGGTTATCCTTGGGAAATTCACTGCTGGGTGCTGTACCCATGGGGTTTATGCTGGGTGAAAGCCAAACTTTATCTGATATTTTAGGGAAAAAATGTTCAGTGGAAATTGTTGTCACAGGTTAAAGGACTCTGGTGGTGCTTCCAGAGCATCACAATGGTTGTAGGGCATTTTTTTACTGGAAACCCCCAGGCAAAGATCAGAAAAGATGACCCAGAGTCGTACATGCACTCTTGGCACATTGGAAAAGATTGCAGGAAGAGATGAATGGGGAGGTGGCAGAAACCCAGTGAGAGACAGCCCCAGCTGCTCCTACCCAGATCTGCACACCACAGCTGCCAGAGCCATCCCCACCCTGGATCATGCTTACCTGGGTGGGATGAGAGCTGCTTCAGAGGTCGTGGTGTTTCCCCACCCCTAATCAGAGCCTTTCTTGCTCCACTGTTGAGTCATCTGCAGGGGCTGGCTTAAGAAAAGAACTTTCATTCTTTTCATCCATCTTCATTTGGGCTCGATGATCCTAATGGGTCCCTTCCAACTCAGCATATTCTATTCTTTGATTCTATGACCCATCATTTGTCCCACCCTGAATACTGTATTTCAAATAATGTAGTCAGAGCTTGCCATGAACCCCAGGCTGCTGATCTTTACCCCCATCAGAGACTGTTCAGCCGTCCTTTCTCTCTTCGCTTGCTTCTTCCAAAATATCACTCCTGTTCTCTCTCTTTCTAGCCCCCCATAAGTTACATCACTGAACTGACCTCTGGTCACAAGGGAGGAGGGTGTGACCCAGAGGCCACCTCTGACTGCCAGCACCAGCCTGGGGCAGGGTCAGTGTGGAGTAGGGTCAAGCAGAAAGTTTTGGACACCCTGTTTCCAGCTCAGCTTTGGAGTGGCCATGGGTGTCAGGCAGCCAACTCAACCCCTCTCTGGGTACCTCCAGGAAGGGACTGAAAATTATAGGGACTTTTTATCCCTCCAAGGTCAAAACTCTTGGCATTATCTTTCTTCTTCAATGTGGGAGCCCTGAATGCAGAGAATATTTCCCTGCCTGTTTTGAAGGGTTCTAGCCCCCTGGACAACACTGTATTTGACATTTATCCATGGAGAAAACTGACAACTCTTTGGGAAGAACTAGAATCTACTCTAGTGAGAACTAAATAATAGAATGTTATGTAAGGTTATCACAGGGTGAAAAATCTAAAGGTGTTGGGTGTATTAATGTAGTAATTAGATAAAAAGCAAAAACTCCAATATGGAGGATTGTTGTTGTTTCTAGACTTTCTTCTTCTTCTTCTTCTAGTATGCCGTATTCTGCAGTAGTAGGCTTCTAAAAGTTATTGGATGAAAAATTCCGCAGTTCCTGTGTATGTGACAAAAGCATTTGTCTAACATTGGAAGAAAAGTGAAAATATCTTGCGTTTTAAGCTTTAATTGGATGGTTTACCTTTAAGAAGGCCTTGTTATCTTGGTAAGAAGGATTCTTCAGGCATTCTGCTGCACTTCTCTGTTGTGTGCTGTGTCTGGGTCACACTGGTGACCTTACTTCTCTGATAAGACTTAATAAACTGTTTTAAAGCAGAGAGTGTTGAAAATTTCTTTAAAATCACTCCCCCATCAGGGGAAAACCTGGCTTAAAGACACAGCTGAGTCAGGGGCTGGGGTCCACACTTCAATTTCAGGTAAATAAAGTTTTGGGACTGGTCAAAAACTACAACACAGAAGTTTTGAAATATTTGGGAATGGCTTCTGCATTGTCTTTTTTTCCCCAAGTTTGTATGAGTTTTCCAGCTGTTGTTGGCTTATCCTTGGGGTGTTGCTAGGGAAGAAACAAAAAAAGACAGGTAAGATGGAAAGGGAGAGAAATGGCTGAATTTAGGAAATTATAGATATTAGCTGGACCTTCAGCCTATAGCAAATGTTGAAGCACAGAACACTTCACAGAGATACTTTTTGGAGTTTTTGTTTGATTTATTTTTAAGATGTCCCTTCTAATCCGAAAGGTGTCATCCCCCCTTCCTCTGGCTGAGCTCTGTTACTGCAATGGCACCATGCTCCCAGGGGACCAGAAGGGCGTGTCCCCATGTGGGAACAGAATAATCACACCCCCGTGGCCTTTGCCCTCACATGGAGATAGGAGGTGGAAGGGTGTCCTGCTCTGCTCCACCATCTGCAAGCATGGACAGATTGTTCATTACACTGGAGTCATGACATGGCTAATACAAATGCAGGGAATTACATCCATCTGTGCTGGATGCTCAGCTGGAAGAGCAGCACTGCGTGGAGAGGCTGATTTCCAGTCTTGCCATCAGCATGTCCAATGAGGGATGTTCTGGAGACAGTTTCTGGAGAAAGCCTGGCTCCTCTCTGGGGTAGGAAGCAGAAGTAAGGGGGAGAAACCTTGTGCCTGGGACAAGAAAAATGAGGATTAAGGAAGTTATCAGCATTAAGTAACTCATCCCTCTGCCAAAACAGAGATCAAGAAATACACCCAGCAAGAAAGGGCTTGATACTGTCTTGGGAGCCACTGGTGTGAACTCAAAATTGCTCCATTAAGGACAAATTGCTCCCAAATGCAGGCACACACTACTGAATGAGGGATTGCTGAGGCTGCTGCTGCTGCTGGTGGTGGCAGGGGACCATCCACAAGTCTGCCCCACCACCCCACCGTGGTGTGAAACCCCAGCTGAACAACCTCACTCTACTCCTCCCCATCACCAGCAGCCCCTCTAGCAGCTGAACCCTGCCTCATGCCTGCCCAGCCACTTGCCCACTCTTATTGGATTTTTTCATCTTTTCAGACCTTATCCTGATAACAAACCTGAGCCAGAACTGGGAAACTCCCTCCTTCAGCCATGTCTGCTGTAGTCTGGTATTATTTTTGTTCTCACCTTCCTCCCCGTTCATCTCCATCGCAATGCAGACTGTTATCCCATCCCTTCTCCCATCTCCCCCAGCATGCTGCACTCGATCTCCCTCTGCACAGGCTCACCCTGAACAAACCTCTTTTGTCGGGCCACCCTGCACAACAAGAAAATTAGCATAATTTGGGCATGTTGAGGCCACCACAGCAGCTACAAACCATGATTACGGTGCATGTGGTTAGCACAGGCTGCAACATCAAACAGCGTGTTTACAACAGATGTAATCCCTAATGATACAACAGGTGTATAACAGTCAATACCAGCATTGTAGCGATCAAATAACTCCGTGGCACGTTCACATTGATCCAGTATTAATCCAGCCCCCTCGGGGGCTTGGGGTTATGATTTATATGACTCACTGGGAGGTTTCGGCACCTCTTTGGCACAGCACCAAACTGCAGGCAGGGATCAGTGTGTAATTCACCTTTGCAGCGAGAGGGTTTTGGATCCACGCTCTCAGCAAGGCAGGTTTGACAATGGCACTTTGAAAAGGAGGGCCTGCCGGAGCACGCAGGGGCACGTTTCTCTCAAAGGGTGATTCATGCGCTGCAGCTCCAGCGACTGTCCTGGTTTTACATGCTCCAGTGGTGATGAATTGAAGCAGCAACAGGAGCACAGCCCACAGCAGCTCTCACAGGCTCCTGCCCACACTGTGAATTTCCTCTGCATCCCTTTATACATCAGCCCAAACCATTTACCTTAGCGAGGAGGAACACAGGAGAGCATGGGATGAAAGCATACCAAGGGAAGGGAGCTTCTGAACGAGAATCAAAGGAAAATCCCAAGGCAGCACATCCAAAACCAATGGAAATACTTTTCCACCCAGGCCCTGGTTAAATTTTCAAGTTTGACACCAGAAAATGGGTGAGATTCAAGAGAATAAGGACTGTTCAGAGGGCTAACAAGAACATCTGCAGCCATCAAGATGCTCACCCGGGGCAGGAGTAGGAGCCTGGCTCACAGCTCTGCTCCCGCCTAGCAGGAGTCAGCCCACCTTTGACTGCTAAAGGTCCTCATTTAGAAACTCATCACACACCTAATTTTAGTTCGCACCTCTACAGGCAATTTTCAGGCGAAACACCGGCAATCAAATAAGCACAGATATTAAATTAGGAGCTGTCTTTTAATAACGAGGGCAAAATGCACTGCTGAAGGAGCGTGGAAAGGAAGCTGGTGTTGTGCGTGCTGCAATCCAACAAATGAGCTTTGCTTGCAGTTGTGGCAAGCTGGTAACTTTCCTGAGTATTAAATGCAATTAAAGAAACAAACACTCTCCATCATTCCCCAGAGTGAGAGATATTATCAGTTGTGGCTTTGTATTTTTACATAATCACAGTTTAAAGGAACATTTTTCCATATGTGGAAATTCCCTGTTTTCTCCTCCAAACGCTAACAAAATCCTTGCCTCTGGCTGGCTCCGCTCTCTTCATGGCTCTCTGTTATGGCACTCCTGCTTGCCCCAAGGCCCCGGGGAGGAGAGCTGGGCCCAAAACAAACGCCAGAGGTGAACGTGCTGGAGATCCAGTCCTACACCCAAACAGCACACGTTCCCTCTGCTCGGGGTGCTTTTGAAAATTCCCCTCTTCCCAGCGTTGAAAAGGTTTTTGTGATCTCAGAGACCTCCTCTCTCAGGCATCCCACTCCAGCGACGTGATCGAGCGGCACGTCCCACCCATCACCACGTGCCCATCACCCAGAAACCACCCGGGGTAAGTGGTACGAAGGGCACAGAAAGCTCCACCTGTACCTCTGGGGGGACACCCTGGGATCTGGATAATGATAACAGCTTCCTCCTCTGATCCTGTTAAGGGGGTTGAGCTCAGCCTCACTCCAACGGGTCGCACATGGGGCTTTGGCTTGGAGCTCAGCTGCTCTGTGGTAGTTTCATCCTCTTCACCCTTCAATCCAATGGCCAAATTATTTGCCCCTGTGCTGGAGAGCAGGGCCCGGTACAGCAGGCATGGAGGGAGGCTCGTGCTGAGGGTGCCCTGCTCAGGATGCCCGTGTCTTCCACTAACACCCAACTAGAACCATCCACACATGGTGGTCCGTGTGTCCATCTGCAGCCCGTTTCAGTCCAGCCACAGTCACCATTCCCCACAGACAAGGCAGATGTGCTCCTCCCACACCTTCAATCCTCTGGCCCCAGCACCCCTTGCACCGGGCAGTGATTTTTGGCTGGGTTGTGCAGCCTTTGCTGGAGTTGTTTGTTTGTTTGCTGCACGCACTGTTTGTGTGCTGTTTGCCTGCTGAGCTTTTCTCTGCCTGCATTCAGTCCGTGGGCTGGCCTGCTCCACTTTTGGATAGCATCTCACTCGCTTGCAAGCCTGCAGAAGCTGCCTGGTTCTCCTGGCAAATCTCCAGTGAGATGAGAACCATTCCTAGGTGCTGAGGTGAGGGTCTTGGGGTGTCCCGAGCTCCCCCACCACATCACTGAAGCCTCAGTGGAGTTCATCTAAAAGCTGTACATTTGTTGACCAAACCTTGAAGCAACAAAGGTCTGCTTTCCTGGTGGCAGCAGGAAAAAGTCTAATGGCATCAGTACATTGAGTGGGGGCACTTAATTATGGTTATATAGTTATGGATGTTGTCTAAAGAGTCAGAGAATGGTTTGGGTTTGTAAAATATCATCTAGTTCCAAGCCCTCTGCCATAGGCAAGGATGCCACCCACTAGATCAGGTTTGCTCAGGGCCCCCTCCAACATGGCCTTGGACAAATGAGGGGATGGGGCATCCCCTCCAGGGATGGGGCATCCACTTCTCTGAGCAGGAGACCTAAAACTACATGGAAATCATCCAGGAAGGTCTGTTGATGCTGAGTCCATCTCAGGAGACACTTGGGACCAGACTTTGAAACCTGTATCCACTGGATGATCCAAAAGGCTCCTCTCAAGCCTCCCAGCCATGTGTCCAGGATCACTGAATAAAGCAGGGCAAGAGTGAGGAACAGTCCCACCATCTCTCTGCCAAGCCATGCTGTGCCATACATGAAATTCCTTGGGGAGGGGCTGAGCTCTGTGGCTGTACTGACCAGACCCATGCTGTGCTTTCACACTCTCCTGCTTGCACATTCCCAATTTTGTGTGAGACAGACAAGAAGACACCAAGGCTTTGAAGATTGTCTGAGACCGAGGCAGTTATTGCTGTTATTTTCCATCTGGCAAGACTTTGAGGATCTATGGCTCTTTCCAAATATGTTTTCTGGGAATGTTATCATATTAGAAACCATTTAGATATAAAACGTCACTGCTCATGGGAAAATCTTGTTAACACAGAGCCACCAGCGGAAGCTCTTCTTAAAAATTCCTTTCTGCTTGATAAAGGCTTTCCTTATCTAAACAGTGGTTTGGTGTCCTCCCCCTGTAGGCTGGTGTTGTGTCACGGAGTCGGGGAAGCCTCTTCCTCGAAGGCAGAAGAGGAAAGTCTAGATGAGCTGCCTTTCATGCCATTGTTTTGGTGGCTGCAGTCCGTAGGGCTCATGTTCATTATCACTGCCAGGGGACCTGCCTGGGCTGCTCTGTCCAAGCCAAGGTGCTGCTCTGGGCTTGGACCCCCTGGACATGCACCCACCCATGGCCTGGAGGCAGCATCAGCCCCTCTATGGGCAACCAAATTCTTCCCCTCTCGCCTTTCTCTTTTGCTCTTCTTCTTCCTCTACCAGAATCCAACCAGCCTGGATATTGGTCATCTCTGATGCTCACACTCATCCAGCCTCACAGGGCTGCACATAGCAGCTGCTACTTGATTTTATTTCTAATCTCTTGTCATTTTTTTTCACCAAATCCCTTTAAGCCTCTTTTAAATAGCTCAGGGACCATGAAGGGCTATTCCTCAGCTTTGTTTCTTGTCCTCTGCCTTTTTCAAGCACCTTTAAGTCCTTGTCATTTTTACCCTTTCTGCTCTTGTAAAGCATTGCCTATAGCAAAAGATTTTCTCTTCTCAACTCTGATGGGCACCTTTGTAGTGCAAGGATCTAGCTGGTTCCTCTCATGAACTCGATGGTCCATTACCCTTGGCTGCAGGAGCTCTAGAAAGGATGACCATTTTCCCGAGCAGCTCCCAGCTTTCCATGTGGGGTGGAAATTTCAGGGCTTGAAAGTTGTGAGGTGAGCTGGTTCCCTCCTGGGAGGAAAATGCCAGTGAGGCCAGGAAGAACCGCCAGAACCTGGTGTCCAAGGCTTCCTAAACCAACATCAATTATTCGGGATTCTAAGGGCCCATTCCAGGATATCTGGATCTCAAGCTCAAGCCCGGAGTTGGAGGCCTGGTATCTTCCAAGAGAAGTACCTTTGTAGGGTAGGAGACGGGGGGTCCCAGGGTTTTTAGGCTCCTGGCTTGCAGCAGAGAGGCTGAAAGCCCAGAGGTAGGTTTGCCTCTCCACCCTCAGCCTACATGCCTAGGCCTCTGCTCTGCTCCAGGAAAGCTTGCTGAAGGCCAGACCTTCCTCGCAGAGGCAGTACCCGAGGATGAGCAATTCAGCATGTTCCTGCAGTGCTCCACTTGCAGGCCCTGTGCCTGCGGCCGCCGTGATCCCGAGCTGGGGCCTGGAGGCACCAAATCACCCTGAATTCCCTGTGTGCCCCTACAGCGTCCAGCCTGGCAGGGACCTGCAGGAGCTGAGGCCAAGACCCTCACCCAACCTGCCCCATGTGAACACTGCTGCTGAGGACCCTCAGTGCCTGGACATGGCAACTCCCGTTGAATCCCGCTTGCCCATGGCTTGGGAATGCCTGCTGTATTTTCTAAGGCTTTCTCACTCCTCCTCTTCCTCGTCCCGCTGAGCTGCAAGGTGAGTCCTCACAAAACCTGAAGGATTCACTGCAGAGCATTGCTTGCATTTTTGATTCTGCAGCTCAGAGCCCTCGAAAGAGCCCTGCAGCCACTTAGCTCATGATGATGACTGATACCAAACACTGTTTCCTCTTATTGCAAGCGAGTAAAAATAAACAACATCCTACTGTACCCACCTCTATCCAAGAAAGCACCGTAACTGGTATTTATAGATAAACAGAGATACATTGCCTGCTGGGGTCTGCTGCAATGAATTTAGACCTGAAGATTGAAAATCCAATTGTGTTTATAAATCAGCTGTGACATGCCAGTGTCATGTCATCAGCAGAAGGCAAAGGGCATGTTTACTACAAGCAAAGGCACACGCTACAGTCATATGCATAAGCAAGTTTCTGTACAGACAGGTTGTTTTTTGCATAGTGGTTTTTTGATTTTTACATGACTTAAGGATAATGCGCTAGGAGCCTTCTTTTTTTCTTCGTGTAATTTTTTTTATGGTAACATTGTTTTTTCCCCTTTTGTGATTGACTGGAGGTTTTGTTAGGTTTTGTTTTTTTTAGTGTTCTAAAGAATGTTTGTGCTTTTTTTGGCACCTTATTACAGACCTCAAAAAACCTGACTAAAACCCTGGCTGCTTCTAAAGCTCCTGCCAAAGGAATTCATACTTCTCTAAATTTGCTGTTCACATTTCTTGTTCCAACTGATATTTTTAATAATAAATATGGTTACTAAGAATAACTGTTTACCACCTCTGTCAGCTCCAGTCTTTTATTTGGACTCAGATCTCACCCTTGTGTTACCTGTTTGTCTTGAACAAAAATCAGCACTATGTATAGAATCTGTGGGGACCCTGCTAACAAGTTTTCTGGTGTCCTTCAGACGTGCAGCAACCAGCCAGCCTGAAAGCTGGAGTGTCACAGCCTCCTACCTGTCTGAGATCTTGTAGGTGCCATGATTTACGTGGCTAAACCAGGCTTTCCCAATCCCCAATCCCTCTCCATGTATCACTTTATTTTCCCTGATGTGTCTTGTCTGCTTCTCCACAGCCAGGCTCCCACATCCATTCCCTTCTATCACACTAGCCAGGGTTTTTAACTGGTTTTTTTTTTTTTCTTTTTTCTTTTTTTTTTTTTTTTTTTTTTTTATCCTCTAGACCAGGTCCTCTTATTAGATATGCCCTTTTCACTGACCCTGAATTATTGCTACCCATGGTCTTAGAAGAACAGTGCTGTTTGTTAGTCTAAGAGCACATGTGACTACCCTCTTCCTGGCCAACACCAGAGGTTGCACCAGAGATTTTTCAGGCCAAAAACCAGGCATTTCAGCAAAAGCTACAGTCTCGGAGTGCGATCCGTGAGGTCAGAAGAGGACAAAGGAATCATCGTCTGTTTGGGGACCTGCCGGAAGACACTAATCAGAAAGACGTGCACAGATTTAGTCCAGAGCATGCAAGAGTTTCCCCGGGCAGAATGTAACCTCTGTCGGTGGCAAACATCCCATTCGGGGCTGCCAGCAGGAGCCGGGATTTTAATGCCCGGGATTTTTGCTCCAGCCCGTCTGGAGGGAGCGGTGCCTGACCGAGCCTGCCTGGCGGCGCGGGGAGCGGGACATTAATGGGGAAGGGCATCCCGGTCCATAGGGGTCTGGGCTGGAGGAAGGTTCCCAGCTCGGCGGCTCTTTAGGGTTTGCAACAATTTGCAGATTAGTGTTGGCACTTCCAAGGCTGGGCTGGCAGCGAGACCTTTAACCAAGACAGACAGATTCCCTGCTGTGGCACTGTTCAGCGGGCTTAAATGGAATAACGACGTCTCTCCAGCTTGGGTGATATTGGGTCAATCTTTTTCTGTTTCACTGTGTTTCCACCCCCCTCCCCATCCCCATTCCCATTCCCATCCCCATCCCCATCCCCGTCCCCGTCCCCATCCCCATTCCCATCCCCATCCTCCCCCCGCCGCAGGTCACGGCGCAGCCCGGGCTGTCGGGAAGGCTGCGCGCTGCCGCTCCTCTGCCTTTGTGTTTTGGGAGCTTGGGGAGGAGGGGGGGGATCATTTTTATAACTCTTTGTACCAACGCAAGCAGAGCTAATGGTAAAAGGCATCAAATCTTCTGCTCCAAGGCAAAGCTGGTTGCCTGCAGGGTCAGGGAGGAATTTTGCCCTCCCTTCTCTCCTGGGTTTGGAGGCTGCTCGGCATCAGCGCAATTTGTGCCTCACCCCAAGAAAACTCTCTCGTTCTTATAACTCTTCTTTATTTTTGCCGAGAAAAATGACAGAGGGTGCTTATGGGGTCCCCAAGGAAGGTCCACATCAGCTCCCACAGCAAGTGGGGCTGCGAGAGCTGCTCATGACTTTGCTGGACTTTGGGGCAAAGTATCAGGTTGCCCTCCCTACGGGGGTTTTTGACTGCCTCCCTCCCATGTGTTCTTCCATGGCACAGCGGGAGTTTTCTGCCTTTAAATCCTTTCTTTTCAACTCCAAATCCCTATGGGTGCTGGCTCTACTCGGACTAAACCTTTATGTGCGCCTGCGAGCTGGAAGCCTTGGGGTGGGAGATACCCCCACCACCACCACCCTGGCATCCCAGCCGGACCCCCTTCCCTGGGGAGCAGCTCGCCTTAGCTTGGGTCAAGGCAAGCCAGCAAGACACAGGGCAGAAGCGCAAGCAGGCACAGGCAGGGAAAGGAGCGCTGGGGAGGCAGGAGTTCAGAGGTAAGCCGGCTGTCCTCGGGTAACAAACTCTGGGCCACCCACATCAGAGCACCAACCTCAGCTCCCTCCCAGCAGAAATGACCAGGGGCAAATCTCAAAGGCAGAGCCAACGCGCAAGACACACACACACTCACACACACTCACACACCCCTATCGGCACGGCCTCGCAGGGCAAGAGCCGGCATCAAAGGCCTCTTCTCCCGCAGCCGGCTGTGCCGCAGCCCCAGGATGCCGTGCTGGGGAGGGTGAAGGTGCGGGGTGCCTTCGCTCAGGCCCCCTCCTGGCTCTCAGCACCCCCTTTTGCCCCCCAGACCCATGGAGGGGTGAGCCCACTGCGGCTGCCTCCTACGAGAAAGAAAACACTCACTCGCAAAAAAAAAAAAAAAGGGGGCTGGAAAATTTCTTCTTTTTTTTTTGTTTCTTCTTCTGTTGCGTTCCGAAACCAATAATTAAATTTAAAAAATAACCCAACACCAATTAACGCAAATTAAGTGTGAGGTCTAAGCTACCGGCAGAAGTTTGATTTGAAAAGAGCAAAGCAAGCAGTTCTGGTTGGGAGCTGTGATAGTTTGTCTGGTACAGATGGTCAGAGAGGCAAGGAGGGAGGGAAAGTGGGTAAGAAGCCACGGCTAATGCGGGGTACGAGCCACGGATTCCACGAGACCCTCTGGGGTTACAGCAGAACTTTTATCCTCTCAAATTGCTCCAGAGGAGCATTTGGGTGGCTGGGGCTGAGCAGCAGTGACTCCGCTGTCTCCAGCATGCTCAAAGCCTTGCCTGAAACAAGGCAACCTTGCCCCCAAATCAGAGAGCTCTCAGACCAAGAGGTGCAGGGGGAAATGTGCAGGAGATTCCGTGTTCGTGGGTGCAATTGCACCATCCATCCCTGCTAAGCATCCTTTTGAGATTTCGTCTTCTCCTGGGTGAAAATCCCACTCTCCCTTCCCGATCCTGCCCATCTGCCCTCCTTGGGGAAATTTGGTGCCTTTTAGATCCCAGCCACTAAGTCAGCCCAAAACAGGGTCCAACCAACACACAGCTGTGTCCTCCCGTGCTGCAGCCTGCAGCTCATCCCTTCGGCATGAGGGAGCTCCCGTGTCACTCCAGGCTCTTCTGTGTCTCCCTCAAGGGATAGTCAGAGGGGCTTGTGCTGCCAGCCTCCAAAATTCATCACTCATTCTAGGTCTGGGTCCTAGACCTTCTCCCAGGGGATAAACCCCCACAGTCCGTTCCTGAGACCAACATTTTTAAAGAAGTCCTAAATTGTTCTTATTTCTTATTTAACCGGGTCTCTTTCTCCACCAAAATCCTGTCCTGTCTACAGAGATGGAAAACTGAAAAGTGCCCTTTTCCCTCCTGGCTGACTCCCTTGCGTGTCTTTCACCAGACAGTCACAGAACTGCAGTGTCCAGCATCCCATTCTTTTGGGATTTGAGCTCTTGACCCTAAAGAAGTGACCGGGTATTTTGGGCTACCCTGGGGGCCGGGGGCAGAAGCTGGCTCAGAGCTGCCAGCTGCTTCCCCCCAAGGCCCCCCTGCCCTGGGCAGCCCCCTCCCCGTGTCCCCCAC